>VZTX01019007.1:760665-979171 GCA_013400915.1 Pardalotus punctatus
CCCTGCCAGCGCCTGGGGCTCCCCGGCGGGCCACGCTCAGGGGCCGCGAAGGGGCCGGCGGTGCCGGGAGGGCGGGGACGCCGGGGCTACCGGAGGTGGCGGGGCCCCCCCGCCGCCAGCGCCCTCGGTCCCCGCTGACCCCTGCAGCCGCCGCGGTGGGGGATGTGGCACGTCGCGGTGCTGCTGGGGTGTAGCTCATTCCTGATGCCGCTGTTTGTCGCTGAGTTTTGAAGAGATTTATTGGCTGGCTCTTGCTAAACCACGCTTGAGTAATCCGAGCTGCTGCGCGCCGTGGTGAAGCCCGGAGGGGGGGAACGTCACTCCCTCTGGCAGCGGAGCAACATTAGTCTTCCAGCCCTCAAACCACCACTACAGCGTCGGAAACTGCCGGGTCACAGCCATTTGCTTTGGAAAATTGGCGATGTTTGGTGCTAGAGATCGATTACCCTTGTAATCTTCCCTCACCCGCCACCTCCTCCTGCTTACCCCACCCCTACCCGCCCCAGACAATAGCGTCCGAGCTTCTCCAGGAAAAAAAATAGAAAAGAAAGCAAGGAGAGAAAGAAAAAAAGAAAAAAGAAAGAAACTGGGGGATGAATCTGACTCCAATAGGAAAAGCGTGTCTCTAGAAGTGGTGCTAATGGGAAGAGATTTCCGAGCTCCAGAGGACGATGATTTGTCACAAAGGGTAGCTGGCTCGGTGCTTTGGGCTGGAGCCGTGTAGGAGATCCTTGGAGAAGTCATTGTGCACAGAAAACCGAAGACCTGTACAAACATGCCTGTTCGCAGAGGTCATGTGGCACCACAAAATACATTTTTGGGTACAATCATACGAAAATTTGAAGGGCAAAGTAAGTTCTCGCTTTCTATCTATTTTGCTATAGTAGTTTTATTCTGCTTGTGACTAAATGGACAGCAGCTCCAGACTATTTTTAAGTTTGTAGCTTGCAAAGAAAACCCCGGAGGTAAGGAGGGGATCCCTGGCAGAAGTAGCAATGTTTTTGATCTAGAATACAGATTATCAACTTGAATTATTTGCTGGTGGGCTTCTTTGGTTGTTTGGGGTTTTTTTGGGGGGGCGGGGAGGGTTGGGGCTTTTTTCCCACACTATTTCAAGGAATAATTTTTATCGTTGACTGTATCCATATTGTATAGCTATAGAAGTTATATCTCTTACCTTCTGAACCAGTGAGATGGCTCTAAAAGCAGAATGTACAATCTTGCTGTCTGTGCAATGTCTAAAAAATAAGCTAGAATTATTATTATTATTATGCTTGTTAATGCTGTTAATTCTAATTACCTTTTCAAAATAAAGCAGAACTTCAGACTTTGACTTAGAGGAAACAGATAATATGCAGAAGAGTTATTAAAGAGAAAATATTCTCTTACCTTGTTGTCATGACTGCATTTTAATATAGCTGTCAAATTTCTCTGTTTTGTTTATGTAAGTCTAAAATATCTATCAAACCAGTGCAAGTGCATCCTCAGGGAGAGTCAGTGAGATCTTTTCCAATGCAGCAGTTTACTACCTGTCGAGGAGGCTGAAGGTGTTTTTTCCTGGCCAGAATTCTGGTTTACTATTAGCTGTAGGAAGGAACACTTGATGCTTAAAAAGAGTTTCATTTAGAAACAGTAGTTTGATATATGTACATTGATTTAAATATTTAGCATAATTTTAGTGTCAGTCTAGTGTGAGCCCTTACAGCTAATTCCAGTTCATATACTTTCTTATACTTAAATCCATATTAGCATTTGTAATATTTATATTATTTGAGAAAAAATAAAGATGGTACTAATCCTAATTTGTATATATGCTAAGTCAGTGGGGCTGCTCAAAGTTTTTACGTAGTGAAGTGTATATTTTTTTGAAGGTAATAAAGCACTTGTCTATTTAGTAGCTAGTGATAGTGAAAGTTAAGCATGATTGAAAGACAGTAGAAGAAGTAAGAATGAAATCTCTAAATATTTCACTGTGTTCAAAGGCAGACCATATTTAAAATTTTGAAGACTTGCACTGCTTACTTGGTGTCATATAAGAAATCTTTTATAAAGCAAACAATCCCCTAGTATATTTAAGTATATTTAAAGTATACTTAATCAGTACACTGAAGTAAGAAAAAAAATAATGTTACTAGCACTAAATGTATCAAAGTTCCACATTTATAATTACAGTGGGAATAGTGTGTTATAAAGGTAAACAGAAACAAATTAGTAAGAGTTGAAAACTTTTGATCCTTTCTTTGAGATGAGAGTTGGGGAAAGAAGGATGGATGGAAGCACAGAACTTAAGTGAAATGTGCAAAATGTTTCCAACATGCCAATAATTTCATGTACCCTTTTTTTTTTTTTTTAGGAACCTTTTTTTCTTCTGTTATTTTCTAGATAGATTTGTTAAAATGCCGACTATAAATTTACTGTCATTCACCTCAACGAAAATCCCTACAGACTATATTGAGCTGATTGGACCTTACACCAGGAATCCCTTCACTTGAGCAGAACCCCCTGCCCGAGGCTCTACTTCTCCCCAAAAGAAGCTACTAACTTTTCAAGGACTTTCCTGGAGTTGCAACTGACAGGACAGCAGTCATCACTTGGGCTTCAAGGAAGCCTGAAACAGACAAAATTTTGTCAAAAGGAGATTTACAGAGACTTGCATAATGTGGTTTTGTTTCCTTAAAAAGCAACTATATTAATCTTTAATGTATTCTCAATTAATTGAAGTTTCTTTAAAAGCTGTGGATCAAATTAGCTTCATGAAATGACTAAAAATCTCTGTATTTCAGGCATTCCCATGAAAGGAAAGGTTGTTCAGCATTCATCCCTGCAATCGACCCTATAAGAAATGTTGAAAGAGTACTAAAAAATGCATTACTTTCTTTTATTGCAGATAAAAAATTCATCATTGCTAATGCTAGAGTGCAGAATTGTGCTATCATCTACTGCAATGATGGGTTCTGCGAGATGACCGGGTTCTCCAGGCCAGATGTCATGCAGAAACCTTGCACCTGTGATTTTCTTCATGGGCCAGAGACCAAAAGACATCATATTGCCCAAATTGCTCAAGCCCTGCTGGGGTCAGAGGAGAGGAAAGTAGAAGTCACCTATTATCACAAAGATGGTAAAGTCTGGTTTTATTTTCAAAACTTTTTGTGTGTTTGGTTAGCAGTTGATTGGTAAAAGAAGTGTGTGTGTTGTGCTGGCCAGCCCCTTTGCTGGAGGTGTAATTTCTCTGAAGTCCAGTGAAAAGCACTTGCGTGTATCAGTAAGGGAATCTGCCCTGAGAGTAGTGGGTGTATGGAGTATATCACTGCACGCTCACTCTACCAGCTGAATGAAGCCAGCACACTATGTGCAACTCTGGAACCAAAGTTCTCCTCTCGGTTGGTTTAAAGAAGATGTAAATCATTTAAGTAATCAGCATAGAGGAACTGTACCTTGATTTAAATGCAGTATTTTACCACAAAGCTAAAAGTAGAAAAAGACGGCCTATCATAAAGAAAGCATCAGCTTATAAAGAAAGGGACAAGCATTTTCAGAGCTGAGATATTGTGAAGTACCTGTAATTGAACTACCAGTGTTGTCCTAGAATTGCCAGTCAAAATTTGGGTTTCCCTAGACGATAAACAGTTGCCCTTTTATTCAGTAAAGGTTCAATACATGCAGAATGACTAAATTTGCTGATACTTCTTTTCCTGTTAGGACCACAAAATGAAGAAACATATTTGCAGATTGAGAAATGCATACGCATGAAAACTAATTATGATACATAATGGCTATATGTAGAGTTTTGTTGTTGGTTGGTTTTGTTTTTTTTTAATTACCCAGAGTTATTTACAGAAACACCCATCTTTCAAATGAATTCAAGTAATGGATAATTGTGGTGTACCTTGTCTCTTGCTGTGTACACTCTTGGGAGAAGGAAAAGGAAATTCATATTCAAATGTTGAGCTTAAATTAGTTCTGGAGAAGCGCCAGTGTGTTGTTTACATCAATTTTAGAATCACATGCAATGTGCTCTCTCATTTTAAAGTCACAGAGTTAAACCTTGTTCTCAATTCTGTTGTTATCTTGGAGAGACTTAAGTAATATTATTTTTAGCTTAGGCTGGTATAATTCAGATAGGACTCAGGCCAACCATTCTACCCACACTACCAATATTTAAGCACACTCTTCATAGCACATTCTCAGTAAACCCCTTATTCTTAGATCTGGTTTGGTGGTCTGGAGCAGATTTCGGTCAAGATTTGTTGTTGTAGCTGTGTCTTGGACATAGGTTTCTCAAGAGACCTGACACTGTGTGTCTTTTACACATCTACCCTGTGTTTGTGTTAACTTGGCATGCGTTAAAAATAATAATGCAAAAGGAGAATGTCATTGCTAACTTTCACAGCCACCAGCCTGGAGCACTGTTTTGAGTTGTGGTCGTTTAAGAGTCCTGAAGTCTCCCAAAACATGAGGAGGGAGGGAAAGGCATTTAAAAGTACTGCTTATCTGTCAATTACAGGAGACAGACAGACAGATAGATCCTTTTCTAAAACGCTGAATTCTGACTTGCAACACACCGTAATCTGTTTGAGACAAATCAAAGTAATACTGTCCATAAAAATTGCAGTATCTTTCAGAAACAGTTTTGAACGCTGAGTTACAGATTATTCAGTGTAAACAATCTTATGTATAAGGGTTTTCAGTAACTTCACTTCTTTAATTGTCAATATTTTATGTGTCTAAATGTGAACAGGATTTACTATGTGCACTGTATGATCTGCTAAATTTGAACAAACACAGGTGAATCAGACAAAAATTGTCAAAATACAGGATAGGCCTGACACTCAAATGCATGGATATCTGGCAGCTTGATCTTTTGTATATACAGAGTTTTTTATTTTGCTCCACATAATGTTCAATTTCTTTTCAAAATGTGATAGCAAATCTGATGTCTATGTGGTGTCATAAAATTGAAAATACCTGTATGATGAATATAACGAATGTTAGTAAACATATTATATAGTTATTATAAATCATTCAAAAATATATACCTCACTTTTCATCTTCACTTTTTCAAATTTGCAAATCTGATTTTTCAATATATAGCATGCATACATATACCTATATATAACATAGTCTGTATATTATAACAACATAAAGAATAGTGATACCTAACAAGGACTTCCTCAAGGTTGTGGAACAAAGTAAATTTCAAGAGTTTTCTAAAACAGTGAGAGTTTAGTGCCTGGTTAGTGGCTTATTTTGCATGTATGCTGTGAGTATGAGACTTGAGGTCAATTTCAGCAATTTTCAATTTTCAGAGGTCAGTTCTAGCACAGATAGAAATGTAACTTTCTCCATGTGAATTAGCCGAGTTACTCCAATGAACTATCCACGGCTTAAAAGTTTGACACTTTATTTCCTGGCAAGCCATTGTATAATATTTAATGTAATACTAAGCATACAGAGGAGGAAGACACCTCAAGAAGGTGTGAATTGCTTGAGATTCCACTGACAGGAGGTTCTGAAGACCATATTACACACTCCTGACTAAATGCCCAGTGAATTGCAAATAAAACCTTATTCCACATGACACTATCATTTACTCTACATAAGCCACGGATTATATTAAAAATTACTTTAATGTTTTGAAGTAAAGCAAATGTCAGTGGGATCACTTACAAAGCTAATCTGTCATCAGAATTCCAGCAATGCAGATATCAGAAAGGGAATCACTCTATAAATAATGCTTTTTCTTTTTGATTCTAAATACCACCTCATATAATTTTAAAATGTCACAGCTTTAAAGTTCAACTTAAAAGAAGATTCTTGCTATAAAAAAATGGTATTGCACACATACATGGGAATTAGGATTCTGATGTTCTCTACTGGTCTAGAGTCCACTTTTCTAGATGAAAGTGCAAGATCTCAAGTTTTAAACATTTTGATGATGCAAGACTGAAAGCCGCTGTTTGTTCACTGCTTTAATCTTTCACACACTCAAAGAAGATGGGACAGAAGGATAGGAAAAAATTTTGTAGCAAGTTGATATTCAGAAAATGGCAATTGCTTAAATCTACACTGCCTTAAACATGACAGACAGAGGATAGAGTGGTCAAAAGAGAAAAAAATTCTATGTATCATGGTTTTATAAATGAGTAACCTGGATGGAGCCTGTTTCCCTTTTCACCATGCAGTGTGGTGAGGGTGCAGAGAAGTGTTGAATGCGTGCGATAACTTTGTGCAGCTGCTTAGAGCCCGGGAGGTGCAGCCAGCATGGGCACCCAGCAGGCCCTTCCCAAGCACAGCAGTGCTGTCTTCACAGCAGTTTTTGACATTTGCAGAATATAGCTTACTTTTGGATTTAGTTTCTCCTCACTTCTTTTCCTTTTAGAAGGGTGTTTAACGCAATCCAGAAAAAGTTCTAGTCCTCTGTCCTGGTCAAGTAGTGCCACAGTAGGCAATTACATAGCTACCAAAAGAAGTAATTATTGAGAAAAATGGTTAGTGGGAACAGATGGTACCAAAACTAAAGGTCCTGATTTACAGGTTCTCATAGCACAAGTAGCTCCACAACTATCACAGGATGTGCTCATGAGATTAAAGGCATGGTAAATTTCTTTTTTAATGTAAATATCCCTTTTTCAAAAGAGCAATAGATAAATACACACAAGTCACTGGAACTATTATTTGCAAACAGGTTATTTTTCCAAGGATTGCCCATTAGGCATTAGTATCTGCTTAATTTAAAAATTATACCCTGATATCAAAGAAGCAATATTATATATTCTTTACTATCTCACAAATTTTTTCACTAATCTCATAGCTATATGATTTGAATTATACTTGAAGGCAAGATATTGTTTATACAGGATATCAGTTCTTATTTTAATAAAGTTTTTTATGGTGAAAATGTTTGACAGCTCTTCCTTTGAGGACTCCATTTTGCAGTTTAAGTCATTATTGCATAAATCATTCTTGACAGATGTAAAATATTGCTTGAGGTGGTAAAGCTGTAAAACTTTTGATACAAAAAGTATAATTATTTTGGGATTGAGAATAGATACATAATAATCAGAAAGTATTGTACCACACAGGATACATTTTTGCTTCTTACTGTATGCTTTGTGAGCAATAATGGGATATGTCTAAGCTTGCAGATGATACCTGTTAAAGGAAAGTAGGATTATTTCAGTTTAGCCTATATGCATCAGATATTCTAGGGTTGAGAAGAACCATGGTTCAGTATAGGTTTGAGCAGAGATAAGATCAAGCTGTTATTTGCAGAGTATGTACGAGCCTCGTAAACTACTTGCCATTTACCCAGTTTAAAAAAAATAATTTGCTACAACTGTCTGCAAATTAAACATATTTGCATTTTCAAAATGCATTTTTCAAACTAATATTTTCAGGCCTTTTCAGCTCTTTTTTGAGGATAAGAAAATAAAAAAATGTGCAAACATACTGACAAAATAAAGTGAAGAATGGTATTAAGCATTCTTAAATAGAAAGATCGGGACTTCATTTAGAAACTCATCATCTAGACTTCAGTCAGCATAGGCGTTTTACCACCTGTTTGTGTGAACCTACCAATCAATAAAAAATACAACTGAAAAGAAAGATGCGTGCATGTGTTTCAAGTCCCCTTAGATTAGGTCTAGCATGAGGGTCAGCAAGTGCAGTCTTGACCATAGTTTCAGTGCCTTATCCAGAGCTGTTGAGAAAGGTTAATGAATCAAATCTCTCTGATACCCTGCTGGTGTAGGACTCCTTGATATAAGAAACACTATCTGAGTGCATTTTGATAAAGGAAGTGTTGCCCCCCACAGAAACCTGTCAAAAAACCCTTTCTTAATGCAGGGCTTTCTTCCAGGCATTCTTAAAATACCCCCTGGATCAAATCCAGAATGTTACTGAAAATTTTGGACTATTAGAAATGAATGAGGACATCCATTCTTATGTCTGTAGTGCAGTGTTTCTACCTTAGGCTCTAATACTTGTCAAGAAAAAGCATCCCTTGCACCACTCAGTATTGCTGATTTTGCAGCAAAGAGCACCAGCAGCAGTGAGACGATACCTCAGTGATCCCAATATCTCATTTACCTGTCCCCATTGAGATACAGCTCCTGTGTCTGCCCAGAGCTGTGGGTCACTTCTTATTCCCATTCCATGTATGATACCTGATGATTATGATAAAGCACCTCTTAGATACCTTAAGGAAGCTTATTTATGGGTCAATTTCGATCTTATTTTTCAACTCCTTGGCATTCTAATATATTCCTTTTTTTTCCCAGGTAAAGATGAATGGATTTTAAATAAGGAGGGGACTTTTATAATGAGAGATAGTATCTGAATAAATAGGACAACAATTAAATTGACTTCTAAATTATTCTCTTTGTCAGTGTTTAGGGTCAGAAAGATATGAGTAGATATATATAATTTTAATAAATAATGAAGAATACAATTGCTGTTATTATAGGTACTGCATCTTTAACAGAAAAAAAATCTTAATTTGGAAAAATCCTTTCTGACAGTTTTGAGTTCCTCCATGGCACAAATGAAAAACCTGCAGGCTAGTGGATCAGGAGTCTTTCATTTCAGTACAGTGTTAAGATAGAACTGTTCTTCCACTGGACTTCCATAGTACAATTTCATGTCAGGATTCAGAGTCTCACAGGGTCAACTTATACCAATCAAGGGGCCCAAATTTCTTTAGGTTTAGCTACAAAGAAAAAATGATTGCTAACTTACAAAAGGTGTGCTGCAGTGGTAAGAAAGATGACACATTCTAGAGTGAAATGGTGCTATAAGGTTACGATATGATATACATACTCAAAAGAGTTTCATTTTTTAATTAGGCATTGCTGACCAAATTTTTTTATCTGCTTTGGATATGCTCCTTTTCGTTGTAGTGAAAGCTATTTTGGTTTTGGGTTATGAGACAAAAAGAACAGATGCTGTCAGTCTATTTTTGGTGTGGTTTCACATGATTTATTGTGTCCTCTTTCCATCTTCATCATGCATCCTTTCTAATGTTACATTATGATAAGCGAGTTATTGCATACTCCTAATTCATGTTATTGATTGGTTCTGTCCCTTCTCCACTGAATTGGCCCATACATCAAAAAAAGATGCAGAGAGCAAATTAGACATCATACCTTGCAATAGACACGGGGGCAAGAGCCGCTGCTTTTCTAATAGCAGCCTTTTGCATATTTGATATGAAGCACATTTCAAACATGGCACTTTGAGTAACACCAGTGTTAACATCAGTGCTGTTCCCTCTGGTTCCAAGCAATGGAAAGAGAACAGTGGTGTGGGTTAGATTTTATGGTAGTGGTTTCAAGCCCAGTTTTAAAGTGTTCCTTACATATTTGGCTTAGTGTATGACTCAGTCTATGTGCTAGGTAGTCCATGCTCTTCCCAGCTAAGTATGAAAAAAGCTTAATCAGGCGGTATAGGATCCAGAGAAGCAAGACAAAGCTGACTGTGGAAATTGCTAATTGACTCTGGAAACCGCATATCTCAAGAGCAATCAGAACTGTAGCTGTGAACCTCGATCCAGGCGGAGCGGATAAATGACAATGACAGTGGGGTATTGTGGCTCTATAGTTACTAGCTCACTTCACATTGTCTGCAACTCTGAAATTCACATCTCTGAGGTGGGAAGTCTTTGTCTTATGATTTTGTACAGATTGAACTTTTTAGTTTAGTATGCTAGATTTGTTTTAAAGGAAAAACCATACATATTTGAATAATTTCTTGGAAATTAAACTGAAATTTCACTTTGAAAGCAGAATTATAGCCATAACTAATCACAAAATGCTTGTTGACCTCCAGAATTTTCACAGATATGCAATTTAAAGCTCCCTCACCAACATTATCAATTTAGCCTTTTCGTTTCTATTTTCCTTAATTCTTTCATTCTGAAATCACAGTGAAATCTCATCAGGAAAGATCACCACAAAGGATATAAAAATCCCATCTGAAACAAAGTCAAAGTAAACGGTGTAAAGAGAAGGTCTTTTCTTTTTCGCTTTTGTTAACTGGACTCTAATTATAGATCTTATACCTGGTTTTGATACTGCCTTCAATTATAGCATTGAAGTGTTATCCACACAAAGAATATATTCCAGCTTCTTTGTTAACAAAAAGCCATCATATCATCAAAATCTTAAGACGGTATTTAAGTGTCAACATTATTAACTATTTCATTACTGACAGTGAGTGGAAATGACCAGAAGAAAGCTTAGGCCAGAAATACAGCTGCATTCAGTGTTTGATTTTGCCCTACCTGCTGAAATTTCTTGCTTTCCTGTCCTTGTTCCCCCATAATACCACAGTCAATAAAAATACTTTCTCTTATATTTTGCCATTACCTAATTTTAATCTGATTTGCCAAATTAGACTGCAGTGGAAACCAGAAGGTCTTGCCTAAATAGTCAGTTCAGAGGAGCACAATAAGAGTTTACTTCAAATATCAGGAAATTAGGATTTATCACAACATCTGCATACCGATCCTTGACAGTACCAGATTATGAAATCACAGCCTTTTTTTGAGTAAATGCATAGGATTATATGGCTACTGATTGTTTCTGTGGCCAGAAACCCTCCTAAAGGCCTGAGAGCAAGATATCAATACTACTGACACAGGACTTGGCCTTGCATACCAATGGCTTTCACAGAATTACATCGCAAAGTTTAATTTTTGTAACAGTAAGAATCCTGGTCTTTAGGCATTGGAGCACTGCTCATACAGACACAGTATACCTTTGCTAACCAAAATTAGCTGGATCTCTGCTGCATACAAAGATGACAAATTACAAAAGAAACATGCAAAACACAGCCAAAACCTTCCTTCATTTTTATCCACAGGGTAGACAGGCAGAGATAACTTCAGAACAAGGATATATTAGGGGGTTTTGCCTTTGTCTTATACCTAGGCTGCTTGAAAAGTAGTTAATCACCATGTAAATGTGTTTCATCACTAACATGCATGTGCTAAAGCACTTATTCCCAGCTGTTGTCAGACTTTGGAGTCTGCGCCCTTTTGAGATTATTTCTTAGAGCATTCTTTGCTGATTTTCATTCAAATCAATGCAAGTGTATCTCTGAAAATAGCTTGCAAATTTCCTCCTTTCAAAACTCATTTATGCCAATCTGCTTTACTCCTTCCTCTCTGGAAAAAAATGCCAGATAATCTCATTAGTATTTTGCATGTTTATGACATTTCTTTTTATACTTTCAAAAGAACATGAAACTCAGTAGCCCATAAATCCTATTGTCACGGTATTTAAGGTAAAATACTGTTGCAGTTCTGTCTACTTGCTTAAAAAAAGTCTTCTAATAAGAAAGAATGAAAGAACGAATGAAAGAACAAACGAACAAAAGAAAAAAGAAAATTCACACAATTTTTAATAATGACAATAAAAGAAAGGAAAATGTGTTCCCTTTTTTCCATTTTCAGTGCCCAGTGTTATTTTTGCTTGATAAAATATACCAGGAATCAATTTAACACCTAAGTCTATCCAACAGAAAAACAACATTCCCAAAAGGACTATTTCTGGAGTCATGGACAACATAAACATGTTATGGGAGAGAGCAGCAGCCTTGAGGTACAAAACCAGGTACCCATAAATCAGCATCTGAGCCTTCTTTGGATTAGTGAAGCAGCTCACAAACTGGTATGAAAGTCTATGTATAATATCAGTCCTGAGCCAATCCACCTTGGTTCGCCGTTCAGAGCATCCTTTGCAGAGCATCTTTAGTCTTTCTGTAAGTTATACTGATTGTTTATGGTAAAAAAACATGTGAGCACATAATGTACAGAAAATATCTTTAGTGTTTTACCCACAGAGTTTTAAAGAAAAGTTTTGCAGAGGGATAAAGAAGAGTTTGAGTACTGTTTGTGGATGACCACAAAACTGTAATAAAACCTTGTTCCTCTTTATCCTGAAACTTGCAAATCACTGCTCATGTCAAGATTAGAAGTAGGATCTAAGGACCTGCTCCCAAATGCCTAAAAAGTTAATTAAAAACTACTTGCTGCTACTGCAGCTACAAGCAGAATTAGTGCCTGATTTGTGTGATGTTTGTAGACCAGGAGCTGGGTGCAGGTGGCTTCCCCCTCCTATGCTCGTGGTTATTTAAAGAGGGGAAAACAGGAAGGAATGCAGGGTTCACAGACAGCTCTTCCTAGCTGATAGGTATGCAAGGCTATTTTATAAAAACAGCTATACAAACTGAGAACATTACAGCTAAGGGAGCTATTCCATAGACCATGCAGATCTATTTACATTTATTTCTGGTTGTCTTTTGACCTCATTTATAAAAAAACAGATCCTGCAGAAGCAGAATTACCAGTAACATCACTGTCTCTGCAGAACTCAACATATGCAAAACATCATTATTAGCCAGACAAATACGTTTTGTGCGGCTGCTTGCATTTCAAACTTAATCTCTTTAACATTTGAATGTGCAAGAGCATTTGTCCCTGCTTCATGGGAATTGATTGAATTATTTCCCTTTTAAATAATATTTTATTCTTAATCCCTTTTCACCTTGGGATCATTTTCCTGTAAATACATAAAAAAATAAAGGACTTTATTTCCACTTTCTGAGGAATATCTGAAGATGTCAACTGGTTTTTTAAATAACGGAGAAGGAATTCTACACATTTTATCTCAATTGTTACCTGGAAAGTAGATTATCCAAATGTTGAGGGGGAGTTGTCCCTTAGATCCCACAGACACTAAAATAGCTATGGTACCTTAGTTATATCTGATGTGAAGAGCACACTGAGGTTCAGTTACTGCAAGAGAAATGACTGACAAAAAGTTTTATGTGTAAAACCAAATTTAGGGCTAGATTTTCAATTATGTGTATATAATATATACTTTAAATTGCATTTCTCCTTCTCAGAAGGTTTAAGAACCACTTTGAGGAGCTGCCAAAATTACCTCATACCCCATCATAGAATATAAACTGATATTCTACAGTTCACAACAGTTTTGCTAATAAAGCATTATTCTTATTAAATACATTCAATCAGAGGAAGTTTGAACTGAACAGCAAATTAAAGTGGCTCCTAATGAGCTGATTGACTAATGCAGTGAGTCTTTTACCTCAAAAGACATATTATTCTGGAAAACCTCACAGTTCCAAACTGTCATTCTCTGCTGCATTTTTACACTATCCTTTTCTCTTTTCCAATATAGTACACCAAAGTTGCATTGTAACATTTCCCGGTGCACATATATATAAAAATGCCACAAAAAATCCCCAACGTGATCGGGTCTAAAAAATGGATAACAGAGTGAGAATATAAAATGATATTCAACAGGGGATCATTCTGTAAAACTACCTTTAATAGGAATTGCACTTAATAGGGATTATTCTTTTATGAGCATCTCAGACCACGGGCCAGAAGACAGCCTAGGTAGTGCAGCTGTGTGCACGTCTCTGTCCTGTCATAATAAAGGATAATTTCCAGAGAAACAGCTTCTTATCTTAGAGAGGATGCACATAATCCTGAAGCGCCAAAGTGGGCTTAGAGACAGCTGGGGTTTGTACAGAAAGGCAGAAGAGTCCAAACTGTTTCCTTCTCTTGACACAGGGTTAAAAGAACACAAATTTGGAATCAAGTCCAACTTCAGCCTTAAAATTTCCAAATTTGATATAGAAGATAGAACTGCCAAATAAATGATGAAGAAAAAAATACAGGAGGCACAGTAAAAAAAGTTCAGTGGCTGTTAAAGTCACGCTTTTTTCAAAAAGAAAAAAATTATCATTTGCTTGTCCCACATTGAAATTTGTTGTGGCACTTGTTTAGGTGCTACCACAAATCAGTCATGCAGAGCCTGTACATCATTATTTTTTTAAAAAAGAAAAAAATTACTTGAGTATTATTTGTTTTTAACTGGTGCTCCATGTATTATACAACAAACAGGGTTTTATTTCCTCCTCAAAACAAAAACCTTACATTTTTCAAACATTCAAAGAATTGAAATTTCATCAGTTTCTAGCTTGATTCAGCTTTTTAGGTGTATATAATGGATTCTGGTCTTCATCATCCTGAATACTTGTGAGATCTACATAAAATTACCAATGGGAAAAACCCGACATTTCTGCAGGATATAATGCATCTGTTTAGATTCAACTAACCTATCTCTAAAATTGATTATTAGCCAAGGATATTCTCATAACATAGTTTAGATTGTAACTTTTCATCTCTTGGATTTCACCCTTTGTTTGTATCTTGTTTTTTAGAAACTGGCACAATCTGTATAACAAGTAATGCTTTGTTTCACATGGCAATCATTAAATAGCAATCACTCAGATGTATTTGCTTTCAGACAGTATTCTGTTAGCATGGCACATACTCTAATATATAACATTTTACCATTCTAGTATAGCAAAGAATCCTTTTCTTAGATTGGTCTTGTGTAACCATCATATATTCTTAGAATACAGAAGCCTTTAGATCAGGAGGAAACGGGAGGTCATCCAGTCCAGTCCTGCCGAAAGCAGAAGCAGCACAGAATTCAGAGTAGGGTGCTTAGGACTTGTCCGATTCCATGCCAGGATGGAGACTCTCTGGGTAACCTGTTCCAGTACCCTCATGTTGAAATTAGTTTTTCTTTACACCAGTTTAAAGCATTTTCTATCATTCTTCTGCCATGCACCTCCATAAAAGACCTGCCTCCATCTCCTGGTAATTTCTTCACATCTACTCAAGGGCTGTTATTAAGTCCCTTGGAGCTCTCTTCTGTAGGCTCACAGCCAAGGCCAATTTCCTCAACCACTCCTTAAAGTCCACATCCATCTTGGTGGCCTCTGATGGCCTCATTCAGTTTTACCAGCATTTCTCTTGCACTAGGTGTCCACAGTTGGGATTCACTATTCCAGCTGTGGTCAACTGAGCGCTGAGTAAAGGGGAAGTATCACTTTCCTCAATCTACTGGCAAAGCTCCTGATGATACAACCCAGTATGCTTTATCCTCGACACAGCCAGACTCAAATTTCTCAACAGATCAGTCTCAGTCCTCTTCCACTATCTCAAGATGCGAACCTTTCCCAGGCTGAGGCGGTGAATGTTTAAAGTACCTTAGCTCTATCTGCATCCGCTGTCACTAAATCACCATCCCCACTCCTCAGCAGACTCGAGTTATACTTGTTCATTCTTTTACTGCTAACATACTAGCAACACAAGCTCTTCTTGTTGCCCTTGATAACCCAAGAGTTTTCCAAGACTGTCCCAGCATGCCGGGGCAGTGTTTTGGTATTCCTCTCTTGTAGCCTGCCCTTGCTCCCTCCTCTTTTACATATTGTTTTTGTTGGTTTGGTTTTTTTCCCATTGGAGCTTAGCAATGAGTTCTCTGCTGAGCCAACTGGTATTCTAATACATTTACTCATTTTTCTGAGTATTTGAATGGGCTGCTGCACTGCTTGAGAAGGCATTTGAGGTACACCCTGTACAATGTTTGAAGAACTAATGAGTTAGATACAGTATTTCTTTTATTTTTCCTCTCAATTCAGTATCCCGTATATGGGTGTTTTACGTGTCTTTTGTTATATTAATTGTCATCTATGCTACTTTTATACATTACTCTTACTCTTTCTTCAATGGTTCAGTATTATGTCAAGTTTTAGACATTACTTTTACATAATTTAGATACACATATTCATGCATTAGAAAATCATTTTACATTACACATTAAAGATGGTTGAAACTGCAACCTAGATATTTTTTGATGGAATACCTTTTCCAACTATCATTTCTGATGTGCTAAATTCCATGTTGCTACACATTTTATTATGAAGAACTCAGTGTTTTCCTGCAATAGAGGCCAATTTGCCTGGCAGTTAGGCATCTGCCTGGTTTTCTCTGGCAGATTTTTAATACAAACATGTTTGAGTTTAGAAGAAAACAAACATCCTAATGCTTATTTTGCTGTGAATTACAGTCATCCAAATCAGCTTAATGCTAAAGAAAGTTGCGATGGAGTGTTTCTAAGTTTTAGAAGCAGATAACAATTTCTTATGCTAGGAGATAAAGGCAACTGCACTGGCAACTAACAAGAGCATCCCTGGTACACATTATTCAGCACTTCATTGCCATCATTAAAAATATGCAAAAAACAGATCTTCTAAGAGAGAAATATTTTCAACACTGTGTCGAATTCTTTCAGTGACTTTCAGTAGTGAGGTATTACTGAAACACCATCTCATCTCAGAAGAAAAAGTTTGTTGCTAATATTTCCTTATCTAGGTCATACAAAATACAGCATTTTCTTCTCCATTTATCTTCTGCCACTTTTAATTTCATATTTCCTTTTAAAAAAAAAGATAGATTTGTCCTATGCTCTTTCTTCCAGGTTAGTGACTAGGGGAGATAGAAGTCTGCTGCTTTCTTCAAGGGTTAATATCAGCTTTTTCCTTTAGGACAATGCCAACTACCCTTCCCCTACCCTGTGGAACACCACAATCAGAATGGAAGTGTGCTGCCTCCTGGCAGGAGCTCAGCACGTCTGCCTGCCAGCACTGATGGCGCTCAGCATCCTGCTGGGGCTGCCCCTAACACAGAGCACAGCAGCAGAGCACTGGGAATCCTGCACCTTGTGCGCCACTGCACGGATCTCAGACCCACAGGTTTAAGCAGTACCTCTTCAAATACCCGTCATTCAGGGATGTGATTCCAACTGAGGATATTAAAAAAGATAACTGAGACATAATCCTACTGCTTTAAGTCACCCCACCTGGGGGGCCCGACAGCCTATTCAGATTTGTAACCCATTTAATATTTTTTCTCAGTTCTCTTTATCTATAGACAAGGACTGTTAAACCAGCACAATGTGACAAAGAATATTTAATGAATATTATTAATGATGAGTTCAACTGCTGCTTGAAGGTGTCGATAAGCTTCGTCAAATATACTTCCACTGACTAAGCCAGCACTGACAATATTTTAAATTTTATTATTGAAATATTTTTTCTCCATATTGCATGCATATTTAACACTTACAAATCTCTGTTTCATGCCGGATTTTATTTTGAATCATCCTAATGTGATGTTTAAAAGTTCATCAACAGACAAAACCTGCTTTACTGGCTTCCTAAAAGGAACTGTCTTTTACTTTCTGCCCATGTGACAGATAAAAGTATCTTGAGGGTGTACAACAGCAGTTCCTGGCATTATATTAGAAATGCTGGTTGTGCCTACATCAGTTAATTTGATGATGCAGAAGAGAACACGTCTAACATATAAATTAGAATATCGTATTATGCAAGGATTTTTCAATTTGTAATTTTTTATTTAAGTGTGTGTTTGTTTGAGCTCCGATGCAAAGCCATTTGTACTTCTGAGGTAATCAATGAGAGATTCATACACTGACAGTTCAATTGTGGCCATCTCTGCATGTAACAGATGCAGTGCAGTGTTCAGGGTAGCTACTTGTATGAGCTTTATTTCTGCACAGGGTTAATTTAGTGTGCATAGCACTGGAGCACGTGTCTTATTTTTAATTTAAAGGAATGAGATTACACAAATAATTTCTTGGACTGGACCAAATACTCCTTGTCAGATTGCCTGTGACAAGCCGATTGCAAATGTTGACTTGTTTTTGTCAAGAACGGTTAAAGATACTTGGCCCTACAAGGCTCGAGTACAGTCAGAATGTGAGCAAGAGCCAAAAGGATGGCTTTTCTAGCCTTGTTTCTGATACTGTGCTCTGCAGAGAAACAGAGTTGTCTTTACACACAGGTATTAAAAACAGCTTTCCCTTATGACTAACATAACTTCCAAAATTGTGTTTACATCCCATTTATTTATGATCTTTATGTAAAACAAAAGAAATGTAAACCAAACCTCCCAAAGAAATTAAGTTTCATTTCTAAGGTTTTTGAATAACTGAAAAGCTTTTATGTTTTATCTGGATTTGAAATGCTTGAAAATATTCAATATTTACATATTTGATAAAGGCTTTACAAATATATGCTTTTGTGCAACTTTGTTGAACAGATCACCCTTTTAAAAACCAACAAGTCATTCTCATTTATATACACAACATATTATAATATACAGTTTGCAAGCAATTACAAGAGCAAAATAACATGCAGGCATTTTAAAACTGAAGCATTTTCATACTAACTTCAGCCCCAATCTTTAGGGATATGGCATATTTATTCTTTGAAATTCCATTTTTTATGC
The DNA here is from genome assembly GCA_013400915.1 of Pardalotus punctatus. Lineage (NCBI taxonomy): Eukaryota > Metazoa > Chordata > Aves > Passeriformes > Pardalotidae > Pardalotus > Pardalotus punctatus. The sequence goes on from VZTX01019007.1 coordinate 778,859, forward strand.
TGGTACCCAAGATAATCACAGGAAATTTTAGAGATCAGGGCAGGGAGTTCAGCTATTGACCTGGTCTATTGGCTGGGAAAAAATAGGGTCCTATTTTAATTTAAGGTGCTAATGCTAAATAGAAACCTTTTCTGAGTACAGGATTGACAATTCCATTAAGTCTACCTACCCAGCCTTTCTGAAGTGCAACAAAAAGGGTAAGCAGAACCTCTGGCTAAAGAGGTACCTTGCATCACCTCATATTGCTTTTTCTAAAGCTTGCAATGGTAAATTCAGCTTTCTTTTCACTATTTTAGGCAGTATAGAGGCCTTCATGCATATCTTTGTTGGAGTTCGATAGTGGTTTACATTTTATGGGAATAAAATACCAGAACTGTGATGCTGAACTAAGATCAACGTTAGTCAACGTTAAGTCAACGTTATATCTCTGAGATATTATCTGTAAAGGAAACTTTCCGAAAGGGATTGAAGAATTGTAAAGAAAGTTCGTTATTACCAGTCATGGACATATCTATATATTGCAGAAGAAAAAAATTAGTAAAGAAAAAACCAAACAAGCAAAAAACAAACAAACAAAAAACCAAACAACAAAAAAACAAACAAAAACAAACAAAAAACCAAACAACAAAAAAACAAACAAAAACAAACAAAAAACCCAACAAAAAACAAACAAACAAAAAAAACTCAAACAACAAAACTCCAAGAGCAAAAATGAAAGGTTTTTGAGTCTGTTTGTCCTGTGCTACCAATACTTTGAGCAAATTCTGTTTTAGTTGTGCCAAATGTATCAGCCTTCAATCAGTGATGGTCAAATCAAAACTATTTTGAGAAATTTTAGACTCTCAGGTCTACAGTCCTAGATTCATTGAGAAGTTTAATTTTAAGCAAGTGAGGAAACAGCTTGCAAAAACCTGCCAAAGAAGTTTCCAGTTAGCTCCATGCATAAAAGCTCATTTCACCTTTAATATTACTACAGCTTTCAGTGGGGCGAGGAAGGGAAATGTGAGTTATCAAGAACACCTAGGATTACATTTTTTTCTTCTATTATCTTTCAACTCAAGTAAAGCATCTGGTATAGTCACAGGCTGAACATGAATCAGATGAGCACACCTAGCAAGTAGCTGTTTACTCAGTTCTGTGGTTTGCCAGTTAGCAAGAATCACACTGTCTTTTCTTTACAAAGGTGCCCACAGTTTAAACGCCGTAATTTTTTTCAAATTCAATCTTCACCTTTCCTTCAGATTTTCAAGAAAAGTTTACTGATTTAGTTCTTTGTGAAGATTTTGATTATTTGTGGAGTATGAAAATAATGGCCTGCAGTCTGTCCCTAAATAAGAACTTTTCTGAAAATCTAGCCTGAAGTAAAAATTTAGGAAAGTGGTAACTCTGATTTGCTGAATAGCTCAGTGATGCTTTTCTTATTATATCATAGAGGATCTGTCTTCTGCAATTGTAAAATTCAGCAATAATATACTGCATCCAGTAATGTCTTCAAACAATAATATAGAAATAAATGTACTATTGATGTATTTTTCATTGCTGCTACTTATGCTTTTTTGCACATATTTTTCATGTTACCTCTAAAATAAATATCAGATTATGGTGAAACAGTGAAAAGACAAATTACAAATTCAGTACTATTCCACATCTTCTTTCTTCAGAGCAACTAGCAAAATCCAGCAGTGAATATTCATTGGTTTTGGTACCAATGCTGATTTTTACCTTTAATACAGTTTATGGGAAATACAGTAAATAGCTTCAGATATATTTACTATGGTGGTTGTAATCACTCATAATTATATAATTGGATGCCTAACACTGGTTATCAAAGATATAGTCAGTACTACATATGAAGTTGGCTTGGCTCAGTATTAAAGTGAAAAAGTCAAACAGAAAGCTTGATGTACCCCTTGAACAGGAGCCCTGTTCAGACTTCAAGAGTGAGGATCCTCTGGAGAAGCTGTAAATTAGAGGCCACTCCAAAAGGAAAGAAAGCAAATCTAGGTTCTCTAACAAATATATATGCACAATAAGAAAATGTGCATATATGACTGTACAAGATTGCATGAAGCATTTGGGTTCTTGGCCTAACTGAGGGATAAACAAAATACAATTTTTATCAAGCTCCACCCTACTGACTTTTCAGGTCATGATTCAACTTAATCATTTTTGCAAGTGCTGAATTTCTCTGTGCAAGCTTGGGGAAAAGTGAAGATTATTTCAGTGCACAGAGAAGGCTGTGATACTACTAAGCCAAAACAATTGGCTTCAAACCGCCAAAACAAGAATTAAATATGACTAAAATTGTAAAAAGTTAGGGTGAAAGCTTTTTACTTAAAGTTTGATCTTCTGGGCAGGAAAAAAACAATCAAACAAACAATGGAGAAAGATGGACATATATATTATTAAAGTATTACTTTAATTTCATTAATTAATAATGAAAAATGTGACTAGTCCCATTGTATGTCTCATTAATATCAACAATTAATAAGGCTTTATGAAATGTGCAAAGAGGAGAATAAATAACTCCAACACTGATCCCAAATATCCTGTAATAAAAAAGATATGGGCATAGAGTTTCTTTAACAAAATGTTCTTAAAAAGTCTCATGTTGCAAACTTATGATAGTTTGGAAATCTGAAACATTGAAAGGGAGTTCTCCTTAAGATCTATGTTCTATTCTTTAAATGTTTACTCTAAAGCAATTGAAGCATTTTTGTGAGTGACATATGAAAACTGGCAAAAAAAGCTTTTCACCTAAAATGTTTAGCCTTGGGTTCTCTGAAATTCAGTAATTTTAATAGCTGATATATAATTAGAGATAAAATTTGCAATTTCGATCATTATTTTTTACACACAGCATAATATCTTCATATGCTTTTTAATATATATTATAGAGAATAATAAGAATACTTATAAAAATAAGTCTATGATGTACTTATTGTAAGATCCTGTAGTATCCTTTGTTTTTTCTTGATTTCTGTGTAATACAGTCTGTGGTGTTTTCATTCAATATACATTTATTAAGTGAGCAGACAAATAAAAAAGTTATTATTTACCTACGCATCATTGTTTTATGATATAATTCTAAAAGATTTATAACTACTTTTAGAAAATTTTAGAAAACTTAAATGCCTGCCTTCCTTCACCAGAGACATCATTCTTATTTCATAATTCCTCAATGTCTAGGCCATACTTTAAATTTCTGTTTATCTAGTGAAGGTACTGATACTTAATATAGCTAAAGGTATTGTTAGTGCTGCAGACAGAAGACCAATTTCCAACTACCTTTTCTAGTTCCCTCACTCTGATTAACGCTCTCCTCTCCAATCTGTTACTTATTTTTGTCATTTTTTTAGTTGCATTTCATTTTAATCCAGCCAGAAGAAACAAGATTTTCCTAACTGTAGAGCCATACAGGCTAACACAGGGCAAATAGGTATTTGGTAATTTCATGGAAAACTAGATTACAATTCCCATTGTCAAATTAGTTTTTATTGCTTAAAGCACTATTTCTTCCACTGCCCCTGAAGTCTGTGCTCCCAGGCACAGTATACATTAGTCTATAAGGGAAACATCATCTCAGGACAAATCCCGGACCTTTTAATAAATACTGAAGACATCAGTTGGTCATTGCAGGGATTTTATGAATGAGCTGCAAAACAGAACAGGTCAAGACCAACAGTTAAGTCATGATCAGCTGGGGTAGTTAAGTCAAGGTTATATACAGAAACCAAAGATTGCGCACATATTCCTATGGAGAAGCTTTTCATCAGAACTTACAAGAACAGTCTTGTTTTTGACAATGTAACCAGTGTTTGTGCATATCCTTCCTATTATAAAATTTCGGACACAATTTTTCACTAACAACGAAAACAAGGGAAATTGTAGTTCCAAATATAAATTTCCTTAGAAATAATCTGTCCATTGTGCCTTAAATTATTTCACTGAATAAAAGTATTCCATGCCATACTTAGGCAAATAAGCAAGTGGTGGAAGTTGAGCATACAGCCGATTAAGAACAAGATCTGTATGAAGCATTCAGATACTTTAGGGACAAGAGAGAAATCTAACTAGGTACCCACATATGTTAATTGCTTTTTCAGTCTTCCACTCATGTAAAACGAGTAGATGGAAAATTCAAGAATCTTTGCCCTTTGTGTCCTTATGCAAACTTGGTAGATGGTAATACAAGCTCGCCTATTTATCAACACAGTGCTACATGTTTTGCCAATTTCAAAGATGGCAATACTTTTATTGCTGTACCCCAGATCACCAGAACTCTTCTAACAGTCACATCAGTGCACATTTTTTCTTAAAAACTCTACAGCCCAGAGAGAGTGTTGGAAGCGCAAAACCAGAATGTGACCTGTTACATTTATCCTCGTCTCTGAGTACTTCCCAAAATAGGGACATACCTATCAGATGTGTAAAAGAACAACTACTGTGTGCTCACTAACAGCTTGTAAGAGAATTTTTGAATACTGAGTAGGAGGAGAAATGACAGCTGACCAGGAAATAGGGTTATTATACATTCTTTTTTAAAAGCATCATTTTGAACAATTTCCCAAAACCACTACTCAAAGTTAATGAAGCAAACACAAACTTATAATTTCATCCTAAGGAATGAATATCAAATGCAGTATTATCTCTAATACTGCATTGCGGTATCACTTCTGGGTTTCTGTCCAAGTCTTGGTGTGGGACTTGAACTCTTGGTGTTCTGGCCAGCTTAAAAACCTACTGTGAGCTCAACCATAAAGGCATTCACCCTACTTTGAATTATGCAGCAAGATACTTAATGTTGTACCACAAATAGTAAAAATGTGATAGAAGTAATTGATACTTTAGAGAAATAATCTTAAAATATAAAAATAAACAAGGGCCTAAATATTACAGAAAGACAATTTAAAGACTAAGATATACTGCATTAAGTAGTTTTATTTCTCTTAAAATTATTTGTTGTATTGCTGCAACAAGATAAGTAGAGACTAAATTACAGTGCACAGTGTTACATCACTTAAGCAATTTCTTCCAGCCTATTGCAGAAATAGGACTAGACCCATTAAGCTAATCATCTTATTGAAATTGCATTACTAATATTTAATTTAATGCTTCTTCTAAAATGTAGCAGCCCTCCTTCAAGAGCTAAATATTCACGTGGATGGCACAGCTAATATGTTATCTTAGGACTTCACTTGTACCATGTGGCTAATTTGTAGTACTCTATTTGTAGCAAAGGTGACTGGTTTGATTTCTACAGAGATTGTTATGACTGCTAACAGATACTTAAATCCAGAGGTACAATTTAGCTCTTCATCCCTGCATCCAAATGAAAATAAGAGAAGACAACTGAGAAATTAAATTTTGAGTAAGGATACAGGTACCATAATGGCTTATTTCACCATAGTGTTAGAACATACAGGGAGCCGCCCAAAATAGTGCTATTTCTATCAAAAGCTACCACTGGCTGCTCTCATCATCATTCTTTTTTGAAGGCTGCCCCAGAAGTAGAAGCCGCAGACAAAAGCTCCCTGATACACACAGCATTACTTAGAGAGAAACACCCTAGTACCTCTGGATCCCAGTTAAATCTTAACCACTCAGGTTGGGAATGAATGAGTGTGAACTACTCAGATTATGAATGAGTGTGAGAATGAGGTGAACCGTTATTTGCTGGTTCTTTTATTTGGTGAACTGAAAACTGGAGAGAAAAAAAAGGTGATCCGAGTCAAAGCAAGAGTGTTGGGCTGGGGAAAGAGATAGTGAGTAATAAAGAAAGATAAAGTCAACGAGACAAAAAAAGTGCAGAACTACTGCTACAAGGTTGAAAAGTCATCAAAAGGAATCTTTTTGGCCACAAAATGTCTCATCAATGGTGCAATTCACAATTGCGTACCAAGCTGTTTTGAGAAAATGTACTAACCTTTTAAAATTTGCATCCACTTTCTTTGACTGAAAATTTTCCCAAATCAATGCAAAGTCATAAATAGCTTCTGGGTTTGTTCTGCATTTTATTTTGTTTATTTTTGTTTAAAATAATAAATGTCACAAATTTAATTGAAAAGATTCTTACATTGAACTTTAGAAATATTTTTGGCTTAAGTGATATATATAATTGCTCTTTGGAATTTTATATATATATATATATATTTATATGTTATACCAAAACAAACAGCTTGATGGTATTCCTGCTTTTGAAGGTCTGTGTGCAAAAATGAATGCAATAGCCTTCTTCTCCAATGTATTTGGTAAAAAATAAAATTTTATAATTTTATTGACAGGATCCCTTAGGACAACACAGCTGGCTAGATTTTCTAGAAGCACCTTGTATTATGCATATAGAAGGTGCTGGCCAAAAGGGAATGTAGAAGGAGTTTGTGCAGCTGGAGGCCAGGTTTCTGGCAGCTCTGAGTGTCAGAGCAGTCTCTGATATAGTCCTGATACAAGATTAAAGCCGTGCTTCAAAGGTCTCTAGGTATAACACATTTGTACACATGCACAAAAACACGTAGTTCAATTCCTGACTTAACTGTCTTTGTTTCCCTGCTAATCCTTATCAATACTTTTTAAGTAGGTCTTTAGATATGAGGATTGTAAATGCAAAGTGTTCAGGATATGATGCCAGCAGGCAGTCAGGAAGATCAGAGGAATAACAAACAGCAAAACCCACATCCATAGAGAAGTTTGGTTCCATACTAATTAACTACAGCTGTGATTGAAATTACTTGTCTTGAACAAATCTATTCACATTTCTTCTTTTAAATTTCCTAGAAAAACTGTTTCATAACAGACTCTGTTAAGTGCAGTAACATAGAGCTGAGGCCTAATGAAAGGATTAGTCTCGTACAACACAGTTTGAAGTCACTTAGGCCTTTTACTGTGACAGGATAAACTGAGAATAAAACTTAATGCCTTTCAAGCTGTCAGGCAAGAGCTCGAAAGAACTTTCCAGCAGTTCCAATCAAAGCCTGCGAAGTTCTGATGACTTTATTGCAAATAGTAGAATGTATTTTAAAATGTTATTCTGCAATCTAACCCCAAAACTAGAGATACCCAAATGTAGGCCTTTTTCCATCAGCATTTCTCTGATTTCAATGTATCTTTGCAGCAACTCCACTTCACTGCAAGTGTCCCAGATGTGTGCATCAGTTCAACTGGAATTAGAACTGGGGTTAAAAACTGCATGCAAGTACATATTAAGCTAACTTGGATTGGTATTTAAAAATCAAAAAGACAGGCCGGGAGAGGGCTTGTCAGAACTGAGATTGATGTGTTTTTTCCTTGCTTTTAACTTCGGGATTAGAAAAATGAAGGAGGATGCTTTGCTTCGGAATTTTCCTATTTGCTTTTGCTTATTAGTGAGGTGAAGATCAAAATGACCCTCTTATAGTATCTAAGCTGTTTTACTTTGCTGATGTTGCCAGGTGGTCTTGAACTAGATTAGTCATTACTTGTATCCTTGCGTAATTTTGTGCTATAGTGCACTGTTGAAATATTTTCCCCGTATTCTGGTTTTTAAAAGAATTCTAGTTTACTTTGCAGTGAAGGATTTGGGGGGCAATGAAAATAAATTGCTATAGTAATCTTTTACCACCTCAAATATGAAAGAAATATGTTGACGAGATACTGAAATATTTAAGACTGCTTCAATTCAATGAAATTATGGCAAGAAAGCCCTAATGCCTCTTCCCTTTTAATGGAATGAGTTCCTAGTTGTATCATCTGTAACAATTTCTTTTTCTGTTGTAAAAAGCATAGCTGCATATTTTCCTTTATGATGTTTGGTTACAGAAAATTTTTTTTTTAAACTGCAGCATAATTGTGTTGCCTAATGAATAAATTATGTAACCCGTTTAATCCTGATTGATATTGCAGTAAAGCTCAAATTATTCCTGCTACTAATTAATGAGCACTTCTGTATCTGCAAAAGATGATTTAACTAATCCAATGTATAGATTTTCTTGAGGCTAATTGTTAAGTTTAATGAACCAGATATCTCCCACTGAAGCAAGTGTCATGTGTCCTTACACCAAGCAGCTAAAAGAGTTGTAAATCCCCTTGCACAATAGCAGTAGTTATGGATCAAAGCCTGTTCTGAACTGTCTTCTGTTTGTGCAGTGTCCTTGACTTTAATGGGAATGTGCAAGCAGAACACAGCTTTCAACTATGATTTGATTTCAAATGTGATTATTTTTTCCTAATTTGTGTTCTGTTTAACTTTAGGTAATTTTAAGTACCAAAACTAAAATAAATACAGTGAGGAAACTCAGATATGAAAATAAGTCTGCCTGAAAAAACACCCAGAGAGGAAGGCGCTGATGAGGATCTCTTACAGGGAATGCATGGATTACTGACCAGCAAGCACAAACCACAATAAAAGCTTTTTAATACACAGTTTCTGTGGAACTTTCACATTCAAAGCCACAGACAAACTTAGCAGGAAAGAAATCCATCAGTAAAACAAAATGCAGCAAAGCCCTTGAACACAACTGGAGTCCCAGACAGACCAGCTATCAGCTGCCATGAGCGGTGCGCAGCATGGACAGGTTAAAGACTCAGGGCTGATAGTGAATTATAACGACGTGGGGAAGGGGGTAGAGCCACTCAGCCGTGAACAGCAAGGCACACACAAAATTAAAAGAGCGCTTATTTGCTTAGTCACTTTTTTGCTTCTCCTTGCTGACTCCAGTGCCACATCATCCCCATACAGATGTTACTTATGACGTTGACTTTTTTCCTAGAACTTAGTCACAATGTCAGATATCTGGAAAGGAAAAGAACCCAACCAAACAAAAAACTACAAACCAACAAAACCCAACATCAAAACCAAAAGCCAAAATGAATAAGCAGACTGATTTGAAATAAAACATGTCTGGAAAAATGGCAAGTTAGAAATTTGATGTTATCAAATTAGTGATTTATCACAACAGGCACATTTGGAGGGTTCTCTGTCATCTCATAAGGATATTGCCACATAACATCTCATCTGTGCCACTGTCATCAGCAACAGCACTGAAAAGAAAGCAATATAATGAATGTTTTTTCTTAAGTATTTGAATAAAAACCATGTTGATATATATATCAATATTTATATTTTTAAACTATAACTTGCTGTTGGATGTTTATTGTTTTTTAGTTTCAGTGCTCTTAATTTAAAAAAATAAATAAATTCCAAGGTACATTTGAAAGGCATTTCCATAACTATGAAATTTACCTTTGGCTAAAATCTTGCCATTCACTGCAGTATCAACTTTCTATCAAAACCTATGAATTAGGTTTTGATAGAAACCTCTAGAATTATGTTAATTACTATTATTTTTTTATTGTTTACCCTGAACCCACCTGAAGTGAACTGAATGAAGGGGGTGAACCTTCCCTGTTAGACTTTAATGGCAATTTCTGTTTCTCTCTGGCGGTCTTCATTAATCCATATGGAAAGGACTTAAAACACCTGAGTCAGAGAATAAGAAGAATATACTTCAAATATATATTTTTTTTTAAAATATTTCCTCTAATCTCAAGCAGTATTTAATTCAGTCAACTTATACGTAAAACTTACTTTTAACCATCTTTTTCTCATTTGCCAGCTTAGATACACCAGCTCATTTTCATTCTCTTTTTGAGATCTAGACTCTGAAACATTATTCTCACATACCTTAATCTTGGCCATACTTCTGATATTTTATATTTTCCCTTTCACATTATGCAACATCAAGCACAACAGACACCAAATACTCTATTACAGCCAGAGGATTACTGTTTCTGTGCCACAGAAAAAATTATGTAAAAAGCAGATTACTACCTAACGGTATGTTTCATAATATGGCAATGTTGCCAGTATTTCTGTGCCTGGGTATTTAAGAGGTATCTAAATGATTCTTTCTTACAAGCCATTCCTGTCTATGTCAAGGAACATGGTTTTTGTAGTACAGGAATGCTTTTCTCAACTTTTGCTTCAGGGTATGGTGGGGCATAGCTAAACATAAGGATTAGCTGAGAAGAAATTAGAAATAAAGCACATTTGTATTTTCCTGATATTTTGGGAGGTTGGCTCTTAAAATCAAAAGACAAAGCAAAAATTGTCGGACCATATCACAGTAGTACATTGTTCAACTCATCAGCCCTGTATGTGATGGTGAAGTTACATATACAAAACTGGAAGGAAAAGTCTGACAGCTTTTAGCACATTTGAACTCAATGTGGAAAGAGCCTCAGGACAAAGTTTTAAAAGCATTCAGGAGCATAAAGAGTAGTAACTGCAGCACATGTATTAAACTTTGCTTGATACCTGCCATCCAAGAATCTCTGTTAAGTTTTGTATATTACCCTGGCTTATCTGACTCTTAACCAGTGGAAAAATATAGCCAAAGTATTCTTACTCTTCAAAAGTCTTCTCCCTTAACCAAGTATTAATGATATTCCCTGATTATCCAGCAGGAACTTTGCATGCGTAAAACTTGTCTTTCTAACAATGTGAAGTCAAGATCTTTCCTTAAATCTATGTGCTTTCAAAAATTTACACTTTTTTTTTCTCTCGTCTCTTGATTATGAAGCTTTAATAAATTATTTAAAAATGGGTGAAGAATTCTACGTTTAACAACTGGCATAAGAGCCTGTGATCTTTGCTAGAGTCCCTGAAAACATTTTTAATGAACAGGCATGACAATTTCCTTTTTCAGCACCAGCATCAATAATAAGCTCAAGACAGAGACCCTGGGAGATAAGCCACAATTTGTGGCTGTATAAACACAGTGAAACTAAGGAATGCAGAATCTTACTTTATTTACAAAAGTTAGTGCACAGTAAGTTAACCAAATGCATTTTCTCAGTAACAGCTGATGAATTTTGGTAATCACATACTGTATCTGCAGTTTTCCCCTCTCATCTGTGCATTGTTCCTTGAGATGTTTGCCTTTTCCTATAATATATAGTTTAACACTGATGAATTCAGCCCATGTGCCACCTTCATCCTGAGTAACAGCTGTCTTGCATCACAATCCAACTTCCCAAAAACTCGGTCTGCGATCTAGTCAACTGAGATACCACAAGTACAAATGAAAGATTTGAGCTGTGCCAGCCCCGATGGTTACTGTGACTTGTTGGAACAATGCTGGGCCAGCAGGCTGGATTGTTCTCAGAGGTTAGACTATTTTCACTCAGTTCAGAGGGCTGCTCTGACCTGCCTTCTGTACTATTAACAGAGCTTTAATGCAACCTGGCAATGTCACTTTTCTCTAGCAAAATACACATTTCCCATGTCCTCTGTTGCATTCAAATAACCATATTGCAGTGGGTGAATTGCTTGTAAATAGCACTTTAGGGTGGGCGTGAGAAGATTGGTTCCAGGCTGTTCTGCCATACTGTTTCCTTGCAAACAGCTTTTCAGTATCTACGTGTAGCAAACTTCACCTTTCAGATCCCAACTACTTCACAGCAAGTGGCTTTCCATAAATGAAACAGCAGAAGAGCTATTCCTATGGTACACTGCTTGTCATTGCTTTCCTGTCAAAGGTGCATACATTGCACTTTGAAACTGTGTTGCTCTTCCTACAATTTCTTCTATATGTTTGCTGCTCCCACATTACTGTTCCTTTTTGCATATCACCCAATTTTCCCTAGCAGGATTATAGGTATTTCTCCCATGGTCTCAATATTATCTTGCCTTAACTGCAAAACTTAAATTCTTGACTGATCATATTAATGGTTAAACTACCTAGCAAGGGTCACTTGGGTGGCATTTAGGAAAGTTTTGAATACTTACTTGTCTCCAGCATTAGTGCCTATTATTTTTGGTCACAGAGGTTTATTTTCTCTTTCCCTCACCCATCTATTCTTCCCTGAACCTGCAGCAACAGTGTTAGCCGTTTTCCTGTTTTAGCTCAATTTCCAGTACATTTGTTTTGAGCCAAGTGGAAATTAGGAGAGTAGGAGTATTGTTTAAAATATGTAAGATACAATCTTTTCAATGGGCCACTAATTTATTTTACAAATACTGCAGAAAAATATGCCTCCATGTGTAAAAATAAATTTAATTCAGACAATTGCCACAGCACGTATAAATGTTTAATTCAAGAAATTAAATTAAACATTTTTATAAGAAGGCTCTTTCTTGTGTATTTGAGTTTATGCTCAATACAGTACAAAACGAGAGAGTTCTTTCAGTGATCTTGTCACACTCCAACTAAGATTGGGTATAAAAACCCAGCAAATTGTCATATAAAAAAACCCCAAACACATCTGCGCCTGGTATATGTCAAGGGGAGAAAAAGAATGTTATAATTTTGTTTTCAAGTGTTTCCTTCTCTACAACTTCAGTGCCTTAAAACATAGTGACACAAAAGATAAGATCAGTCTTGGTAACTCCCCCAGATTTTTTTCATGCATTTCCTTATTTACCCTGGGAACAGCTTTTCAGACAGAGGTTGCTCTGCAGGCAGAATCGGGGGGAAAAAAAACCAAACAAAAAAAGATTTTGTCAAATTATAGAAGGGTGATATATTTGGCATTCTTATCTGAAGTCTTCACTTTGAGAAAAGGCAACAAGAGCAGGTGGTTTCCCGTTACTTCAAACACAGGTGAAATAAATTAAAATAGGTCAAAACTCTTATAGTACTCATGTGTACATACACTTCGTTTTTTCCCAAGCAAATACATAGTCTTCATCCCCTACTGTCCTTTTTTAAGGATTGCAAGGACCACAACCTAGTTACAGCCAGCTGCGTAAAACAAACTCTTCTGCCTATGCTAAGTGTTATTTAAGATATTGTCCCTTGTGAGTGCAGATAACACCTGTATCTTCTAGGAACTGTACAGAAAATTATGTACATCTAAAATTGCTTGGGTCCCCAGCTCACTCTAACAAGTCCCAAATCTATTGGTGATTGTGGCATCCACACACTTAAACTCAAAATTGGGCAGAATATTGAGAAATTGCCAATACAAGTTTTCTTTGCTATCTATGGTGATACACTATCTGATTTTTCCATCCAGGCATTAATTAGCATTACCTTTGCACATAAAGTAAGGAGATAAAGTCTAGAGAAATAACAAAGTCCTGATGTTCCTTCAGGATAAGAAATTCAACCTTTTACCAAATGAAATATGTATAAAACAGTCTTTGAACATTGTAACCTTTCCCTTGTGACATGATCACAATGTCATCTGATCAGTTGCTACTTTTTCCAGTCATCAAACCATTCAGAAAATTACCCAGAACTAAAGTTGTTTAGAAGTGGGGATGCCAATTGGATTTCTAGAATGTCATAGAACCCAGCACTGCCCCCTCCTCATCGTAAACTAGAACTACAAAGCTCAAAACCTCTTTACAACAGAGGCATTATCAACACTATTTCAAAGCATATGCGCATGGGCTGCAGCACGCCAGGGAAATTGTGTGTTTTATGTGTCTTCGTTATCTATTTTTGGATATTTGTATGATTACTGCAAAGACCTCACTGTTTTTCCTTGTTAAATATTTGTTTATGCAACCTTCCCCCTGCAGGCAACTGTGTTCATGGGATCCTTACTTTATAAGGAATTTCAGTCCCATATGTTGCTCCTGGCGCTTTTTGCTGCTCTACTGGCACCTCTGCTGCTTGCCCTTTAACTGAAGTGACAATTAAATCATAGAAAAACAAATCTTAAGCTGTAACAGAAATCTCTCAAAGCCTGAGGCTAGAGCAACCAAGACCCCTTTTAGATTGTATTTAAAAGTTATGGACTGAATCTGGCCACATGACAGCAATGACATAAATCCATACATTCCATAAGAATTTCAAGACTGACTTTCTTCAGCTCAAGGAAAGCAAGTTTTGCCTCATGTACAGAACTGCTTTGATGTTAGCAGGAGTACAAAACATTCAAGATTAATTAGAGCTCAAAGTATAAATGCAACAAAGGGAATTCCCTTCCCTTCTGTTCTTTCCCAATGGAGAGAGGGAATTCCCTTCCCCTTCTGCCTCGTCTCTGAGCAGGGAGGGAATCCCTTTGCTATTCTTACTCATGATGACTATTCTTTTCTCTTCCTAAGAGCAATGGGTAGTTTGGGGTTTTTTTCCTTGTTTCCCCTTTCCTCATAAGAGGGTTGAGGACTCCCTGTTTTCCCGTAATTTCTCTCTCAGAGGTGAAGAGGGATTCAGACACTCACTCTACCAGCTTTCTGCTTTAATATTTCAGTATAGGAAACACTTTTATGTAGAGTGGGGGTTTTTTACTTTTTTTGCCCCTCTGAGTGCAGCATTTTATCCTACAAAAATATGAATCCAGACAACTACTTGAAATTTGGTTACTAGCAGCTGTGATCTAAATATAACTGTATCCACTTCAGTATGGCTAATTAATCATTAATACAGGGAATGGGGTTTAAAGACAAAGCAGAACACCAGAATCCATATTTCATTAAAGGGGCTTTTCCAGTCTAAAGCACACACCAACTACAGCTTCTAATGCAAGGATTTAGTTATTCTCATTAGAACTGACTAAAATAATGCCACCCCCCCCCAACCCACCCAGGAATTACAGAATACCATGAGCTAACAAATTATTTCAAGTTCATTTTGATGTAGTTGGTGGCCCAAAGAAACCACCACTAACATACAGATTAAGTTCCATTCCAGTTGCACACCATTGAAGCAAGCTTTGTGTTTCACTTCACAGTGTAATGAGTTTCACCTGTGTGATTAAAACCAAAGAATAATGGATGATGACGTGAACTTAGTTCATTTATTATAGTACTTGTTGTTGGGTTTTAATAATTTAAAATATTGCAGATCATAGATGTAGCTGTTCTATGATACCTTGGCTAAAAAATAATGAGGTAATATTAATGTGGAACCTCAATGTAATCTATGTCCTGGGCTAATCTGTTAGGATGGGGCCAGTAATTTGCCATGAGAATTGTCTGCTCTCCTTGCCAAAAAATGAAGTGGGCTGCTAAAGGTTAAACTTCTAATGCATTTTCTCTGGTTTTAAATGAAATGCTCTTTTTTCCCCCTAACTGGTTTTCAACATCAATGGCACAGTCAACAAATTTTCAATGTGAATTTCTAAAAAATGAAGCCAAGCATAGTAATAATTAAAATAAAAGAAGTAATACAGGAAAATAATTTAAACCCTGTAGAATATCTGTAGGAAAAGATAGCCTTTACTCCTCAAACCTATCTCATCCTGATTGACTGCTCACTGTTTCTTTCTTTAGCCATGGCTGTGATATTACTAAAAATAGCATTAATATTTCACTCTAAATGTTTATAGGAAAAGATTGTCTCTTAGGAGCAAATTCTTGTGCAAGTAAAATTACAAGCCTGTTGATTCTATCCACTTTCTGCCCAGATTAGTTGACTAGGGTTTCCATTCTCATAGATAAAGCACCACTAGTGACACAAAACCTCTGCTATATAGTCCTTATACTTCAAGGAAACAAAACAGAAACAAATAAAAATTTGTGATGCCACCTTTAGATATGCCGTCATCAGCTATTCACTCATCTTTAGGAAATCACTGTAGGAGGCATATCTTACCACAGAAATGTGGTAAGATCAGGTTGATAAAACAAGTGAAGTGAGTATAATCAGACCATTTTCAGCACTTTTATTTTAAAAAATATATAGTATTTTACTTGCCTCTTGTGAGGCTAAATAGATATAAATCTCGCACTATTAAAGTCCAGCATCCTCTATGCAAACAAAAGATTGGTCAGTGAGGTTCAGTGAAACCATTAATCTGAAAGTGACAGCAAGCACCATGAAAGAACTGAGAGCAAGGCAGGAGCCAGATACATCTGAGTGGCAGCTTACTAGTTTTGACTTTAATAGTCTCAATTCTTCTTCTTGAGACAGCGTTTAATATGGGATCCTTAATGCATTTTAAGCATCTTTCTCAGCCAGTCTCAGCTGGCTAGAGTTTAAGGCTCAAATGATCTCATTTGTGAGTAGACTCAGTAAGTATCTGAGTCAGTTTGTTACTCGTAAAAGTTGGGATTTTCAAGTAAAACCTCAGATAAATTATCATCATTCTCTGTGGTGTTACCTTCACATTTGTGAGATCCCAAGCAATTTTTATAGCTGGAACAGTATCACTTCAGTAGAGTAGTACATTCTTCTCCTCTCCAAATATGATTGTAATGAAATCATAATCAGGAACATTCAATGTAATTTTAACTTGGTTTAGTTTTGTTTCTGAAAATTATAAGAATCTCAAAAGTTACCACCTAGGCTTTTCATTTACTGCTAAATTACCATGGCTTTGAGAGCCTTTTATTTAAAGAAACTTTAATAATCTGTATTTCTTTCGGTGTCACATCCTCAGAATTTCCCACTGCGGTGTCCAGCTCTTAAAGCTGAGCAAAATCAACAAACCTTTTTACCTTGGTGCTTCATACAGTGAAGAAAAGGTAAAAATATGTGAAGGTCACACGGAGGTTATGTCTGCAGGAAAACTCTTGTTAAAGTTGTGCAAATGTTGTACATGCAAATGTTTTGCATGCAAATGGTCAACAAATTTTCTGTATGGTTATTAAGGAAAACAGGAATTATTGTCAGCCCTCTGAGGGCTGCTGAACTGACCCCACTGGCTTTGATCTACTTACAAGAATTGCTACATGAAAAAGACTGTTTTCTGAGAACTAATTTGCTATGAGTTTCTTTGCTCCTATGTTTATCTAGTCACATTTTCTTAAAACAATGTTGTGGCCACTGATGTAAGTTCACATGTTATGAAAGGTCACTCAACTCTGTGATGGCCATCCTCAAATCTGCTTTGAAGAATACCTATACAAGGCCTACGCTAATATAAATGTGATGAATATTCATCTTTCATGAACAAATATTAGTGTACTTTGCTTTCTATTCATCTGTTTCTAAATTATGTGAATGTATGGTAAAAAGGTCTGAATTAAAGACAGTATCTTCAAAGATGTTTACTTAAGATAGAAATTTCCTAGAAATTGTTAACCTGTAGTACTGTTGGTCCTCAAGCACAAGTTCTAGTTACATTCTGCTGCCTTGAAATCAATCGGCCACTAACCCAAACCTTCTGATACACAAATACCCAAACAAATTCCAAGTTAAAAAAAAAACCAAAAAACAACAAACAAACAAAGAAAACACCCCCACAGCACAATACCAGAGAAAGTGCTACTGTTTCAGACGGTAGCCTGTTTCTTTCAGTAGGACTTGATGTCTCGCAGCACCAGACATACCCTTACGCTCTAACCTCCCGCTCCACAAGTCCCCAGCCCAAGAACGCCCCGCGCGGAGCCGGCGCGGTGGCCGCAGCAGCCCCGCGGCGCAGGGAGCGGCCGGCGCGGCGCTGCCGCAGCCGAGCCGGGCGAGAGGGAGGGAGGGAGGCAGGGAGAGAGGGAGGCAGCTGCTCCTGCTATGTACAAACAAAGCCCCGGTTGCCGTAGCAACCCGGCAGCCCCGAGCGAGCTCCCCGGCACGGCCCGGCCCAGCATCCTCCCCCGCGCCGCCCGCGGGGCTCCTCGCACGCTTCATCCCCTTTTGGACAACGCGCTCCGGGATCTGCGCTGATACAGCCAGCTAAGGTGAACGGCGCCGGGCTCCGGCACATGATGAATGGGTACGGCTCTGCGGCCTCGTAACGGGCCCAGCTCGGCAAGATCCGTCATGAAATACCTACCGCTAGGACGTGCTTAAATATGTTTATTGCACGTGTACATTAGTGAGGTAAATGGTAATTTATCTGGTGAAACAGAATTTTAAAAAATACATATATTTTGAAAAGGGATATGGACTGTGTACAACAGCATGCTGTGAATTTTAATGCTTTCTTTTTAAAATTCAGCCTCTGCAAATTAGGTTCTGTCACCAAGCTTGTTTCATTCCTCAATTATCAAGACAGCATTCCTGGATCCACAGTACCTAATACTCATGTCAGCTTTTACTGGCAAGAAGCCAGAAGAAAGAAACACAGATTGTTGGGTTTTTTTTTTAATCTTTGACAAATATATAGGACCTAAATAACAGACTGAATTTTTAAAAAATCATTAGACTTGTTATAATGACATTATTAAGATTGTTATTATAATTAGCATTAGGTATTTCAAACATAAAATGTATGTTTGCATGAATCATGCTAAAAACCAAAAGAATGCCCCTTATTTTGATGAGTTTGGAGCATAATACTTTAAGCAAGATGATCGAGAGAGATTTCATGTGCTCAATTGGGTACTCACACTTATGTGAAAATCCCACATACTTTTAGTTCATTGTGAACAGAATCTTTTCATGTCTCTAACAAGGAGTATTTTAATTCATTGTCTCCTTTCAATTGATGGCTCCTATCAGTGACAAACTCATGTAAAAACATTCAGAATCCAAGTTCACCGTATGTTACTTCATTATAGTAGTGTTAGCTCATGGGAGGAATTTTAGCTTTTACTGAACCATTTTTTTCACAACATATCGAGATAGAAACACTGCACTAGCTTTAAAAAAAGAAACAACCAAACACTTTCACTGATATTTGAAAGTCTGTCCAGCCTTTCATGAGAGAGCTATTGGCAGGAAGAATTGTAATACCACGTCAAAACTTGACATATAGGAAAACTGATACTCTGCACAATGTACATGTTTTCATTATGCTTATTTGGACTGACTCTTTGATAGCTGGCTCTGCTTATCAGGAAGGACCAGAATAAAAATGGATATTATCAACTGAGTATTGGTGAGACCTCCCCTGTACTGACATTGTTCAAAAAGTCCTTATGTATTCAGTCATGATTTTTTTAGACATTCATTGTGTCTGATATCTTGAGCTAGAAATTAGATGCCTAACCTCTAATGAAAGGCAACAGTAGATGGATGTCTTACTTTTAAGTACCAGCCTTTGCTGGGACTTATAAAATACATTCTCAAATGTAATTAGTTCCAATTTATTTAAACAGTACTAGCTTCAACAGAAAATGCTTCCACAGTTAAATTTTTAACATGAATTGCTCATCAAAATTTCCTTCAACCCTTTGACATTTCTTCTCAACAAACAGTAAGATAAAATTTAGATAATTGAGTATCCTTACCATCAGGATCAGTTTCAGCAATTTGAGCTCCTGTAACCAAAATGTTCTCAATTGTGTAACAAACAATATCCTAGCCTGTCTCTCTGCATCACTAGAAAGCATTCAGCTCTACTAATGCCTTACATTGAAGAGTTTCTTCTTAAAATCAAGATATATAACACACAGCCTGACTACCCAAACAAAATATGAGACACCATAAAATCTTCATTATTATTATTAGTATTAGTATTGGTATGCATCAGTACATTTAATCTAAGGGGCCATTGACCTATTTCCTTTTAAAAAAAAATTTACAGTGGTTATGGAAAACAACACAGTTCAGATCCTTTCAGTGCATTTGAAGACCTGGATGAAATAGATCTGCAAGAGCAAAGAAGCCTTTAACTTATTTACCACAATCAAATAATCACCAAATTATAAGGAGAATGTGCTGTTACCATCCTGACCAGATGTAAACCAATGAACCAGAAGTGAATGCACCAATTTTCCCGTACTATTCTCCTGAGCTAAGTGACCACATTATTAATGTATAAAACTGCAAGGGATCTGATTAAATTAATTTCATGCTCAGGCTTTCCAATAGTTGCTTTCCAGACAAATCTTTGTAGGCTGAAGACTCTTCCAAAATTTCACTTAGAGTAGGATTCAATGGAAGCAGAAGCAGAGCCCGTGTTTGCATTCAGGTCAAATACTATCAAACAGTAGCTTCACCTAGAAATAGTGATAAGCATTGACTTTGTACTTAATTATGACTCATATGTAAATAACATATGTACCTATACAGAAAAAAATAAAATAGAGAGACCATGATTTTAATGACTCAATTATTAACTAGAGAGTATTACCTTCTCTGTCACCATCTTGACTTTAGAACAGATCTGAGCCTGTTCTAAATTACGGAAATGTAATTTTAGAGAACACTAAGGTTATGAAGCCTCCTGGGCACCACACCTCAAAAACAGTTATGAGGTTCATATGTGTGGCTTCAGCTTTGTGATCTGTGAACACACAACCACCAGTCACCCTTTCTGAGCATGACATCAGCGATGGCATCTCTAGCTAGGTATCAAAGCTTGCTTTTCAGTGAGATACATTTCTAACTTTAGACTCTATATCAGCAAGTTCTCTAAAAATATGACATATTTCAAACGCACAGAGTATGAATAAAGAAGTGTAAAGTGCATATAGAAAAGTAGCATAATCATAAAGGAAAAATCTTAAGCCTTGCATCAGTACTTTTGGTGCTGCAAACTGTACCAAATTTAGGTGCCTTATGGCCCCAAAACTGCACTTTCCCCCAAAAAAGACCATTAGGTCATTTATTCTTATTCCTTATTCTAATATCTTCCTGTCCAGACTTACAAAATACACAACAGCTTCCTACAGCAAAATGTACAGTGTATAGGAGACCAGAGTCACCCTCCCATTCACACTCTGTCCTACCAGACAGGTCACAGATGCTTTGACAGTGCTTTGGCTGGATCAGGAAGTTTGATTGTGGCCAACTATTCACTTGAAGTCAAGTGTAAAATAGACCCAAACCGCTAAGACATTAGAGTATTCCAAACTAAGGGTAGTAAGGAATCTTATATGAATTAACTGAGCTTCTGAAGTGCTTCCTAACACTTGTCCTGTCACACTACAGCAGACTGCAGTACCAAGGAAACATTTATTTTTAAAAATCAAAAGACCTAGTACTTTTTACAGTTTACTTTCACATATTTTACTGCCATGATAAGTATCATAAAGGATCACCTCAGCTGAAAAGACGGGATGTCCCCTTGATATAGCAAGAGACAGAACGTCTTGTCTGTTCACCCACTCCCCAGGCTCATGGGAGCATTGCTCACAAGTATGCCTCATTAAGGAGAATCTCTTGCATTTCTAGTTTTAAGGCACTATTACTATGAAAAGATCAGAAACCACATTCTGCTCTTATTTACACTCCTTTTGGTGCTAGGTTTGTATCAAAGTCATGGTGAGCTCCATCTCTTATGCTAAGGTAAATCAAACATTTTTAGTGAGTGTTGTAATGCTGCATCCTAATCCCTCTATGGAAGCTTCTCTCTCTGGAGACATTTCAAATGTGTTTATTAGGAAGACCATATTTATATCTTCAGGGAAGCCTGTCTATAAAATGGAAAAACCTTGTAGGGCAGATGTTGCAATTGGCTAAAACATTGAAACCGAGCTTTGTTTTATGCAAACTAGAGCGTGAACATTTATCATGTAACTAGCATTTAAAGGAGCAGAATGAAAGAATAAAAGGATAAAATTTGAATGCCTCTTTACACCCCTGTGCTATATTATGAAAGCATTAAGAATGTAGCAATTGACATTTCATTCTTGCTGGTCAATGACAGGTTTTAAAAGCTACTCCAAAGCTGGTTCAGCAAACAATATTTAAGCTTATTATTCAATGGCACACACCACCAGTCCACCTATGTTAAATGTCATGAAGCTGTACTCTGTCCAGTATAACTAAAATAATCAATCACATTCATTCAGCTCGTGTGGCCTGCAGGGCAGTGGGGACTGCTGTTGGAACTTAAGGTACACATGAATAAAATGTAAAATGCTGACATGTCACTAATGTGCTCAGATAATCTAAAGCTATACGCCATATTGCATGACAGACTTTGGGAACCTTCACTCTTGGAAACAGCAAACAAACAAAAAAATCCCCACCAAATCAACAAAAAACCAAAACCAAACAAAAACCACACAAAAAACAAACAAACAAAAAAAAAAACACCAAAAAAAACCCCACCAAAAAAACCCCCTGAATACCAACCAATAAAAAAAAACAAAACAAACCATCTTTCCTACATTTGTGATCAGGAGCACCCATCATGTTTATACCCAAGTACTGAGATCTTCTGTTATCTTCTTGAGACTATTTTGGAGTGAGGGAAAAATGAAGAAAAAACAAGGTGAAAAGTGTTTGCCACAAGACAAACTATATGGATATCAGCAAGATTTTGCAGAGTTGCAGCCACAGAAGTTTCACTTCAGTGAAAGGAAGAGTGAAAATAAGATATAGGATTCTCTGAATCCACAAGAGCCCAGACAGAAAGACCCACACAACCACTACTAGCTGAGTGAATTTCATGTTTACCCAATGGAGAAAAACTGTTAACATTAACACCAAACATACTCAATTTATCACTGTAAACCACATAGAACCATGTAGTTCACATTTAGGTCAGAGTAGCTGCTCTTAACTTCCTATCCCTGTTCCTGGCCTTTTGAGAGGCCTTTTCTTCATCAGTGAGATAGGGGGAAAAGAGATTGTTTTTATTATTCTGTCGTAATTTGTCACACCCTAGCAGTGCGGGCAATTGATGCTCTATTTCTTTAGTAATCTAAGCAAAGAGAAAAGTCTGGTGTTTTTGCGTTTGATGTGCCCACAGGTGAAGTACAAAGGGCCAAACTGACACTCAACATTTAAGTCATAGTTATATTGCAAGAGCATTTACAGTGGCAAGGATGGCAAGGACTGCCAGCACTCAAAAATCACAGAACTGATGATAACTGTGTAAACAGTTTTGGGAACACTAGGTCATCCAAAAGTCATGATTTGGCATATCAATACATCTCATTACCTCTCATGTACTACTTCAACTCGACATGAAGACAACTGTAGAATACATAGTTCTAATACATGAACAATGCCATCTGTTTGGATCATGGGCCCACTACTCATTATTTAAGTCTCAGCTCCTCTACCAAAATGTCTTATTGGCTTTTCAGAATGGAAGTCACTTGTGATATTGCTATGGTGCATCATAGAACACAAGATTAATTTTCTCTCCTTATATGTCAATGCTGTGTAAGTAAATTAAATTTGCAATTGCCATGTTTTAAAATTATGCTACCTGATGGTTTGGTTTTGCTGAGTGGCATATAGCTAAAATTATTCACAGGACTATTTGTTCAGAAGCAGCACTGACAAAAGCTGAGATGATAGCGTTACGTTTGCCAGTCAGGAAGGTAAGAAAACAATGTATATAATACATAAAATATATATGCTATATTTTACAATATACTAAATAGAAAGAATAATGGCTGGAAATAGACATTCTCAGGATTTATATTCCAGTAAAAGAGTCATATTAAAGTCATTTTAGTTTCTAATAAAAAATCATAAATATTAGAGTAGTAACATATATGACAACAAAATAACTTTTGTTGGCCCATGAGATGATTTTAATGGCTTGTATTCAAGTCAGCAATGCACAGACCAGAACATCTTCACGGTGGTTTCTTTTTAGGACAATTGTTGACCCTTTTTAATTACATACCAAACAATGAAATGGGTACTGTGAATGAATACTGAAGGACAAGGACCGAGCTATATGACATTGACATATAAGTTTGTACTTCAGTTATTTACACTGAAACTGCTCTACAGAGAGCCAAGGCTGTCAAGCTCTATCTGTTCAGCAGGTAGTACTTGGAAGCAAATAAGAAAATGAAGTAAATAAAGTGTAACCAGAGGAAATGTAGGAAACAGGACAAATAAAGCACTATCCATTCCAAGTTTCTTGGTTTTTCAAATTGTGAAACACATTAAAGAAACTTTCATTTCAGTCTGATTTCTGTGATGATCACCTTTAAACCTATTATTATTAATATCTTGCAGAAAAATTGAGAATACCCAATAAGAATCACAGAAATTAAATTATTCTATCAGTATACATTAAAAACAGGTCTAAAAGAAGGAAAACCTTTGGTTAAAAAAGGGAAGATACACTACTGAGCACAAACTTGTTTGACTTTTGACATATTTTCATGCACTGAGTTGGACAGATGAGGGAGCTAGTTTCCATAATTTAAAGCTGGACAGTGCATTTAACATACAATTTATATATAGAAAAAGTGTGAAGCACCATTACTCCATGGGAAAAATATATGGCTGTATTAAAGAGAAATAAATTGTTATTTCCAGTTTCATCAAGACACATTTCTCACACAACCCTTCAGTTCTGCAAGCCTGCTCAGGAATATAAAAAAGTAGACGTTAGCCAACTGGCCACCATTCCTCAACTTGTTCCTGAAAGAATACGATGACATGACAGTCTTGCAAAATGCACAGAGGTGGAGGAAGAAGACATACTCATACTCTACAGGACACTAGTTAAAGCCAAACTCTAGTTATCTATGCAGTGACCCCTATAATGCACATTATAAACTCATCTTCCTTGAGGTAGTGGATGCCTCCTTCTTACAGGTTTATATGCTTGCGTTTTTGAGCTCTCCAAAAACCTCTATATCTATCAATGCCTCAAGTTATTAATTTGTAGGGTCTATCATAAAAAATAAAGCTGCCTCTAACTAAACAAAATATTTCTCGCCAGTTCAAATACTAATACTACTTGGCCTTTGTAAACAAAAAAATGAAGGCGTTCATTAGAGTGCCAGTGAAAATTTCTTAAAAACTTATTTTATACTATCTCTATGGAAAGGGGCCTTTGTTCATTATAGGTTCACAAAAACACACTCCATTTTGAATAGATAATTATGTACTATATACTTGATATCAGATACTGCTTTCAGTCCAATTCAGTATGCTCTTACTCTTCTTTTTTTCCAAGGGAGCAGTAGCTAAACTGCTCTAGCACTAAAAGAACCAGCTTCTTTAGCTGACATATTCTGTAGAGGTCTTGTGCTACCCTTGGCAGAAATGTGTATCAGTCCATATTGCAGAGACTGACTTTATTCTTTTCTCTGAAACTGTTTGCCTGCTATTGTGCAGATCCTACACAGCTAAGGAGTTAGTCCCTCTTTTCCTTACACTCAGTGAACTCACCAGTTTGGGATTTTTGTTTTCTTTTAAGACATCTGAAGAGAAAGAGGACCTATTCTCTTGTTAAATTACTAGTAGTTTAGCTGAGTGATAAATACACTTTTTTTACTGTCTTTTTTCCCTCCCGTTTCATTTGTATTTATTATCTGAGTACTCAGGTCATATTGCAGTTACCATTACTTTGGCAAAAACGTCAAAGTAAAAGGAAAATCACGTGCTTGCCTCATTATGAGTCATGATCCACACATGTTTTCATCTCAAATATTTTCTTTTACACCACTGATCTTTTTCTCCATTGTATTGAAAAACAGTGTCTTCTTTTAAAATGCTGTCTCAAGGGAATCTTAACCCTTGAATGTATTGTGTCTCACCCTAGCAAGAGACCCTTAAATTTACCCAACTCAAACTCTCAATGTACATGAGGGAAGGGGTGGATTAAATAATTAATACAGAATATTTTACATAATACAAAAATTCTCATAGTATAGATGTCAAGTGGCATCTGACTGACTCTCAGAAAATATAATCTTCTCCTTATGCTGACACTCAAACGTGTAGGAAAGATATTTTGTCTATTTTAACCTGGACCCAAGCCCAGTCAAAGCACCCTAAGAATTTCCTTCAAAGATTGCATTCCTTGGCCATTGACAGGTTTCTATTTGTTCTGTTTCTCAACCCACAAGTATCACTGAGTTCAATTTAAAATCTTACCAATTACAGCAGATGCTATCTGAACTGCCTTCCAGTCAACAGCCTTCATTCTGGGGTTCCATTTTGTATCTACGAGAACAGACTATCCTGAGAAGTTAGAGCAGCCTCAGACTGCATTTCCAAGGATGTGGCTGACTTTTCTCAGAATAATCTTATTTAACTTTCTTTGAATCGTTTCAATAGTCCAATATTTTGATTCCAAATAGATGTTAGTTTTCTACATTTATGTTTTATTTTCATTGTCATCTCCTCTTGCTTTTTAAAAGTGAGCAAATTCAGCAGAATATGATTCAAATGAAAAATAGTGATTACATGGGTTCCCTATGCAGTCTTTCCACTATATAATTATCTTCATCTTGAGACTTTTTGCAGCACAGCTAAGCTAAATCTTTCAAGCTGCAGATCTTGTCTTTTTGGACATAGGGATGGTTTTATTCATTTCCTTTGTTCCATCGTATGTCACATATGTAAACAATTTGGTTTCCTTTTAGTGCCCTAGATTAACAAGCTCAGTTTGCTATATCTTCAGAAGTCATGCTTCTCTACCTCTAATTATCTTTAGCCTGTCTCATCTCAACTACCTTCAGCTCATCCACATCTGATGTTCTGCAGCCCTTACCAGCCTGCTATCATCTGCAAATTGAAGTGGACTTTTCAAACCATTAATGAACTAAGTTAGATAGATTATTCATATATTATTAATAATAAGGCATGTTAACTTCTCATCTGACTAGATAAGAGGTCATTATGCATACAACCAAAATTTTCCTCTGTAATTAATTTGAAAATTTGTGTCATTTTCAATGACCTTGAGGTTGTGCAAATTCTAATATCCTACTGCAGTTTAAAAAGCTTCATGTGAAAAACATCTACCATAATGAGATTTTTTTTCCCCTTTTTCAGCCCTTGAATGACAGTATAAGTTTAGGATCAAATGACAGCTTAGCTGAGTTTAAAAGTTTGTGGGATTTGGTAGTTTTCCTCTGTATTTAAGCAAGTACATATGCACTTCTGACTTCCCATATGATATATGTATATACTTGCCTCTTTAAGGCAATAATGTGTTACTAATCAAATGACAATGCTCCCAAAGACAGCTAAAGAATTTGACACATTTAAAGTATTTTTCTATATGTATTCTATTTTCTGTAAATGTTTCTTGACTATTTGTGTATTTTAGTTAATTTTTATTGTTTATTTGTTATTTAGTCTTGATGCAAGTAATTGGTCTCATCAGTCACATGGCATAGCTCTTAGCTAACATCTTAATGCCTGCAACTTTGAAAACAGGCAAGTAATGAATAACCAGTAGTGAATGCTGATGAACGAGGACCTGCTGAATTATTGCATAAATATGCTGCACTTGAAACAAATATGGGAATTCCTAAGGGCTGGCTATTTTTGAAGTATTGCTACAAATATCTTTGGGTGACTAATTGAAAATATTCAAACCCAGAGGTTTTGACTGAGCCATCCAGCTTGTTGGATTTTGAATTCATACTTGCAAATACTAACCTTCAACCAGCTTCCCCTAGCTCTAAGACCTAACACCTGTACTATTGACATTAAAAATTTAAGGTTCTAGAAAGTATTGTAGATGCTTTATTAAGTGAACAAGTAGTTAGTTAAAAAAAACCACAATTTAGAAATATTCATCATGATAGTATCATTAATCTGAAGCATACCACTCCCAGTCTTGAGTTTCTGATGAAAGTTCAAATATCACTCTAGCTATCACAATTAAAATCCGGTTCTATAAGTTTGAACACCTCAAAGATTAACATGAACATTTACTACTTAGCTGTGCAAATCATACCCTATTGGGAATAAGGGGTCAGTATTAAAAAAACCGTACAGGCAGTGTTCCAGTAAGAAGACCTAAATTCTAAGTGTACTTTTCCCATTTCTCATAGAAAAAAAGGTTAAAATGAATATTCTGGCATTCCAGACAAGGATAATAATGGATTTCACTTTTTTTTTCTCCTACACCTTAGGTTGCATCTACTCACTTTAGTGAGGGTGACAAAACTCTTGTTAAGTTTTACAGGTACAGGAACAGATCCACTTTTTTTGCAAATGTCACTCAGACCAACTAGAGGAAAAAGACCCACTATAAATCCCACAAAACCCACCACTCTCAGAGTACTCCAAGGCATGCATTAAATAAGTATAAGAACAAGTGATTGTTGGTTGGGGATTAAGTTGTAATTTTTGTCTCATGATAAGCTTCTTTATTTCATGCCCTGAACAATACAGGGGAGCTAAACAATTTGTATTTTAATCTTTGCTGGAAGATAGACAATAAGTCACATCTAAGGACAGAAATGTACTGAGCAAAACCTCAAAGCTATTTTGAAAAGTAGTCAGGCTTACCTTCTAGTTTTATATTAAAAAAAAAAAAACAATCAAAAAATCAAAATGGGGAGATACAACAAAGTTAAATCTTCCTCTCTTTGCTATTAATATCCCTGTTCCAGGGGTAAAGTCAGTCATTCAAAAATTAGCCAAGAGAGGTCAGGGTTCAAAAGGATTTTAAAAAATTGTCAGGTCCAGACCTTGTCGATCCGGGTGTTGCTGCATACACACTGGTTGTTTGCTTTGAAGTGTTTTAGATTTCTCAAGTAATGGGAATTCCAGGTTGCCTAAAACTGTTATTCCGTAGTCTGACAGATGTCAAAGAACAGTTCTAGATATATCCACTACTGGAATAAAGTGATGAGAAAAGAACATCCCAGAGCATGAGAGCTGAGAAAAGCAGATTTATGTGAAAAAGTGATAAAATATACTGGATGTTAGAAATAGAAACACATACCAGGAAGAATGAAAATTAATGAAATATTCCCATAAACAAACAGTCTGCATAAACTGTAAAATCCCATAAGGGAGAACATACACATGGGAAACAAGAAAACTGTTCTTATCTTTTGAAATCTATGTTAAAGATGAAATTCAGTAGAGAATTTTAGGCATTCATGAATACCAAAGCATATAATTTTTTGCAACATTGCCCATCTATTTAGACAGAGAATTTATAGCAAGCTTCAGGCAACTGAGTCAGGGTGGGGTGAAAAAAAATAAATTCAGAGTTGCTCTGATTTCTCTTTGCTCCAAGTATGAACAGTTATCATTATCCTTTCTGTTGTATAATTTCAGTCCTTTACAAATTCAGAAGAGATGATCCAATCCAAAGCAGAAAGCAATTGCTACTTTCCAGCAAATAGTACTTTGGGATTCCTTGTCATGAGGTTGAATATCTAAGTGTAGTCTTTAAAACTTCTGCTAAACAAAAAAAAAAAGCCGTCTCCACAGTTGGGTAGTTCTTGGTATTCAGTGCAAACTGATACTTTTTTTTTAAATTTTAAGTTTTAGTAATGTGTGAAATCATGTTTTAAATACAAAACAGACTTCATGACTACATTTTCTCAACAAATACAGCAAGAATTCAACTATATGCCTGCACTTTATTTTTACGGTATGTTTGTTCCATTGAAAACAGGTCTAAAAATACAGTGTCTGTAAAAGGCAGCAGAGCAAGATGCAACTATGTTAACTGAAACGCAAAAAGAACGCATGTATTTGGTTTAAGTAATACACTTTCATGGATAATATATTTCTCAGTTTAAGGAATTCATATTCGGGGAAAATATATTTAATTATTGTAGTAATATTTGCCAAAATGCTGCTGTCACTGCACAGTGTCTAGTTATTACAGAGCTGTAAAGGCATCCTTAAGCCACTTTAACAGGGCTCTGTTAGAGAACTGGATTTGTAAAAAGAAGGCCGAGGTATTTAGATCAAGGTATATGACATTCTGAATGGAATAATAACAAAAAACCCAACAAAACAAATGAACAAACAAACAAAAAAAACCTAGAAGACAGCTGTGGCAGTGTAATTTTAGCTGCTTTTGGGAATGGACCAGAAATGAGTTTCAAGTGGGATTATGAGAGTGTTATGGGGCAGAGGGGAGGTTGGCTCAAAGATTAGTCTATTAGTTCAAATGGCTTTTAGTAGCTGGTGATGAAAAAGCTGTGCTTGTCTAACAGTCTGGATTGTTCAGCTTGTTAATGTGACATAATTATCCAATGGACTGCAATCTCCAAGAAAAAAAACTAAATTATATTACTTTCTGTATTAAGAATTTGCAGCTTGTCTCTGAACAAGGACAAAAGATCAATGAGGATTATGAACCTCCCCATGCCCTTAAAATTATATGACAAAATTAAAGAAGTGATTTGATACTCTTGGGTACATAACACTGATGCATCACTTAATCTTTTTAACATAGAATGACTGTGTCTGTCCCTGAACAGGTCTAGTTCCAAATCTTCATCAGCCATTGGGTGGAGGTTCATTATTTTCCTCAGAGAAAGGGAAGTAAAAATCTAGAATACCACAAAATAACACTGGACTTTTTTCAAAGTAAAAGATACTTTTTTTCTTTTGTGTTCCCTTCCTTTTTCTCCAACTATCAACACAAACCTAGTTTATTTTTTAAATGAAAATTCTATCTGTATATTGAAACAGAGAGAATATTGTAACTTTCACATTTTCACAAAATAAGCTATGATAATTTATTATATCCTTAGCACAGTTCCCACTAATCTTGAAAGGAGCAAAATATTGTTAGTGAGACACAGAAGGCACTGAAAACTACTGCTAGCTAAATCATGTACTGCAATTGCATGTGCAAGTTTATAGCAAATGTTCACTCACACTTAAGTAACTTCAGTGCTATAAAGGCCTGCATGAACATTTTCATTCAATAAAAACACAGCATTTTGTGCTTAAAACATGATAATTTTATACACTTGGAGCATTTTTTTAACTTAAAACTGAATACTAACATAAATGTGTTTCCTAGGTAGAAAAGTATCTATCTGTAGGACAGCTTAAAACAATGAAATGCTGTTCAGATGCTCACATAAATGAGTTCACAGCCAGCCTACAAAGGTCAGGTGTAGTTAGAGTACAATCCACAAAGCATAGTTTGTTTCAGCAAGATTTGGTGTGTTTGACTCAAATATTTGACTGGCTTGTTAGCATTAGTGCAAATGCAAGAACAAGCCTTTGTATTTTAATAACCAAAGAAGATGCACAGCCTAGTTCCTCATATATTTTCCTGATTTATATAATTACCCAGACTTTCTGGTGCATTTTTAAAAGTAATAGGGTAACTTATTCAGATCTCAAATCTAAGCACATACTTTAAGCACTTGAGCACATAATACATTCCCTTACATGATAATAAGGCAGTGATATTGTTCTGGTGAAACCATATGTTCTTGAATCCTTGTATGATTAAAGAATGGAGTGATTTTCTACCCTATTCAACATAGTTTTTAACCTACAGCCCATATAGAAATAGGAAATGGCAAAATTTTTAAATCAAGCAGAACATACCAACGAAAAGCATAAAAGAAATGTGAAAGGTAAATCTATTGACAGCTGTATTACAGAAGGCTGAAGTCTTCCAGTGAGGGCTTCGAGAAGAAATAGTAGTGACATAAATGCAGGTTTTTAGTCTATTTTTGACAATCATTTTTTTCCGTCATACAAGGGAATATTTTGATCATTTTTGCAGTTATGTATAATGTAATATTGAACTTGGTGCTGTAATATGATACACTTCAGTTCCCCAGGGTACATCCCTCTTAAGAGAATTGCTATGATCCTGCACACATTTGTCAAACAACAATCTGTTGTATATTGTAAAAAGCTTAACTCTTAAGGATGATTACTTCCCAAGTCCCATCTTCACTTGGTAACTCCTGTAAAGATCAGGAGATATATGGCTTTGTTTAACCAAGGTTATTTGTGGTAAACTTTGACTGAAATACAAAAGAAAGAGTTTATCTTTAGTCAATGTATATTAAATTTAAAACCAGAAAACCCATTCACAAGGAAGAGTTTTATATGGAAATTGGACAATCTGTTTGTGAAGTTACTAAAATGGAAACAGATTCAGTAACCGTTTATACCATCTAGCTTCTTGCTCCCTCTACAATCTCCATAAAACTACAATATACTCTGACACTCCTTTTCTTCTTGTTTTGCATTATCCCACCAATTCCTCCAGGATGAATTTCTGGTTTATATGAGTAAACAAACAAACAAACAAACAAAAAATCATCAGAAATATCAATATGTTCACTGAAGTATTTGAGAATCGTCTGACCAGGACCATTTTTGATCATTAGATCATTTAAGGATCTTACAGGGGTTATCTACAAGTTTCCCACCCTCCCAGTTCCCTCTTTCCCCATTAGCAAAAGAGCTCACCTTACAGACGGGTATAGAAGATTCCTAATTTTTGCCATGCCTAGCCTAGAAGAAAAACTTGAAATGGTATTCTGCAGTACTGAATACCTTCCCTTGCTTCAATCCATCCCCCACATCTTCTTTCAGAAGCATCAACTGCATTCAAGTTCCTACTCCATAGAAAAGTCCCTCCACAGGAAGCTTTTTGAAATGAGAACATTGCAGGACAAATACATTGTTTTCTTAGCTAACAGATCTATGACTTGCTCAGGAATACTCTCATTTGATTTTTGCTTTCCTCCTGATAATGCCTTCTTATATTGTAGCAGCATTTCTGAGTCTAGATTTTTGTCAGCTTGACCTTTTCAGCTTACTGGGTCCAACTGTTTTTGTAATAAATCACTTGGCTTTTCAACAGCTTCCTTACTTACAAAGCTTTTCACTGGCTTTATTAAAAGTTCCAGAAGATCAGTCTCAAATATTTCTTCTCAATACTAAATCATGAAATCAAAAAAATCCTACATTTTACAATCAGCATTTGTAAGAGAAGAAAGCTTACTAGAAAGATTGTTTTCAAATTTCCATGCAACTCCAAAAAGTGTCAACATTTGAAAACATATATTCAAATGATAAGGTTGCTCAAAACAGGGAAAACAAAATTTAAGAAGTTAAAGCAGCTAGTAGCAGCATTGGTAAAAATCAAGTTTTGCCCACCTGAATTAAATAGAGTCTACAAGTCCTTTGGGTCCTTATCACCATATATATGCGGACATATCACCAACAGAGCTAGTAAGAAGTGAATTTTCTCAGTCTGCAGCTCTTACTCAGCAAGTCGCTGTGGATTTACTCAGGTGAACTCATCTTTGATGTACT
Source organism: Pardalotus punctatus (assembly GCA_013400915.1). NCBI lineage: Eukaryota > Metazoa > Chordata > Aves > Passeriformes > Pardalotidae > Pardalotus > Pardalotus punctatus. Next base: position 811,552 of record VZTX01019007.1, read on the forward strand.
CACTCTACTTACAGAAGATCTAATTCCAGCTTTTGTTGCACCTGCTTCTGCAGCATGTCTTTTCCACTTCAGGTACCATACTAGGCAATCCTGCTACACAGTAGAAGAAACCTACAACTGTAGCTTTATATCCTGAAGTGTAGATTTCCTTTCTCCTGGCAAAGACTGTTTTCCTCAAAGTAGCTTTAGCCAGTGTCACAATAAACAGAAGTTCACACAGCAAAACTCTTTTGAGTCCTATAGGTACAGCTATGCAAGGCCTTCTGCCAGTGCAGAATTATGCAATCAAAAGCCTAACCTAAAATTCTCCTGGCAAAAAAAATCTAACACAGGTTTGAGCTAAGAAAAACATCAAGTTCCAATTCTCAAGAATGAGAGGCATAATGCTTTAAATTTTCTATGAAATGGAAGATAAGATTCCAATAAAGGAAGTCCCAGAATCTCAGTCAGGAGAACTGGTACACAAAGGCTGGTAAGGAAAAACCATTCTTCCCCAAACCTTACTACTTACGTATCACACGATCATTAGAAGGGTACATTACATTGTATTCCTCCAAACATACATGAGATGAATAAACTGATCAGCACAAGCTTGGACTGCTGAGCTGTGGTCTGAATGGGGGAAAGCATGCAGGAGACCTAAGCTGTGATCACTGCCTCCGCCACTGCTTAGCCAGTTCTTGGCAAACAGAGAACTGGGCAGATGCCACTTATTTCTAGCTGAGTCTTTAGGTATTCAATTACTGAGGAAATTTCACAATCCAGACAGTACAGATTTAACCCCTCATCCTTCCATACAGGCTCAGAAACACAAGGCTGAGAATTGTCACTTGGCTGAGAACTTTGATGCTGGATTAGTTAAGGCTGCTTTATCAGCTTCACTCTGCTCGTTTATGAATGACAGTTTGAAAAATCTACATTGCCAACATAAGATTAGCATCCACAAGTCTCAGATTTATTTCAATTGATTTAGATTAACATTCATGTGTCCTAGATGTAGCATTTCAGAATGGAAAGTTGATCTAAAGCATTTTTCTCCCTGGCCCCAAATGAAAAATGTGGATCTGTCAAAAAATGAAGATAAAAATGCAGGTCAGTATTGGTATATTAGGAAACTTGAAAAAGTGAAAAATGCATAGATTTCCCTAAGGGAACTACAGAATAAAGAAATGCAGAAAAATGTATGTAAAGAGCCAATAAAAGTCATTGAGACTAAGAATAAATCTTAGATGTGCTGAAGTTATATTGAACACACCTAAAAATAAATCAGAGTTTATTCAAAAGAATGTCTTAAGACTTATGTTCACAGTACTTGCAACATAATGTGTAAATATTAAAGTCATAGTGGGAGTTGAAAAAGAATGCAACTCTTAAAACCCAAATGCATGTTAGGTGTAGAAGAAGGAAACAAGATAATTAACATGAAATTCAGAATAAGTGACTTACAAGGGAGCACTGCTGACCTAGGAAGAGCTTAGCTACAAAGTATGGGAAAATTGGCACAACAAGAAACTCCCCCCCATGAAAATACCGGAGAAAGCAGCTGTTTGTAATGGTAATGCTACCACTGTTCTCTGTGGGATCTTTCTTCTAACGTGTTTTGAACGTACACTGATAATTTTCTTTGACTCCAAAATTTAATGTCCACAGACAAGAGCAACAGAAATCCCAAGCAGTTACTGTCTTGAGATGATGCTTTATACACTAGAATGGAACCCAGCTGAAAAATGAATGGTAATGTTAACATCATTGGGTGTTGGAATCAGTTTTGATGACTTGCAGAGCATAGCTATTTGGGGGTCCTATCTGATTTGATTGCATTGCCAGTGATACAGGCTACAAGTGTTTAAAATGGTTGTTCACCTCCTTTCAAGAACTGAAAGTACTGCAACATGCCCTATAATATTCTGTAACTGCCAGAAATGTGGTAGGATGCAAGAAAATTAGATTTATACAGGAAGATAAACTTGTGTAATGTTTAAGGTAATTGCCATATAACAGAGTCCAAATATTCAGCAGTATTTCATTAACTTTCCTACTAGAAATTTGTCTATAAATCTGGTTGTAATACTTGCACAAAACATAAGCTGCATGTAGTATTTCTGAATTATAAAATTCACCTTGAAGATAAAACTCTAAATTCATCATTCTTCTCTATCCTCATTTCAAGATTTTGGTTATAGAATCGTAGAATTGTCCAAATTGGAAGAGACCTTTAAGATCATCAAGTCCAACCATCAATCCCCAGCACTATCACTTTGATAGGAAGCCTGTACATATCATCACAAAAAAAGATTAAACAGAACATACACCAAGAGGTAAACATGCAAAGCTCATCACAAATGTTAAAATTTACGAGAGAAGCAAATATTAAGTGAACAGGCAGACAGTTCTACGAGGACAACAGCTATGCAGATGGCTGACCAGCTGCAGGTCTGGTTAATTTAGGGCATACAGATGCTTGATTATGTTTGTTACATAGGAGACCATCATGCAGCAAGGTGTTCACAGGGTCAGGTAATGAAACATTGTTTGATTATGAAGAATTCATAAAGTGTTATTATCACAGTGCTAAAGCAACTAGCCTTATTCTTTGTTTCTATTTGTCTGACTATAATTTGAGGTCAATTTCCTTGAACTGTCACCATCACAATAATCAAAATTCTCTTGAAACATTGCAACACAAGCATATTTCACACATTGAGCCTACCATACATTCTTTTCATAGTGTTTGTCATCACTATGCAGAAGACAGAGGAAGAATTAGAGTTTAGTGACATTAAGCAAGAGCTTTTGCTTCTGTTCAGCTCAGAATGGGAGGTCACCTTGGTGAAGGCTTTTCTGTAAGCTGCTTAATTCTTCAGGGACAAATATGTAATAGCATCACACTTCACATCTCAGACTTTCCATATGAAAATCAATTGATGAGTCAGGGAACTAAGGCCCTCACAGTATTTATGGTTTGAGCTTTCCCTTTTTTTTCAACATTTAATCTTTCAATCTTGATTGAAAGAGACAAGTATGAGCCAAGAGCACTAAGAAAGACATTTCCTGGAGATTTACAAAAGCATATGAAAAACTGCCACTCTAAGAGTTCATTAGTGGGCTACAGACACAACTCAGAAATTAAATTTACACTTTAATTGATTCCTAGACAATAAAATAAACAACTGCAGTAAAGTATTGTTAGCAATAAGTAGCTCTAGAAATTTAATGCAGTAGACATAATGCTGTCTTATGAGTAGGCATTGTGCAGCATTCAGAATTTTCTGCTCAGCAAAACTGAAAAAAAAAATACTGTAAACATTGTTGAGCCCTAATATTAAATACAGACTTTTCCCCTATTCTAGATTCCTTTTTACTTTGAAATCTCCCCATGATCTTCTGGGTCCTCTCCCTGAAAGCACTTGCCAATGGATCTCCCAATGCCACATATCCAAAGAAATTTCTACTTACTCAATAAATTTTAATTTCCTGCATATTGGACTTCCATCTTCATCCTGAGTATTGCCCCAACTTGCTGACACAGCGAGAGCAACAAAGCTTACTGACTTAATGTCCTCTCCCAGAAAGTCCCACTAACCATACTCTTCTGAAATCAAAACTTTTACTGCCTACCCAGAAGTTAAATAGGACCCTTCTCTGGTCTTTTAAACAAAAGCCTAAGTTTTTTCCTGGTGGTCCCAATAACCAAATTTACTAGCATGTATCCAGGTGCACTTGTCAAGACTTATTAAGTCTGTTGTTTCTTTGTACTCTCCCTTTTTAAGTGGAGATTTATTCATTTTGCTACTGAACTTGCTATTTTGAAACACTATTGTCTCCCTAAAATTGAGAGACAGAATTAGAAAAGGAATGTGGTAGCAAACAAAGTAGTAAAAATTAGTGATCTTCTATATTATCTCAACTTGTCAGTTTACACATAGTGCCTGGAATAACTTTTTTTTAATTAAGCCATTCTATCATGACAATTATTTCATCTTCATAAAACATGTTAATTTGTATTAAGGTGTATCTTATGTATCAATGTATACCTGACAGGTGGAGTAAAGGTGATCAAGCACAGCAACCCAGAGAGGCTGTGGAGTTTCTTTCCCCTTTGGAGATCCTCAAAACCCAACTGGGCAATGTCCTGAGCAGCTTGCTCTTACTGACCCTGCTCAAGCAGAGGAGTCAGACTAGATGATCTCATGTTCTCCCTTCAAACCTTGACTGTTCTGTGATTCTGTGATTCTCTGATCATGTACTACTGAACATTGGAGGCTGTGGAGGGTTTTCCCCAGGATCACCACCTATTTAAGTAGATATAGCCCTTCCAAACTTTTCCTCTAAATATAAACACTTTTCACACAGTGACTATAGACATGTGCATTATCTAGTTCTTCACAGTGACTATTTCTGCTGGCATTCCAAGTCATGCTACAGATCCACTGGAGCACCAGAAGACTCTCATGTGTGAGATAAGGTTGTGGGCTGTTGTGCTTTTAGCAATGAGAAAAATAGGGAGCTATTGGAAATTCATGTTAATGCATTTATTCCATTGTCTTCTCTTTTCTTGCCATACTTAGACACTTACGTGAAATCTAAGTTAAAGCACTGAGTCTAACAAAAGCAACGTTCATATCCATAAGATAATAGGTAAGAAATATAAACACCTCACATGCAACTCAAATATAGCTTCAAGAACAAAAGCACCTGTTGTCCTAAGGATTCAAAAGCATTTTGGTAATCCGTTTTGAACCAAACTGTTAATTTCCCTAGTCTTACTGACAAAGAAGTCACTGAAATCATTGTCTTTTGATTTGATTCCAGCAAGTTATTTCAGAAATGAGAGAGATCTTTTAAAAGCATACAAATAACTACTGTAAGTGGCCAGAAGAGATGTTAAGAGAAATGAGAAATTCTCCAAATTCTCTGCAAAGCAGCCTTTGTAATCATTGCTCTACTTCTATTTCAAGGGTTGCTTGGTGACACATATAAAACTTAATTATGAAAGTAATAAAAATGCTCTCAAATAAGTATATGGGTAGAGTAAGGTTCATGAGGTAGAAGAAAAAAATAAAATATAACCATTAAAAAGATCAATACAATGTCTTCCATTGACCTAAAACTCTGCATTTCTTATGACATACAAATAGTTTAATCATGCATTAATTTACTGATCTCATAACCTGTTGATTTCCATCACCTCTAGAATCGTGAAGATGGGAGATAAGGGCTAAAAAGAAGTTGCCTAACAGAAAGCCATAAAGCCTATAAATAGAGTGCATATTCCTTGTTTTCTAATGTAAGGATGCTTGGTTTAGATCCTAAATTTATTATGTAACCTAACTAACTTAGTAACCTAAAACTCACTGCAACTGTCAGAGCCTATTGAGGTGGGATTAAGGATCTCATAAAATGGGATATTGTGAGTGATGAGATGTGTGAGAGATGGTGAGAAAATCATGATACTTCTGATTTCAATAAGAAAATGAACTATAAAGACTTTTTTTCTTGACATAACTGCTTTGCATTTTCCTGTCAGTGTATAGAACAAAATTAGAAGTGAAAATTAATTTACAGATACATGGAGCATTGAAAGGTTTGATGTTCAGATATTTTAAGAATTTTTTTTAAAAAAAGGTGATTCTTGGGACACTGGAAGGGCAGTACTTTATAATATTCTGGTTTCCATGTCTTTAGTTCTATTTTGGTACTAGAACTGCATTTTTTTGCTATTAAGATCAGAAGGCATTTTCTTTCAGATCTCTCTAACTTTGCAGAATATAATCATGCTTAGCAAATAAGAATTAACTAGCTAACTGATTTGAAGTCAGCTAGTTGCAGCCAGACATTTTATGTATTATGGAAGCCAACTGCTTTCATGTGGTTTCCATAGATTCTCAGTGTGGAATGCAGGGTTGTCAGAACATATCTGCTTTAAGGTACTCGTAAGAAAAGCTTTTATCAGCATGTCAAGATTAGTGAAAAGCTAGTATTGTGTGTATGATTCCAAATTTTGATTATATTACTTTGTTACTTCTTTCTAAGGTCTATATTGGGTCTCTTGGTGCATCAAAGTAAAATTGGCACAACTGTGCTGAGTTTTGATTCATTCATATTTCATCATTCCAATTACTGCAATTCCATGCATTACAGAGAATTACCCATTTGCAGCTCACCTTTCTAATCTCATTTTATGAACCATCTTAAGAAACAAATCTTGCCATTTCATTCCAATTTATGAGCTTGAAATTTAAGATCCGGGTCTATTTCTTTATGTTCTATTTGCTTGTATACAATCTGCCTCCTGTTACAATAAACAGCCTTCAAATCAGTGAAATCACCTGCACCATTCCTTTTGGATAACTTCCTTCCACTGAGACTAGGGAAACTTTCTTCTTGTACAGAAACTCTGTTAGACTGAAGTGGGTTCCATGGGGAATCACTGGAGACATTATGGGATGTGCTGTTCTATCACTCCAAAAATGCACAGCACATGCCTCTGGCAAGCCTGTGCTGCCAGTTGTGGGATTGGATAGATCTCATGGCCAAGAAAGCTGCTGAGTGTTAGGTTTTATTTTTGAACACTAAAGAGTGTCTCCCCCACAAGACAAAGGGAAATATTCTATACAGGCATAACTCTTGAGTAAGCAATAGCTTCAACTGCTCTAGGCTAGATATGATTTAAGTTGGAAATTGGGATAAGCACAAAACTGGGTGGGATAATCTTTACAATTACTTGGTCCAGTGCTTATGATGATGCTCTTATTACTACCATTATTGATCCCCTTTCCTAAAATCAGTAGTACTATTTCTAGAGTAGATACTTGTTCACCGCTCTGTAGTTTGCTACACTCTGGATATACATTTGGATAAGCATAGAAAAGATTTCATAGCTTACATATCAGTTTTTCTGAAAAGCCCAAGGGTTATGATTAGTGTGAAAGTGCTGTGAATAATGAATCTCCATTCTTTTTTTCCCCCGTTTTTATGCAAGTAATTTAAACTACATGACAACGCTCCTGATAGTTGTCAAGAGCAGCAGTGAGGCCCTGTCAATCAGTGCATGACTTGTGACTGTTTCCTAAGCAGCAACAGACAAAGCAAACCCTACAGTGACAGTATTCTCTGCTTACTTATCTTGGCAGTAGCCAACAGCTCTTAGTATTTTAAACATGACTAAAAATATCCACCAATTCAGAGAATGATATAAATGGCCTTGCAATAGACCACATAAGGCAACATTATTTATCACCAGCAGGTATAGAGGGGAAGCACTGAAAGCAAATTTGGGAAAGATGTATCTGCAAGCTCAGTTTTCAATAAGCAAATAATTTAAAATAGCAGACTGCCTTAATGTTTTGTTGTTAAGTGAAAAACCCACAGTTTCCTATTTAAAAATAAACCCTGCAAACATGTTGTTAATGGCTGTCCTCTGGACAATTCTGCTTGTCTCTTTAAGGGGTATGCTTAGCTATAATTGTCAGGAAAGATTTATTCTAAAAACCTTCACTGCAATTCTACGTTCTTTAAATTAGGGAGAGTTTATTCTTTCATATAAATCAGTAAGAAAGCATACACATATTCACCTCATTTGAAGATTTTACAAGGAAACAAGAGAAGGTTCCACAGTATCCACAATGAGTTTCATACCTCAGTTAACATTTTGCTTTCTGAAACTACTCTTGGATTACAATATCTCATACAGAAAGGGATCCCAGGAGTTTGCAATTAGGACAAGAAAGACACACATCTAATTTATATTCCTGAAGCTTGGGAAGACTGAAATAGCGATATTGCAGTATATAATGCAATCAAGAGTAAACTACATAAAATACATCCCTGGTATTGGCATTGTACAAAAATGTGAAAATGTGGGGGCAAAATTCAGTCAAAAACTCTTTTTGCTGCAGTCTCCCAGAAAAGACAAACAGCAAAGGCAGCTGACTCTGAAAATTTCCTGTAAAAAGAAGTAAGGAATAAAGAGATGCTAAAAAAACCACAAAAACTTTGTTTTCTTTGTTTTTCAATTTATTCTCCACATGGCATTTTAATAGTTTTTTACTAGCAGAACACTTAAGAATTACATTAAAGTAAAATCACTTTATCTTCACTCCTTTCACACTCTATGCAGATATACTCAATATTGTCCCCATTTTAAAGGTGGGGAAATGAGACTGAAGGGTGAATATGCACATAGTTATTTTAAAGACCTGATTTATTAAAAGGACTAGCACTGTATTTCATTCCCAGCATTTTTTATGTTCTTTCATAAAAATCTGTGTCTCTGGCTTTTGAACTGCTCTGAACATCTAGCTCTTGTCAGGTGATAAAATGAGCTAAGCATTTTATAAGAAGCCTGGCTTTTCTCTGGACACTGTTCAGGGCCCTGTGGGAGGCTTGATTTCACGCAATTGATCCAATCTCATACAAGAAACCTACTGCAGTGATAGGAAGTTCCCATCACTGATTGCAGAAACATAACCACAGGATCATATGCCTAATTTTCTATAACTTACCAGAGACAAAACTACTTTCCTGCTGCTGCTATGGCTTACATAATAAAATACTGGCTATTCTCATCTTCACATAAAGAACTTGCTAGGAGGAAAACAGAGCAATAACACACATAAATTTGTACTGCTACAAAATATTAGTTTTGCAAAGCAGAATGAAGTACAGTAGAAAACTTCAAGCTGTTGATCATTGCGCACATTCTTAGTATCATTGTTAGCATGGCTAGTGTTTACTGACTGTTCATGGTAGGAGTGCGCTTATTCAACATAATTTTACAGTAAGAACTCCATTTGTCAAGCTACTGTTTCAATTCAACTAGATCTTGCTTCTTGCTAAGCTATTACATGACCAGTTATTGATGAAATTATGTATCTCATATCAAGAATTATTAAAATTTCAGGAGTAGGATAAGACAGAAATATTTTAATGATACTGTACCTAAATAGAGGTTTACAGTCTAAGCTGTAACTTGTCATTAAGGACCATTTTGTGCATTTGGGGTTTTTTTAAGGTAATACCAGTGTAAAGTTTGAGAGATGAAGGTTGGAAGCTTGCTCTGTTTGTTGCTTTGAAAATAGAAGATATAAGAGGAACACAGTATTCTTTTTAAACTGGCAACATTACTGCTTTGGGCAGTACAGACACAATCAAAATGTTTGTTTTGCTTGTTGAATAAACTATGCTTCTGTCAGTATTGCTGTTAGAATTGACTGTAAGGGAAGGGCAGTATTTCAAATATACACCACTCTTCAGGCTTCAAAACTTCTGTTTTGAAGCAGCAGAAAATACTATTTTTTATAACATATTTATTTAATTATTTTGCACAAATACCTGAAGATTCTGTCATCTTTTTCTCTAGTAAGCATCTTTCTTATTCCTCTGTCCACTCGTCTCTCAGCATAGTACTTGTTAAACATGCACACATTATCACTGAACAAGGCACTTCTGTAATTAGGAGCAGGGTCACTGTTTTATGTAGTTCTCTGCCCACATTTATGTACCTTGCTGAATGAGTAAATGAGTGCACACTCCTGATAAAATCACAGTTGGATATATGTTTACTCTAATTACAAGTCTTCTTTCCATACTTTTTTACTGGTTGCCACATTTGCTAGTTTCCAATTTATGCATAAATCTATTCTGACAACATCTTTCAGATTCTAAAGATATCAGTAGGTATTACTACTTTCACTACTTTTTTTATACTAAAAACATTGTTACTGTTTTATTTCAAACTGAAAATCCAAAATTGTTCTATTATTATAAGGATTCAAGTCAGAATCTTCCAGTAATCTGCCAGTTTCTCATTCCAGCGCCAGCCCCAGACCAAAATGTTACCAGACTTGCTTAGGTTTTTCATTAGAGTGTTTGTATAAACTCATTTTCACTTTGTATGCTCAGGAAATTAGGATAATGAGTTATGTGTCTCATGTGTATTATCATTTTATGCAGACTGTGTTTTTATAATATAAGCTCACAGTCATCTTCCTTGCCAAGGCTAACTAAAAACATGAATCTCATTAAATTCTATGACAAACTAAGGCTACCTTCAGTTTTTCTGGTACACTCTGTCTGCAAATACAGAATGACAATGCTGTCCAAATCTCTTTCCATTGATTTCCCATATCTAGAGTTCAAATATGATCTCCTGCATTTAGAGTTTCTCGGGAGTTTTTATCTCTTCCATTCTTTCTCTCAGGTTATTTTCTTCAGCCTGGATTTATTCCTGGTAACATGTGCTATTCAGTTACAAGGTTGCACCAAAGAGTAAAAAAGGCTGAAGCAGCTCTAATTGCTTCACCTTTCTATGGTCTCTGCAATGTTCTTTCTGAGTCTGCCTGGATGTTAAACCACCTGCACATTCAGATCCAGTATCCTCCATATGGAATCACTCTCACCATGATGTGTAGAAGACACTTCCCTGACTATGTTCCTGTAGTATCTACTTTGGCACTGCCAAGATATCAATAAAAGTTAAACTCATGGAGCTGCACTCCATAACTTGAACGAGACTCAGTCAGACAAGGTCTGGGTTCATGGGGCATGTTGTCTGTGTTTCCTTTGTCAGAGTACTTGTAAAAAGAAGGGGAAGTTATCAGCTACAGGATACAGAAAAGCTGCTAAGTCAGCAAAAATGGACATCGGCAGTTGCTACTTTTAAATAATATGAATTCTTAAGAGCAGCTGAAAAAAATTTCCCACAGAGAGTCATATTCTAAACAGTCAGTGGGCTATTAGATACATTGTGGATTTACAGCGTTAATTAGAAAAAGAGAAATAATAAGCAAATCCCAAACTCATTATAAGATCTGAGAAACTGAGCTGAGCATATCTTAAAGGCTGAGGAACAGTGAAAAAAGGACATAACATTGAGAACTTATTTTGCATTTGAGCACTGTCTTTTCCAGGGTGTGAAGTGAATCACGTACCCAACCTGATTACCTATCACCAGCTAACAAACAGGGCATCGTAGATTTGGGCTAGTTCAGTATGTTCTTCCTGTTCTCAAATATAAGAAACTAAGTCAATAATTACTCTGCCTCTGTGTATTTTTTTTTTTCTTTCACAGCAGACCGAATCCATGTAGCTGCATTGATATCAGTCCTTCCACTAAACCCGTGATCTCTGTATACTCACTTTATTTCATGCAATGCCAAAGAGATCAGACGTGCAAGCAGTTCTGTGGTGTGTAGGTACAGACTTCTTGTTAGGATCCAGGTCCTGGCTCTGGCCCTTCCCTCTTTTTTCTGGCAGAGCTGTACTCATTTGGCAGCTGTCAAAGTCCTCAGCAGTCTCAGCCAAGAAAAGCTGGATTGACATGTTTCAAGATACTCATGGTATTTCTAAGGAATATTTTGCAGACTAGCAAGTATGATTTGATTTTTTCCAGACATAGCTGTCTTACAAGTGGTAGATACCATTGCCATCTCAAAACCTCTTGTTTTCCATTTCTAAAGGCAGCTGTGTAGTAAGTCAACATTGGTCTTCATTCAGCATAAACCTGGACTCAGAATGGGGGAGACATGAGAGAAATCTACAAGAGGAGAACGGAGTGGCAAAAGAATAAACCTCCTTCCCTTTCATCTAGTTTTTCAAAAGTTTGAACACATGCCAAAGTCAACAAAAAAGTCATGGTGCTCGAAGAATGTTTCATTTGATCTGTGGGAAGGTTGTATTGAAAGACATTTTGTCTGTCAATATTCTGTGAATGTTAGAGAGGTTTTGGTCAAAACATTTCTCCAGTTCTGCTAGGAATATGTTCTACTAGGATCTGTTCCTGTCCTTGTACTCAAAACAGTGAGTATGCCATAAGCACCCTGGGATGGCTAATCCCAGGCACCAGCACGTGCTGGCGCCTGAGCAGCTTGAAAGCAGATCTGTAGAGAAGGACCCTGGGGTCTTGGTGAAGAACAAGCTGAACATGAGTCAGCAATACCTCCTTGCAGCAATAAAGTCCAACTGCATTAGGAAGAGCATTCCTGACAGATCAAGGTGGGTGATCCTTCCCCTCCACTCAGCATTGGTGAGGCAAATCTGGAGTGCTGTCTTCAGTTCTGGGCTCCCCAGTAAAAGAGAGATGGTTTACTGGAGTGGGTCCAGCAATGGGCCAGAGAGCTAATTAAGGGACCGCAGCAACTAACACACAAGGAGAGGCTGAGAAAGGTGATTGTTCAGCTGTCAAGAGAGAAGGCTTGGGTGTGTCTTACAGAGGTGGTAAAGAACAGCCACCCAAGACACTCAGATCCATGTAGATATTGAAAATGTACCTGGACACAGTCCTTGGAAACCTGCTTTATGTAACCCAGTTTGAGCAGAGGACTTGGGTTAACGACCACATGAGGACCCTTCCAACCTCAGAGCAATTCTGTGGTTTAGTAAAGCACATAAGGGTCTCTTCCAAGGCAGCTGTCACTGGATACTTCTTGTACCAGAATCCAAAAGGCAATGTTAGCTTTGGGGAGCTCTCATGAGGCAGCTTTGTTTCTGTATTGTTTTGCTTAACTGCAGCTTGACTCCAGACTTGATAAGAAGGCTAAACACCATCCATAGGTGATGAATGAAGACCTCTTGAGAAACCTAATTTTCATCTGTTGCTATGGCAAGTGTTAGTCATCCAAGTTTACCTAAAATACTGTTATCTGACTTATGGGTCCAGTTGTCAAACTAGAAATACCTATTCTACTTAAGTGTCACTGAAAACACAATTTTATTCTCTTCTTAGTATTTTAAATTTTAGGAATTATACAAGAGAATAACAAAAATAATTACTTTCTTCAAAAACTGAAAGGTGAACTTTACTAGAACATGTAAATTGTTTTCTTTTCCTCCCTATATAGCTGCTAAACTTTTTCCATTAGTCATTCCATTTTATAATAGAGATTTAAGTAAATAATGCTTATATCCAAACAGATAATATGCATTCTGAAGTAGAAAAAGATGCAACTAAAGAATGTTTTTGGAAAATAGCAGCATAGAGATTAAAACTAAATTAACAGGACGGACAAGATTAATGGTAAAGAAAACAATTTCAGAACAGTAGTTAAAGTCTTTAGAATTGTTTTCTTTTAGGTGTTTTCCTTAACCTGTATTTTAGAACCTATGGGTTAATGCCTAACAAACAGTCCTTCCTTATCAGATTATTTTACTGTAATTGTTCTACAGGTTTTTCTCATATCTCTGTTTTGTATCTGTGTAACTGTTTACAGTTTGATGACCTTTATTCATGTAGAATAATTCATCTCTCAACTCTGTTATTACCTTCAAATGTTTAATTTCTGGCCTGTCTAATATCTATGATTACCAAGATCAGTTTTATAACCAAAGTCTATTGCCATATAATTTCTCTGATTTAAAGAAATTGCTTTCATTTAGATATATCATCCAATCCTTGCAGATTCATAGAATCGTTTAGGTACTCTGAGTAGCAACCTGAATCTTCAAGCAAAATTGCAGAAGATGATGTTTAAACTTGTGTCTAGTTTCCATTCTTATAATTTGGCCCCAAACCCATGCTTGGTACTTCAAAATGTAAATCTCTTCCTTTTGTGAAAGGAATGGCCTCTCCCTCCGCTACATTTGCCTGGCATTGGGTAACTCAGCTCTTGTTAGATGTGTAGGTGAGATGTTTCAAGACGTTTTAGATGAGAGCTTGGAGGCGCTCTAGATGTGATGGCAAGTCTAAGAAACCCCTGTCCAGAGTGACCATTCCTTGTCATGTGCTTAGAAATTGCAAATGTGAAAAGAAGCCAAGCCTTATCTATGCCACTGCACAACACCATTGCAAGAGGAAGGTAGTGGCAGTAGAGGTCACATAGAACTAGAAGAAAATGAAAGTGGCTAGCATAGAACATTGTGTAGAGCAAGATTCTGTGTCTGTGTGGAAAGATCATTCCTAATAGTGGCTCTACTACAAGAAGTAGCATTTTCATCTAGGTTTGATTAAGAACCTCAGAAATTGTAGTGTTTCAGTAACTGGAGGATATTTTTCCCAACTGGCTATACAGTTACATAAAACAGACTATAAACTAAAATATAAATCTCTTGGTAGCTTTCTACAGAATTTTCATGTGACAACTGCAAAGAGAATGCTGCTGATCTTTGTGAAGCTTTCAAACACAGGCCAGAGATGGAACTGCTTGCAGTTAGAGTGCTCTGTATATCACCTTCTGTCTTCAGTCCTCCCTCACTAACCCATAAATAAGACTTCTTCCTGAGTATTATGAAAGTCTAACTATACAAAATGAGGAGAATGAAACTAAAGATATTAATGTTCGATTTTATTGTATTGGTCATGTTATGTCATATTTTTTGTAAAAATCAGTCTGATACTATGCTGGAACAGTATAATATACTTCCTTAAACTACATATTTTCCTTACAATTTATACCACAATGAACAGTTTGTTTCCATCTAGTTCTGTGAGTTCATGGATTTTAAAGAGCTCCTCTAGTCTAGACCCTCCATAAATATGCCCCCTATGTGTTCAAAGGGCCAAAATAATGTGGCATGAAAAGCTAAGTGGAAGCAGAGTCTTCAAGATGGAATCATGTTTTTTCTTTCAGATATGGCAGAGATTATACCCAAGGTTTTGGTATGGTAATAGCATACTTGTTCAGGAATGCTAAAACTTTCCTGCAAAAATAGTAGTGGTGCAAGCTTCAAAATAAAATACAAACTAGAATATTCCCAATCTCAGAAACCAGCCCTGATTTATGGTGCAGAAATTCTAAATGTAACAAGAAAATGTCAAATCAGAACCGATTCCCCATTTATTTGCAGTGTTTACACCAGGGTATTCTAAGTGATGACTAGAGTTTTAATTTTTTATTTTCAGCTTTACAAGTGAAGAATCCACACAGTGGCCTGAAGAATAAGAGACTGTACATAAAAATATCTTTTCTCTATAAGCCACAATAAATGGAAACACACTGTCATCAGTTCTAACCAAATAGTGAACAGAGTAAGTTATCTTTTTTAACTCATCCTAGGCAAATAATATGCAAATAATTCATTATTCCAGCAATCTCTGTCCAAAACCACTGTTTGGTGCTTTGAGAGACTCAAAGACAAACTTCAGTATCTTCTTTTGTTCTAAAGATTTCTTACCAATGACCATTGTCTGTACTCAGAACCACAGACCTACCCACACAGAGATTTATCAGAGTCTGTCTTTCCACAGCTGGACATTTACGTAACTGCTCGGGGTAAAAAATAAGAAAACTATAATTTAAAAGCATTTTAATACAGTTTGTTTGTTTATTTTAAAATTTCAGGGTAGATCATGCAACATAGGTGGACCCCGCAGCAAATGTTTGTAACTGTCATAGGAAACATAGCATTCCTAGGAAACGCCGCAATACAATCTCAAAATTCAGAACTATTTAAGCCTCAAAACCCTCCATGCACGTTATCCTTAAAATTTTTATGAGAACCTTGGCTGAGCAGGTCTGCAATTATTCTGTTCTGGGTTTAAAAATGAAATAAGATTTCCTCAAATCAACTGTCAAACATTGCTTCCAGCTGGAGCATTCATAATGTGATAAAATTAGAATGCTAAGAAAACACACTCAACACAAATAGGATTGATTTAAAAGTCAGACGACACATTTCAGCTTCTCAGATGGTATCAGCTGTGTTCTGCCCAGTGATATCTGCATGCAGCAAAGCAGGCTTGGCATTGTGAAACTGCGCCGAGCAGAAAACCCTGGTGAGGAGCAGGATGGGCCCGACATATGGCTAAAGATGGGTAAGCCTGGTGTTTCCTCAAGCATTCCCTAGGTTCATGCTAGGCTACAGGACCTTGGGCAAATGTCAGTGGTGAGACTTCAATGAATGGAAAAATTAAATCAGCAAGAAAAACACAGAAATGAAACCATTAAATTATAACAAATTAACGCCCTCTGTGAGAAAGAGGAGGAGGGCTGATTCTTCTCCCTGATTCAAAATCTGTTATCTCACTCTTCAAATATGTCAAAGGCTGTTACAAAGAGAAATATAGTCCAGAAATAATCTAATATGTAATAGTAGAAAATACAATAGTAGTAAGGAATAATTAGGTTAGACTTTAAAAACAAACAAACAAAAAATCAAACAAAAACCCCAGGGGAAAAAAAAAAAAAAAAAAAAACCACAACCAACCAGAAAAAATACCCCCAAAGCTCTAACAACAGAGTTAGTGATAGATTACCCTGTGAAAGAAACTCCTTGTGAGACTATAAATCCCTCATCACTGGTGCATCTCACACACAGGTTGTACAAAAAATTGTCAGAAATTACTTGATACATCTGATTCTGCCCTCAGCAGGCAGCTTGACAAGACAAGCTCTTACATACCCTTAGACTGTACTTTTATGAATAACATATGAAAACAGGGATAAACAAAAATATTTACATAACATCTGCTGGTTTAGTATATACGCCTCCATACAAA
This sequence comes from Pardalotus punctatus, assembly GCA_013400915.1. NCBI lineage: Eukaryota > Metazoa > Chordata > Aves > Passeriformes > Pardalotidae > Pardalotus > Pardalotus punctatus. The sequence continues at coordinate 827,984 of VZTX01019007.1, forward strand.
TAGGGCACGTTTTTATAAATATTTTTCCTCCTACTAGAAACATATAAACAGCTGGAATTTGGTAGAATATGACATGAGCAATGAACCTTCTGAAAATCCAGAGCTAATTTATTGGACATGAGACCCTGAAAAATGTGATTACTAGAGACTAACTCCATTTCAATGGAGGGAGAGAGATTCAATTTCCAGCATTAATCCTTACCAACATGAAGCTTAAGCCTAACAGGATCTTAGCTTATAAGGGTAGCATAAGTAATTTAAATTTCATAGGGTATGATTCTCAGCCATGTGCCTTAAATAATTACAGGGGAAATCTCTGGGCTTTCATGGTTTGAAGTAAGTCATTGTCATGTCAGTGGATGAACAAATCAGAAATTATCAGCTTCCAAAACCAAATTGAATTCATTAAAATGGGACACCGAACCCCAAAATAAGCTAAATTCTTACTCAATAATTGGCTGACAGGAACACAGCTCGGGGGAAAAAAAGTAGTATGAAAGTTCACTTTAGATTTTTTAAAGAATAAGGTGTATTTCTTATATTAGGCCAGTAATCTAGGATACTGAAGATTTAGTGTCACTGGGTAGCCCTAAAAAGTTCTTATCTGAGTCTACATATATTTGAAGTTCCTCTGTCCTGGGCTTTTGCCATAATGACTTACTCAATAGTAAATAAAACTTATTAATAAGACTAAAGGCATAGCCTGACCCATTAATTAGAGCGTTTGTAAAAATTTTGGACAACTGACTAGTGCAATACTAAGAAGGAAATCCAGTCTTCTGTATACTTCTAGAGTATAGCAGTGTCAAAACTCTCACAGACTTCAGCATGACTGACAGGGAATGTTGCTCTCTAAATCCTTCTTCCTGAGTCCACTTTTCATTTGATATCAGTGTTTCTCATTACCAGAAAACTGTTCCAGTTAACACACATGGCAGGCAGTGAGGAGGAACTCGCTCGTACACTAAGGTCTGCACCCCAGCTGGAGCCTGTCTTTGATTATGTCTCAGTAAAAAATGGGAGAGACTCATCCAGTTTCCTGCCTGGAAGTCAAAGAATCTTTCATAATAACTTGTTCTGCCAATGCCAATGATCAGCCTTAGCGAAGTGAGACAATCCTGATCAAGCACATTCTGAAAAAACAGTTTTTAGTAATCTGGTCTAGGTTTCCCTGGTGTTTCACACTTTCTTACACTTTAAAATAGAAATTAGAAACAAATATTAGAAAAAGAAAGTGCTGTCACATTAAATGTATGAGTTTAGTAACCAGCCTTTCACATGGTTTTCATATAGATGTATATGGTTTTGTTTTATTTGCCAGCTATCTTCAAAATTTTTCTTCCAGTACAAGTGTTTTGGATAAATTCAACTGGTATTTCTGCACATTTTATTCTTTACAAAGAGAGGAGTTTTGAGCCTCAAAAAAATATTACCATGCACAGTATAAAGTGAATGTTTTTATAGATGCTTTAATGTACTTATGAAATACATGGGGTTTCTGCTGACTAAACAGAACCCAAAATCCTGTTAAAAAATCACTTAATGGCACTTAAAGCAAATTCTATATTAAAGCTATTGCACTGGATTATTATCACAAAAATGCACTGAGTTATTTGTACTTCAAAAATCATTTTTGTTCAAACTCTGAATGCACATGAGTGATGATCAGAGATGCATGTATTTTGATGAGATATTCTTTCAGTGATTTTGTCCAATGAAAGATGTTGTAATGCCTCAGAACCCAAATTATAAAGTTCATGTGTCTTGGAAAAAATTATGTACTAACAGATGATTACACAAAGTTTAAAATCTCTTAAGCAGTTTTCTCAGTGAGCTTAAAGAGAGCAACAGATCTTTGAGCATTTTGACAAGGAAACCTACCATCCTGAAAGAGAGGAACAGATTTGTTTGAATTTATACAACCCATAAAAAAATTAAACTTGCTTAGATGAGCAGGAGTTTAATTTATTTTCTTTCCCAAAGTCTTTGACAGAGTTAAAAAAGAAACAGACTTTCAAATGTTAGGGAAAAAATTGAGAGCAACAGTTACCTTTTTTATGTTTAAATATTTCAGATACAACCAGGAAACAGTTTTCTCTAGCTTAAAAAGAGAAACTGGAAAAATTTGCTTTCTCTGTCACTCAGACACACCAACAATCAAAAGAGCCAGAGTTTGTGTTTAGTATTTTACATTCCCTAACCAATTTTTTTGATTTCTTAATTCTGCCAGAAGTAAAATACTCCCTGACTTTCTGAAGCAGAAAGTGACACTGAATCTGACTAGATTAATGGAGGTACACTTGTATTATCTATTTCATCCACGCTCTTTTTTAACCACTCAGTACCAAAACTATGGCCACAAAACCCAAACAACTACTGTAAGATAAAACCCCCATTGTGTCTCCCTACAACCCTGACTGAAGATACTCAGCAACTTCTTCAATTTGCCAGTGAAGGGCCTCTGTACCTGTATCTTTCTTCCCACTGTACAAAGGCAACTCCAAAAGTTTCAGGGAGCAGCTAAGCTAGGGGTGTGCTTTGAGTAACGATCATTGTAGAAAGCACCCAACTCAATCCAAGGGACAAAGGAACTTCAGTCATCTCTGGCCAACAGGGTTCACTGACTGGGAGTTTATTCTTATTCATATAGTTTTCTGGTGCACTTATACAAGAGCCAGGCATTTTAGGAACTTAAGGTAGGTTACCCTGATTTTACTGTTGGCAAAGCACTCAGACACAGTAGGTTTGAAAGCACAACCCACTCAAACATGCTATTATTAGAACCAGGTGAGAAATAATTTTCCCAATCTGGGAACACTTTCAAAATTAAGAAAAGAAAAACTCTTTCCACTGCAAATTGGGCCTAAAAGCCAAAATCTCCACAAAATCTGAAAATTGGAAATCAGTGGAAATCAGCAGGAACAATTTGGCTAATGAGAAATCATTAAAAGTTTGGGATAAAAAGAGATCAAATTTGGAAAAAGGATTCAGAAGATACAGATATGGGTTGAAAGCCTACTGTGGCAGAAAGGAATTGGTGAAACCACCGTCCTTAAAATTATACTCAGTAATAATAATCATTCCTAAGGATAAATAAATATATCAGTGAAAAACATCTACATTTCTTGAAAACATCAAACTCATAGAGTTCTCATTTCCTTTTTCCTTTAAATTCATATGCTTGCTCACAGAAATCAGTCATTTTATGGGCCCAACATGGTGTAGATTTGGGCTTAGAAATAACAACTCCAGAATCTTCAGTATTTTGGACTCAAATTCTTTCATAAACCCCTGAACTAAAAGGTTGAAATTGTATAGGTTCATATGCCTGCTTTTAAGCTTCCAAGTACAATTACACCAAGTACAATGACACCACAAAGCCTATGAGAGACTGGAAAGAAATGTCACCTTCAAAATATGTCTGTAAATGTAGGAATGTGAAGAGTTTCACTTCACAGAATCAGATGTCATGTCAATTCCATACTACTGGTGAGCATTTCCCCATAAGCATCACTTTCTGTGTTAGGCAACTTTAAAAATTTGAAGAAAGAACCATACAAATAATACAACTTCAATTAAAAAAAAAAAAAAAGCTTCTGAAAGCTGTCTAACAAAAACTGAACATGGCTACCTACATGCATTTCATGATTATTTGTTTGGCTACACAACGTCTCACACTGAGTACAAGGTCAAATTCACCTGTGACATTGGAGGAAAAACTTGACGGAGATAATAGATTATGATCACTGCTAGTAGTGGTAAAACCAAACTCCCAGTTCATGCACTTCCACATAACAAAAAACACAGATAATCTAAAACTCAGGGTTTGCAGTTTCTGCAGTTTTTATGCTGTTCTTCCAGTACCCCACAGATATTTATGAGATGTGTGTTTAACAATAGTATATTTAACTAGGCAACAAAGTTCCGTTGTCAAGACAGGATGGCCTTATGGCAGAAATTGTAACATGTTTTCAAGTCTGGTGGTGTGATTTTTTCAGTTCCATTATGAATTTTGTTTACATTTCTCTAGTTCTTTGTAATGGCACTGCAAGAGCAGCAGAGCAGGATACCCTAACTCAACTTTCAGTGGTACTAGGATTGAATTGGGTGTGTGTTCCAGTTTCAATTTTTTTTTTTTTTTTGCCCCAGGAATGTGGTTATGATATCAAGAGTAGAGTTAGAGCGAATAAGCTGAAATCAAGTAAAATTACCCAAATAAACTCAAAGGCAGGTATTACCTAAATGAGCTAAAATAAAATGTGCTGCCTCATTTTTAGTACTATTTCTCTTCTTTTTTGCTGAGGAAAGGAAAACAGAAAGGTTTAGTATATTATCAAGGTAAGAAATCTGTTTTGTAAAAATAATTTTCTGAACATTTTGCCATTAGACATTTATGAGAGGACAAAAGGTTTCACAACAGCAGATGATAAGCAACAAGGCAGATATCGTTCAGCATAATTATTTTAAAAACTTATGGCTGTAAATATGTCTAAGAAAAGACAAGTGAATCTGACTTTGACATAAGAAATACCATCATTTCTTGTCAAAGTCTGCACCCTTTTAAGCAATAAAATTTTCTGGTTTTATATGCAGCAACTCTACCATGGTTCTTTACTGCATTTTGCTAACATCCTGATTTTTATATGCTGCAATAATCAATCATTCCCTGCTAGAGAGAAACGTGCTATTTCTAACGTTTTATTTTTAACAGCATGTTTCATAATAGATCACATTCAATTCCATTTGTGAGCTCCCCAAAGCCCAAAATAGCTGTAAAAGATGGACAGTTTCTGGGTAAGAAAAATATTTTGGCTGAGGATATTTACAACTTGGAAATATTTAATCCTTAGTAAAATAAAGGTTAGCTGCTGTGAAGCTGATAATTAGAGCTCAGAAACACTGAGGCTGCCTTATAAATTCTGGAATGTAGGTACAGAAGTTCTGTCTATGTTTTGATAAATTTTATTCTGTTCTCCAAATGCTGACTTGAACCAGGAGGCTAGGGCTGAAAGCATGAAAAGCTATTTTTAGCTCTCATTCCCCATGTGAGGATCTAAATGGGCTTCATAGACCCCAGTGAATGGTGCTTATAAAACATTTGCATGGGGACAGTCATGAAAGCCAGAAGTACACATCTAGCACAGAAACTGCTGCTCAGTAGACATAGGCTTCTTAAATTGTCCTAAGTATCTTAGATGGCTACTGCAATAATCCTAAATTACACTAAAGGTATTGTGAGAATAAGCAAAGAGGATATAGTACTGTTTGAGATTGCTGGAAGTTCAGCAACAGGACAGGCCATATTCATATCTTCTATGTGTTTAATAATACCAGAGAGATGATTCAATATACCTTGAGTATCTAGGATTCAATGACCCTTTGATTTGTGTGGTCATGCTGTATTTTAGTATATTTAATGAAAAAATAAAGTCAAACAATTAACTGCTCAAACTTTGGAGTCAGTTTCAAGTCTTCATACTTGGCCACATAAATCAGGTTCAGGTTTTCAAAAAGGCTCACTCTGTCTGGGAGCTGAATACTTTTGAAATCTGATCAGTTAATCTGGCACTAAAAGTGAGTTGAACTGAGTTTTATTGACAAGACCTACTTATTAGTGATTGAATCAGAAAAAGAAAAATTAGATCATATGTGGAAAATTATATCTAAATAACTGGTAGTCTAGAGATATATAATGTTCAAAGTAATGTGTCCTTTGACTAGAACATATTACAATTATAGAAAAGATGCTTAATTACATAGAAATGCTGAAGTTAATCAATTGATCCAGAACAGTAGTAACTTGGAATAATAAAAAAGAGGGAGACAACTCTAATCCTCTCTTAGAATTGAAGAACACAATTACACCCTGTATGAAATTTTTAAAAACTAAAATAACCATATGTCTGCTGGAAGCAGGTAGTTTTGAGAATCTGTACTGCAGCCCCACCAGCTGAGAAATTTACACAGTGTCTAGGACTGAAGAGAAAAAAATGTCATTTTAAATATACTTGTAATGAGTAATTAGATACTTTTTTCTTTTTTTCTTTATCTGATGCTTTCTTAATGATGCTTGATAGCATTTGACTCTATTTTCATTGGCTAGCCCATAGGGTCCTTTTGGGACTTGTGTAACAGACTCCATGAAGAACATTTGAAAATCCCATCTCCCAGAATTAAATTCAAGGAAGTGAATTTTCTGTTACTCTTATTCACAGCTCTTTCAAATATCTGTTTGGGCATGTATTTTTCTACTACTTAACACTTCTGCAATGCTTTGGTTGCTTGGCAGGGTGATCAGATAATTTACAAAATACTTTAGCAGGGTAAAGCAAACTGTTTTCCCTAGAGCTGTCTGATAGATTTGCCAGTGGCAAAGTGTCATGTTATTAGGAATTATTTCTATGTGATCATAACATCTCTAAAGTATTTAGCAAGTCACTGTCTTCATTTACATTTTTAAATTAAGCATATAATGAACACTTTTAGATGCATGAGTGTGTTTGATAAAGGTTTTGGACATTTACTGCAGTCTTAAAAATTAAAGTGCTTCTGTGTTTTTTATGGGACTTTATAGATCTACAAAATGCTCTTGAGAAAGTCAAGATATGAGCATTTTAATGAAATTGAAAGGCTAGGCTTTGTATTTCCCCCAACAAAACAAAAAGAAAGGATGTCCATGCCTCCCTGGTTTTATACATGATGACATAATAAATTGTATCTATCAAACCAGGGGAGGCTGTCAGAGCAAAGAGTGGGTTTATTTATGCTATATGTGAGCTGTGGCATATGATGATCAGCCAAAAACTCAGTGGATTCTGAGAACTAGAATGTTTCAATTGAAGGTATTTAAATGAGCCAGAGCAGAGTATCTCATCCTTTCTGCTGTGATAACCATGGTATTTAAGGCTTTTCTAGAAAGGACATAGAACATACCACTCCTTTTTTACCCCTCTGACCATGATGGCAGACAGGTTAGAAGGAATCATCACATCAATCATTTTGACAGTGATGCAAGTGAAATTACACAGGAAGAGTGTGGTCTGGTTGGAAGGCTCTGTATTGTGGTTCACTGGTTTCAAATACATTGCCCCACTGCAGGACACAACGTGACCATTTGAAAGTCAAATCCATGTACATTTGATTGACTATAAATGTGTTTATGGCAAGTTTTCCTTGCAGGAAAACACATTGGCCTCACCTGACTCACAGCTTCTAATTCAAGTATTTTGACAATAGTGGCCGCACAGAACATGTGGCCTTTTCATACCAAATATGTACGTTTTTCTTACATTTCCATGAATCCATGTCTATTTCAGAATTTCTCTTGGGCTTGCTTCAGACAATGTAATGAACTTCTATTTTGATTTTTTTGTTGGCATTTTCTTTCCAATGCCCATAGTTAAATGTCTTCTAATTTCACAATGTAATATAAAAGACAAGGAAACTTCTCTATAATTAAAAAAAAAAAAAAAAGTATTTACATGGGCATAATATGGCATTTCATAGATTACATAAACATTCTCTATATTGTAGCATTTCTGGAGGGAGGATATCAAGTATTGTAATTTGATCTGTTTTACTTTTTAATTGATAACCTTGGCCATAGGAAATCAATTTAACAGAGCTACTTCTGAAATGAATCCAGGACTCCACATAACTCCAGGATTGCAGACCTCTATTCCAGTGAGTTCTCTCTAGCTTCCTGGTGTTATCCTGTGTGGTATGTGTTAACATTTCAATAGTTTTAAGATCTAAAAAAATCTTTGTACTGACTTCCCCATTCAGGACCATCTGTTGTCCTCAAATCACATATGCAGTTTACTTTTCCCTCCAGCTCTACATTTGTTTCTACAGTAGGCTTGGGCAACAAATTCAGAAGCAAGTGATAGAGCATAGGTACCTAAGTATCTGATATTTGTTGAATTAATTATATGATTGTATTTTGCTGATGATGCAAACAGAATTCTCATCAAGAATGAAAATCATATTTTAATCCCTTTGGCAAGTGCATTAATTTAGTTTCAAATACAATACAGTGTTACAATATGAATCTTCCTTTTTTTCTCTCTTTTTCTTTTTTTTTCTTTTTTTTTTCTTTTTTTTTTTAATGCTGCATAATGCTATTAACATAGACCTAAGGAAAATACTTTTAATCTCTTTAATTATGAAATCATGCATCAGAATTGTGCTTATACTCCCACAACACTGCAATATACACAATGGCAGTGCATAGGTAAAAGCCCAGTCATTATACACTTTGTAATCTTTTCTCAGTTTAGAAAATACAGATTAACCAGTAAGGAAAAGAGGAAAAGAGCAGGCACAGCAGTTTTCTCTTTTGTTGATTCACTGCCATTACTGTGTCAGGTTCTTTATTTTTCAAGACTGCCTTTTTCCAACAAAATGAAATGCTAAATTGCTCAAACCATGAAAAATAATCAGAAAGAACTACAATCATTTTAGAGCACTGAGTCAATTTGTAGTAGAAAGTGAGAAAAAGGGGCAACCTGTTCCCTCTCCAATGTAAATAATGTGACTGATTTTTATCTCAATTATATTGCTAAGAGAAAGGGAGACTTCCACACCATCAGTTATATGTCATTTTCCTGGGATCAAGAAGACAAAATGCAAACACATTTTATTCTTGTATTATTTGAAGAATAAAGTTGTCTTCATGATTTGATATGTAGCAATAATCCCAGACTGAAGTATATCTTTAGTGCTACCAAAGTTTCTGTGAGAGAAATGTATTAATGTTCTTTTATATGGCAAACACTTACATACCTAGAGCGGTACAATATTACTAGTAAGAAGTTTGGTTACTAGAAACTATTTCTGAGGCTCCACTTTGAAAATGACAAAAGTTCACCAGTCCACTTGACAATCAACCAATGTTTTTTCCAGTTTTGTTCACTCATACTGGGAAAATAAATTTGCTAGAAAAAAAGGGGTTGTATGGGGAACTTAGGATATGATTATCTGCATAGTGAAGGGGGAAAAATCACATCCATTTAAGAAGAAATTCTGATTCATAATGTAATCAAGAAGAGTGATCACACAGATATAATGTCCCACCTAAAGCATGTAAAACTAGCTGTAACCAACGTTGTCTGATAAGAGCTTTTTCTATTGGTTGACCTATCTCCTGAAAAAAAAATAAAAATTACCCCATCTAAAGGGCTCAGGTGCCTAATTTTTAATTTATGGCTCCTGTAGGAGGAAAACAGGAAAAAATTTAAAAGTAAGGAAAGAGAAATTCTCTTTCTGAGAAAATCATATCAAAGCAGAAAACTACAAAGCCACCTCCCATCCTTTCTCAAATTTCTTTCCGCAACAGCCTTGCCTTTTTCGCTGCGAGGATGCCTTTGAAGGCAAGCAATATTTTTTTGTGATGATTTGCCTGTTTCATAAGGCAAGTCAGTTTCTAGACTCCTGTTCTGTCTGTATCTCACAACTCAAGACTTTCCAGCAGGGACACTGAGCTTCTGCAAAGTAGAAATTGAACATAAATCTATAAAGTGGCGGGGCAGAACGTTCAAAACTAAAGCATTTTTTTTCCACTCTAGCAAATTTGCATTTGTTTACAACCTAGTTTAAATCAATCTGATTAAATAAGAACATAGCGATGACTCAGATGAGCATAACCTACATAACCTTGTCTCAACGCTTACATTGTTATTTTTGCAGCTGAAGCATCAGCTGCAAAAATTTGACAAATTATAACCTTAGCTAAATCTATATGGATTTTAATGTTAAAGAAGACTTTACCTTTCTTATTTCTTCTAACTAAAGTGCCTATATTATCTCATGAGTATACATCAATTAACCATAAGGATGTAATTCAGAATAAAATCTTGAAAGTGAGTGTAATCCTGCCTAATATCAATTCTCCTCTTGGTTAAAGCTATTTCCTGCCCTGGACTTGTTACTGTGCAAACAATCCTAATCAATACCACAAGAAATCTTAGCCAGAGATGTCAACCTGCCACAGAAAAAAACACAGCACTAATTATTGCTGAGAATGATTTTCCTTTAAATGCTTTATTTCCATTCAGCCTTGAAAAGAATCTGATCCAAAATTAATCTAGAGAAACAGTTGCTTACATCATGAAAGACTTATTATTTGTTTGGAAATTACACCAGCAGAAAGAAATTATAAACTAAAAATCTTTTAATGTTGGTGGAAGTGGGATTTCCTCCCCTTTGGATCAAGATAAATTTCAAGAAGATGAAAGTAAGTGAAATACTGTATCACTGCTCTGTGGTTCTCCTTAACTCCTAATATTCAAGCTGCTGATTTCATCATGCATCATAAAATGGTATATTCTTTAAATGCTGAATGTTAAACTAGAATCTAAACTTTAAAAGCATTATAGATAGTAGTCATAGCCTAATATTTGTAGTGTTCAGATTGGCCCTCAGACTATCATGAATCCTGAGGGTTTAAAAAAGAGATTTTTGGTTTCTGTGTCCACAGTTTCAAGGTACAGCCTGGATGCTGAACAGAGGTAAATCTTGAAGGCCATCCAAAATACAGACAAATTGTGTGGCTGCAACTGGTATATCTGCAGTGAAAGAAGGGTAGATGAACCAGAAGTGTTCCTTCTAACCTGCCTAGGAGTAAGAATCATTCCCATATCCATCTTGATTGCATTATTTTAGGTGAAATTGATATAGAGAGTAAGAGATCTTGTTCACCTACTTAGTTTCAATGTCCATAATTCTTATTTGAAGAAATTGTTGCCCAGCCTCTGGAAATCATACTGTCATCACATGTAACAGAAGGCTATATCTTCATTATTTCTCACAGTGGATTATGTTGATGCCACTCTTTGCCAAGCAGCCCCGTTCACTTGGCTTCTTCAGGTAGCCTTTTTTCTCTCTAACAGTAAAGGAACAGGAGAACATCTGTTTCAAGGTATTGCAGATCACCTGCGTAACATATTCCATGTGTGCTGCTATAGCTGGTGAAAGCAGAGAGAAAGTAGATACCTTCCGGAGTAAACAAGTTCAGAAACGGTGTCCTGTTTGGTGTCAGATCCAAAGAAGGACTGAGACAAATGAGCAGAGGAACTTTTTTTTTTAATCTAACCATTACTTTCAGTAAGAGATAATCCATTCTTGATTTGCCCATAAATTTCCAGAGGATAATATGCAAGTTTTTCAGTATTTCACAGCTGTATTCTGCCCTCAGAGGTTTTGGGCAGTTCTATTCAATTACAAAGGATGTAGATGAAGGGTATGATATGTCCTGAAGTGATGACAATTTGATGATTATTGTGTTTGATTTGAAAATCTGCCCTTACCATTGAACTTATATATCTTTTATAAGGCCTATTTTAATGTGGTTATAGAAACCTTTGTCTAATTTCACCCAAGGCAGAAAATAGCATGTAAGCCTAAAAGCAGTATTTTGCTTTTTTCCACTGAAATCAGAGACAGAACATATGAAGAAAACAGACATGTGTACTCTGTCCTCCATTTCCTATTAAGGCCTTGTTTTCTGAGATATTAAGACTTCAGTTAACTAGATCAGGAAATAGATAGCCTGATGTGATCCTTTGCAGCCTTAAAAGATGCTTCATGAAGGTAGCTAATTTTTCACAAAAATGTTTTGTCAGCAGTATATTTTGACTTCAGCTGTGAAGGACTGACATACCAATTTGCAGAAATTCTGTTCATTTGAGGAAGGAGACAAAAATCCTTCCCTATTCCTCCAAATCTGAAAGTTTTATTTTTACCTTCAAAGCTAAATATTTGGTTCCTGCAATTTGCAACAGCAGTTTATTTAAAATTTCACATCATTTTAACTTCAACACCTGAAATAACCCCAAAATATTTTCTTAGATTCAATGACAATATTTGTTACAATATTGAGACAGAATCTTTCTTTCTCTTTCTGACTCTTTCAAATCCGTAGTGATTGGATGCCCCTTTTCCCCAAGATTTCTACAAAAGATTCAGAATTTAACCAAGTGTTGTCATCATTTCCGGCTGCATCCTCTTCTTAACTTGAAACCAACCTGATGGGGTTCCTAGGAAACTTTCTATCTGGATTTCCCACTCCACAGTAGCCCAATTAAATAGAAATATTCTATTCTGAACATTAAGTGTCCCTGAAGAGCAGAGTGGTGGAACTAGACTTCTTTGTGAACTGCTTTTCCCACCTGAGCTTTCTTATAAACTTAAGGGATGTCTCCAAAGATTTCAGACATGCTTAGCCATCCATCTTTGCTGAGAGAACTCCTTTGTTGAAATAAAAAAATTAGATGAAAGCCAACAGATCATAGGTGGAGTGGCCAAGAAAAAAAGCACCAAAAAAAAAAAAAAAAAAAAAAAGAAAAANAAAAAAAAAAAAAAGTAAAAGCTCTGTGAAATCTTATCTCCCACCTATTTCTTCTACTAAAAGTGTGACATTTGTCACTCACAAAAGGCTGTCTATGAATCTGAAGCTCACTTAAAGGAAACAAGAACTGTGAGACTTTTTTTTTGTATGTTTAATCACATTACATCCAACAGACATGATATTTTTGGATGTATACAAATAAAAAGGATAAACTGAGCAGACAGTGCAATTCAAGCAATGTTTGCAAAACTTCAATATAAATAAACTGGTTTTATTTACCTCAGCAAAATTTCACATAGAATTGAAGTCTAAAAAGTTTCACTCCCCTTTGGGTAAGAAGTAGCTTTCATAGGTAATCAGTGCTTTTTAAGAGAATTCACCATTCAATCAGGGGTTTACCAGGAAAATTACATAAAATAGTAAACCTCTATGGGCTTATGTAGGAAGTGTTGAAAAGAGAACCCTGTTTTTCACATATTTACAAACTCAAGGCCGAGAACTTGCCAACTTAGAATGTTTTCTAAAGGCACTAGCAGCTTGGGATCTTCCATTTTTTCAATGCTCAATTTTAGAAACTTATAGGCTCATTAAAGTGCACAGTAGTAAGCACTTATCTCATGAAAATCCTTCACTGAGATACTCATAATTGCATGTGCTTATAAGAATTAGTTTGTCTATAAATGTTAAGTGATAAATTGTAGAACATTCCCCAGTAAAGATCAGATGTTTGGATATGAATGCTCATTTTTTTCTTCTCAAATCATAGTTCTTGTTTTGTATGCATATATAAATCACTATCCATGGTTATTAAAACACATTAAGAATATAGAGAAGCAGGAATTCTAAATCTCAAATAACAGAGGAAAGTATTGGGATAACTGAGGATTTTTTTTTAATTCACTTGGCTTTAGCAGCCGGAGAACTCTCAAAAATTTTTTTCAGGTCTTTTCTTCCCACATATATTTGCATAATCATAGGGAAATTGTCAATTGGTAGATAGATTTAACTGCAGAACAGAAGATTGATTGCTTTTTTTTTTTTTTTTTTCTTTTTAATTTGCTTGAGCATTCATTTGACATTATTTTCTGGTCGCTATAATCTATTTTGATTTTCTTTAACACAGAAAATATTTCTGTTGCTAGATGTCTTCTTTTGTTCAGTGACAGATAAGTATCATAATGTTCTTTTAATTTTCTTCAAATTTATATTCTGGCAATTGGTCTTTTAATAGCCTTCAAGATTTTCCAAGCTGTGCCAATAATTTGCCACTTAACAGTGGAAGTGCAGCAACTGATCTTTCATCATTCTCCTGTAAAGGAATCATTGTTGCTAGTCAAAACTGCCTTTCAGTTATTAGAAACTAAAGTTGTGATATGCACTGAGAGACATGAGGATAAAGAATTGCAGAATAAAATGAGAGTTAAATTCCAGCTTAATGAATCATTTAGAAACAATACATCTTTCCAAATAATCAGCAATCCTCACTGTCAAAACATAACTTTGCCAGACTTTTCATCTGACATGCTGTTTAAAAGGAGACAAAAATCTTACCATCTAATTTTCTAGTTCTTTTGAAAACATCCCATTTTACAAAGGGAAAAGAAGTCATTCACAATTTTCTACTCCATAAGCGCTTGGAGAAGTAAAAATGAAAGTAGAAACTGAGTATGTTGCTTGGTTATAGCAAACAGCAATTACTTTGATAAGTGGCTAAGTGGACACTCCTGTTTTCATTTGGTACATGCATGGTTTGATGTAACAGAGCAGACCACTCCTGCAGTCACCTTTTTTATAAACAGAACTCAATTGCATTAACATTATTTTGGTCTGTATCACGTTATTTTCCTGAATGGGTAACCTAGCCTGTTAAGATAAGCTCAGAATTCAGCTTTTTCATAAGCAGTTAAGGTTAACCAAGGAGCTGAAAATAACATTGATTATTTTTAAACAAAAATACTAAATTTCATGAAGAGTATACAGACTAGCTCAATTATAAGTCATTTTCCTTCGGCAGTTACTCTGTCTTCCTTCACATGAGTGCTCTGTTTACTTGGCAGTGATACTGTCTTTCTACTAAAGTGGCTTGAGAACATTATTTTCCTCACTTTCCTTCAGGAAAACCACAGAAAAGAGCAAATGCAGGTTTCTTCCAAGACAGACTTTTTACTCAGAGAAGCTGGATGAAGGATAAATCCAGAACAGAACAGATTCTGTGGATGACAATCTTGCTCCACTAAGCCACATTAACATACTAACAATGTGAAACATACAGCGATGACGTGGGAGGAGAAGCAGGAAAATTCACATCCAGCCAAATCAGCTAAAATGTTCCCATTGACTTCAGATGTGACTATGGTCATAAAATGTCTGATGCTCGTCATTTTCCAACCAATAGAAGAGATGTGAGATAAAGGGAAACTTTTAGCACCCCAAAATAATCTTGCAATGGGTAGGGTCATTGAGAAAATGGAACAGTGGATGATGTATAATGAGACTGTAAATTGATGAATGGTAGATGGGATTTTATTACTAAATATAAGCCTTTACCACTTAGAAAATAGGGGTTTGATTTTTGCAGTTTAAGATATAAGACCAGAGATCTCTGCCATATTTATTAATCACCACTTAAAGATCAGCTTAGCAATTCATTATAGCACCCATATATCAGAACACTTCAACATGGTCCCAGCTCATTTCATGATAAAATTGAAAACTGTTTGAAGATTACACTGGAATTCTTCAAAAAGACAAAGTGTCATGGTTTAACCCCAGCTGGCAACTGTGCACCATACAGCTGCTCAGTCTCTCTCCCCAGCAGCAGGATAGAGGGAAGAGAATTAGAAGAGTAAAAGTGAGAAAACTATTGGATTTAAGATAGGAATAGTTAAGTAACTGAAATAAAATAATTAAGAGTAGTAATAATAGCAAATTTAAATGAAAAGCAAAGTAACAAAGAGAGAGAAATAAAACCCAGGAAAGGCAGGTCATGCAAACGAAAACAATTTCTCACCACCATGCAACTGATGCCCAGCTTGTCCCTGAGCAGTTGCCCCCTGGCCAAACTGCCCCTTAGATTTATTGCTGAGCCTGCTGCCAAGCGGTCTTGAATACCCCTGTGGTCAGTTGGGATCAGCTGTACCAGATACGTCCCCTGCCAACTCCTTGTGCACCCCCAGCCTGCTGACTGGTGGGGCCATGTCAGGAGCAGAAAAGGCCTGGGTGCTCTGTAAGCCCTGCTCAGCAGTAACAACATCCCTGCATTGTTGATGCTGTTTCCAGCACAAATCCAAAACACAGCCCTGCGCTAGCTACTATGGAGAAAATTAACTCTGCTCCAGCCAAAAGCCACACATGCAGGCACTGTAGTGTCCACCTAACAGCTGAGACAGTTCAGACTGAAATATTTGATTAATGTTACAATAGATGGCAATCCTAAAATGGAAGTCCCATCCCGGTTGCTTCCAGCTGAAAAGATCCTCAATGTGACTGGTGAGCTTTTCAAAGCAAGTGCAGCTCTCCATCACCACACACATTTTTTTGCAACTGCACAGACAACTCACGAGGTTTTACAGACACAGGATTTCCCAGGCTGTTATGCAAACTTTTAACTCTCTAGTCCAGAAAGTCAGAACAAAGTGGAGTCCTGCAGTACAAGAGTGAATGTACAAGCAGAACTGTGTTCAATTCCTCATCCCAAATCAATCTATGCCTAGTTCTAATTGATGTTGCCAGTTCCACTGGTTCCTACCAGTTTCAGTCAATTGTTTTAAGGAGAGAGGGAGAGGAAAGAAAGGTCACCAAGGAAAGGTAACATAAGCATATGTTCAGTATGTCAGAGACAGAACAGCAAACTGGACATTTCTTTTTCCATCTATGGCTTTTTTTCTAGATTGTCTTTTAAAACTCTATTCCCAAATAGCAACAGTCTCAGTAGTATTAGTGACCTTTGGCAACAGCCTTTCTGTCTTTTGGGACTACATCAATTTTTTTTTCCTCTGGCTTCCATATAGCAATTTGGCATCTTATTGACCCAGATCTACAAAGTGGGCAGTATCACTAACAGCAAGGGAGTTTAAGAGATTTTTTTAGCACAACAAATTAGAGCATGAGCTGGCACAGGCTGCAGTGAAAAAAAGCATCCATAGTACTCTAGATTCAGGCAGCTCTAGTGGACTGACTGCTGTGTTTGGTGGATGTGCCATTGGCTAATTTGTCTCAAGATTAATTTGTTAGCCATGCACAGTACTTGGTAGCCGCACACAGTACTTGACTTGCTGGTCTTCCAGAGTGGATCCAGGCTCCAAAGGCTTTAGTTTCAGTTTGAAAAAATTCCAAGTGAGCAAAGGCTTATGTGCTTGTAGAGTGTATTAATATATTAACACATAAGAGCACAGAAATTATGAGAACCCTCTCAACTTCTATTATTTTCTTGTAATTATTGAAGCATTCCTAGGAGTTTCATTTATAGACAATGGGCCAGGTACATCCTATATATTTTTCAGGAGGTCTTTTGTAAAGGTTAATGCATATTCCATTTCCCTGTAGAATACAATAATTTTGTCAGCAGTAAATGTTTGGAATCCTTGTATGGATTTATTCTCATAGTGAAATTATCCTGTATTCCTATTTAAAACTCTGTGCAATGTACCAGGCTGGTAAAGGCTTGAAATGGATTGCTTTGAACGACATCCTGCAGAGGATAGTCTGCAGCCATCCAGCCTAGTTGATTTTAATCCTGCTGAACACTGTTACTCAGCAATTACAACTTAAATTGGTCTAAAACTGAATGGTTCTATCACCTTCCAAAGACCTACACCGATGCTTCCCAAGAGAATACTATTCCCTAAGTACTGGTTGAAAGTTCTCTTACCATTCTGTTAGAGGAAACCAGGGCTGTTTTGTAGACTATTTATGAGGAAACTTTCTAACTGTTGAGCTTTACAGTGTTGTAAAGAACAGCATGGGTAATGTGCAAATCACAGCCTGGAGATTAGATTCTTACCATCACAGCAAGCAGTGGGTTCGATCCTAGAGCAACCTTCCTTTCTTCCTTCCTTTCTTTCTTTTTCTTTCTTTCTTTCTTTCTTTCTTTCTTTCTTTCTTTCTTTCTTTCTTTCTTTCTTTCTTTCTTTCTTTCTTTCTTTTCTTTTCTTTCTTTCTCAGCTGTTTCTCTTTACCATTATATCAGCTATACAGTTATATCTCTCTATATTCAAACAAGTGTACTTCAACAAAAACCCGCCAAAAAAAAAGCCCCAAACCCATAAAGTTAAGAAACAGAATGACCAGCTTCAATGAAAAAATAACATGGAACAATGTGAGCTCTCTTTGAAAATAGTGATCTATTCCAACTAAAAGTGTATAGGTTTGTATATTTCAATTGAGGATCGATTTTTGTTCAGAACAAGGCTCAGTTTTGAAGTCTTCATGTATGGACCCAGCTAAAGGAAAATAGAAAGTAAAGGACATAGATTCTGAGTATTACACAGAAAGTATCTAAAAGTTTTATGTTAGTGTCAATATTCTCCTTTCAATTAGGCAGATAAATTGCTGGAACATTCACTATCAGAGACTGACATATTCTTTAAATCCCCAATTTTACACTCTTCACTCAGTTGCAATTTTTCCAGATGTCTGCCTCAGGGTTTAAGAATTTGCTACTCCCTGCTATCCATTTTGCAACCCTTCTTTATATGTTTAATACAGTTTTGTACTCCTTTGACATCCGTTCATTCCTGAAAAGCACAAGCATCTGACACAGAATTTTAGTGAGGCACTCCAGGAAATCCCCTCAGCACAAAAGGGATATAATACCTCTTATTTCCAAATCCGCTCATGCATAACCAGCGTTAGCATACACTTCCTCAGAGTATATTTGTCTTCAGTAAGGCAAGAAAGGAAAAGACTCCAGTGAATTTATTTAATAATTGATAGTGGAAATAGACTCTAATGAAATTTCCATCATCCAGAAACATGAACTCTACTTCATATATACTGTCATTCATTTGTTGGCTAATAGCTGACTTGGCAGCTTCCTTGAATTCCCTACTTGGATACAAGCAGCCAGTCCTCTCCTATGATAAAGCTCTCCAAGTCTCAAGGGAACCACAGAACTGTTAGGGCTGTATCCATGGAGGCTGTGAACCTCCACAGCACCACAAAGAACCTGCAAGGGAAGCCACATCATAGAGATGAACCTGAATGTTTCAAAGTAAATCCTTTATATTTGGAGCTAACAGAGGGCTAAAAAACCCTCCAGACAAACACTGAACACAGTCCTTTTTCCAATCCAGCTTCCAAGCCCTTTTAGCCCCTGTTATTTAGACATTGAAGATTTGTGGGCTGGGAAGTGGATCTATTGAGACAGAAACTCCCAACATACAATGGCAAACTAATTTCTCCATAGTACCCATCCTTTAGTCTTTTTGTAACAGGTGGAAAATTGTAGCTATTGTGACTTCTTAAGACACTGACAGGCACTGTTAGGCAATAAGTGCTGTATTTTCATAAAGCTTTAATGCTTATATAACTTACTGCGAATAAAAGTGCATGTATTGTGTATATGCCACAAAAAAAAAAAGAAAAATATATGCTTCTGACTGTAAAGAGCCAAAATGTTTGGAGACAATGATAATACCTGATACTTAATGTCTGCCTAATGAAATATATTTTACAAGAATCACTGATCTTAAATTTCCTATTTGACTATGTATAAAATTCTAAGACTTCCACTATTTCCATGATTGAAAGAGATGAAAACTATACAAAAGAAAATACTTTGCTAAAATTAAAAAAAAATTACTACCACTATTTTTTCTTTGAATCAATTTATTTTATCTCAGCATTCCATTAGTGTCCCATCTTACCAGTAAAAAGTCCAAGGTAGAAAAACAAATCTCTTGTTTTCTAACAAAGTACTTTTCATTTAATTTCAGGCCTCAAACGTGGCATTTTCTTCCTACATATACAGATTTCCTCTTTGATTTCAGTAGAACTAATATTATGCAGGTGTCTCCAGGCCCAGATCTGTTAAAGCAGTCACATAAAATACTTTCAAAAGACAGTCTAACAATAAATTTGTATCAACTTTGTCATACAAAAAGTAATTTCATGAGGTTTAAAACATGCAGCTTGACTACAGATACCCAATTTATCATGAATATTTTATTCTCTGCCAGCAGGTGTTCAATCCAAGTTTCATACACCTCCTTAGAGCGTTTTCAGGGCTTAGTTTAATTTTCCGTGACAGCTAAGCTCTTCCATGGCTGACTTCACAAGGTTGCTATTAAAATACTTCTTCACCTGTTACACTCAGTAATCAATAGTCTGCTCTAATATTTATACTGTCAAATACCACACCTCGTTATTGTAGCTTTTATATTACCTGTATGTGAACATGTACAAACTCATAAAATGATACTTTTTGTAATCTCTAATCATTCAGTCTATTTAAATAATGCTTTGGAAGCACTTTTAAGAGCTCCTAAGATCAGAAGGCCCTGGGGAATATATACAATTCTTTAACTATAATTAGGAACCCTAGAGGAGCATTCCATGCAAAAAATACACTTTGCATCTACTGCAATAGATCAGGTTTGTAACATGTACCTTTGAGGTCAGAAGCAAAGTAAGCAAACTGAAAATGTGAGCATTATGAACACAAAAGAAAAGTAAAAATCTTAGTAATGCATTAAAGAAGTAGAGCTGCAGCCAAAACAAAAAGAATTTAATAACCTCCATATATTCAAACAAATCTATGTTGATCTGGTTGTCTTCCTTTTCAAGCCTTTAAGGAAAGTTTTAACTATTAAAAAATGTTACAAAATGAGAACAAAAATACCTAATTTTTTACTTGTACACATCAATTTTAAATAATCTGAAATAAAATGTGATAAGAACAATAGCTTTAATCTACAGAGAAGTAAATTGTTAAATCTATTAGCACTGACTGCACAGAGTAAAAGTGGGAGAAAACATGAAAAAGCAAGCACTCAGCTAACAGTATTATGCTTTTTCTCTAAAGAAAAGAGAAACCTTGCCCTATAGAAATTTTTTGGCTACTTCTCTTCAACATTGTAGTATCCTAGATATCAAGATTATTACAAACTTTTGTAATATATGCAACAGCTCTTAAACACTTCAATAGTTTCAACAGATGTAGAATTTGGACATGATACTGAAAGGTAAAGATGTAGACAAAGCAAGCATGGATAAGCTAGACATTATGAAGGTGGAATGCGAGACTCAGCAAAGTATGATATCATGAAGATCAGGAAAATTAACTGAAGAGTGAGCAAACAGTGTTTGAGTGACAGAGGAGACAGCAGCCTTCAATATACAATTGGATTTGCAGGTGACAGACACCTAGCAGCAGATGCAACAGATATTCCTCAAGCTGACACTATGATCCAGGTGAAATTTTCCACACTTCAATGGAGCATTTAATTCAGTCAATGCTCTCAGTCAAAAGCAGAAGAAAATCAGAAGAGAAATAAAATACAGGAAACTTAAGCACAAATAGAAGTGTTAACTAACTTATTTTCAGTGAATATTTTAGAACTATTCTCTAGCTAGTGGCAAATCAAGCTCAGAATGTGCAGCATAAACATTTTATTTGGACACTAGGCAAATACATTTTGGAGTCACTGAATCTTCACTAAGTAAGAGATAAGAGGACTTCAGGCACAGAGTAATTTATGTCTCTTATTGTCACTACTAAATGGAAATCTTTATTTAATCAGGAGCTCTGCTAGTATAAACCAGACCACCTCCATTGATAATAACGGCATTATAACGATTTACTCATCAAGAGATTGATGCACTGAACATTTGAAAATAGTAGAAAAATGATGTCTTTTCCTAGAAATAAGCATGACTGAGTAGTTCCAGCACTTCCAGATCCCGCATGTGAAACTCTCTACATGTCTGCAGACGCTCTGAGATTCTCTTTGCAGTGTAACAGGAGTGGGGAATTAAACAGTGCAGAACACAGTGGCTGTGGTTACATACCTCTGGTTGGGGCATATCCACTTGTAGGACTATGTTTCTTTCTCTCTTCAAATCATTACCAAATCAGCTGACAAGCCAGCTATCTGTCAAGAATACATACAGAGAGTGGTGAACACTGTGACATGCTCTTACGGAAATAGGATTAAGTTTCTGAATAGTCTGTAAAGCACACTCATTGTGCATTTTGCCAACGAGGGCTTTCCACTTGGCATTGACTGCCTCTGTGTAGCTGGATTGTGCCTCACAGCATGACAGCCGAGCTCTGAGTGTTACTGAGCATAAGGGAACCATTGCAGATAGTTTCAATTTGTTGGTAACATCACAGAAGTCTGGACACTTCAGAAATACTTAGGCACAGGACAGGATCTGCAGACTCAGAGACAAGACAGAACCTGCAACAGAACTGGAATGTACCAAATGTTCAGCAGCTGATAAAACCAAACATAGTCTTGGCCAAAAGAGAGCTAAGCACAATATGTTTGTCAATATACAGTAGCAGCTAAAAAGCCAGAGAGGATGAATAGGAAACAATTCCCTCCCCAAAAAAGGAAAAGAGAAGTACATGCATTTTTCTCAAATACAAACGAACAGAACAAACCTAGTGATAACTCACAGTCCCACTGATAATATCATGACAAAGAAAGTTGCAGAACCAGGAACCCATTCAGGAGCTATTTGGTTTCATTTCATTAGTACAGGAAAGGTGTTGCTAAAAATAAAGTATCTGATCAATATAGATGTATCCAAGAAAGTGTGAGTCACATTCAGGTGCTTGAATGGGCTGGTAGAAATTGGAGTTAACACTTTCCAAACTAAGTGTTTAGGGCTAAATGAAAGTCAATGACAATAGAATCTACACAGATTTGGGGTTCTCTAGGGCAAGAATTTCAGCTGAGAATGCTAGTTAAAACAGCAAGAAGATTAAGCAGTTAATGCTTGTACAAAACTTAAAAGAAATAATAAACAATCTACTGTTTTATGTGGTTCTTATAAAAGGTGTAACAATGGATATACAGTCTTACTATAACATCATTTAAATCAAATTGTCAAAACTTTTTTTTTTATTTAGCCAAAAAATTTCAGTAAATTATTTCAAGAAATAGATAAAAAACTACTAACAGTTTAAATTATATCCAATCATTTTTACTATATAGCATTCAGATCAATCATACATTCCTAAAACTAATCCTGTGTTTATATCCTGAGCAAAGCTAATTTCCTGGTCTGGGATGATGTTGAATAAACACTAATTTCAGCACCAAAACCAAGAATTTCCTAGCACTTCTTACAGAGAGCTGTACTAGAACAAACATGGGTAGCCCTTTGTAAACACTGTTTTTAACATCTGGTTTATTAGCAATGTGACTTTTAATATAGGTTTACACTCAAAGTATTTTGTTAGTTTAACCCCTAACACGCAATCATCTTTTGAATACATAGTCATAACTGACCATATCTGCACTTAAAAATCTCCAACTTTCACTGAAATACAGTAACGTGGTTTGTAACAGAATAAGGAACAAAATGTTCATGTATAAATTTCAAGGCTGATTTTAATGGCTTTTTCCATATTAGGACACTTCTAATAGTAGTAGTTCTGTGGGGAAACACTGGCACAATGTGTATCAATTTCCATAGTCCTGGACTTTTGTTTTTGCCATATAAAACACATGGGCATCTGTTCCATAAGGTGGAAATTTCTCCCATTTAACATTCAGTAATCTTTCAGTATTTTCCACCATGATTTCAGAAGGAATTATGAACCTGAGCCAGAACTTGCACCTCAGCAATCTCCCCAGCCACACGCAGTAAAGCAGATGGTTTAAACAATCCCTTTATAATAATAGTTTTCCCAATGCTGGGTAAAAGTCATGGTTGTAGAACAGTGTTATATCAGACAGTAAGAAGTGAACCATTTTAGGTTTCTTTAAGAGTTAGTATTTATGTTTTATGAGTATGTCAAAATGCAGTGAAATAATATTATTTATCCATATTTAATACCAAAATACAGACTCACCCCTGTTATAACAGAAACTGAGTTATGACATCCAATATGTGTCCATGGCACAGCATTTCATCAGAAGCAGGAAAAGTGTTTGCAGTGAGTTAAAACAGGGCTTAAATTTGTAGGATAAGAAATACCACAGAAAAAAAAAAAATTACTGTGTGTTAATATCTGCATCTGAAAAATATAGGTGCTTTTCTAAATATTTCAGATCAAACAAAGATTTAATAGCTAACTTTCAACAAGAAGACAACATTTGATTAATACACTATCTCTGCATGGAGCCCAATGGCAACAAAAGATTAATTTTAATTTTAAATTTTATACCAGTGCAAAATTCCAGTCTTATATCTAAAAGGAATTTTAAAGGTATATTTAATGTTCACAGAATGGAAACCGTGATGGAATAAAACCAAAACTGACATTTTTTTCAATTTGAAAACTATATTTAAAGTAATTTGTCAGTTTATTCCCCTTATCCATTTAAATAGTATGGCAGAGGGAATATATTTATCATACTATGTGGTTCAGAAAAGATTGCTGTTTGCACAGAAGTAATATCTGGCTGAGTAGTTAAGCACCTGAAATACTGCTGTGTTTATTATTTATTTATTATAATATTTTAAGGATGATCATAATTATTCTTCAAAGAGAGTGATTAAGCAGAAGTACCCTTCAAACACATATAGAATCATAAAAGTAGGATTTTATTTCCTAATAATAAGCAAATGTGCTTTATTCCCAACTAACATTTGGAAAAATTGTTTTCTACAAATAACTGCATTAATATAAGCTAGTAGTGGTATTTGGTTTCAGATAAGAACACAATGTTATTCATTCTTCATTAATCTTTATTTGCTGTTTATAATTCATTATTCTCTAAAGGTAATGATTACTTTCATTTAAGCAGGAAGGGAAGAAAGTAATACTATACATCATTCACTCATGAGAAATAAGAATTATTCAATAGATTAAACAAGTACTTCATCACCTGTTAATTTAGAGATAATTTATTTGTCAATATTGAAGACTTAAACATGCATCTTCCAAAAAATAAAACTGAAATAAAAGTAAAATCAGAAGTTCATGTGTGAAAAAAAGACAAGCTGAGAAACAGGTTTCTATTCCAATTCCATAATCTGACTGCAAAAAGTATAAAGAGGAAGAGTTAAAAAAAAAAAAAAAGGAACATTTTAAAAGTAGGAAGTTCCATAACTTTTTGAATTTATTTTGGATATTATAAAAATTAAAAAAAAAAAAAGGTGAGGAGCAAGCAGCTTATTCAATATGATGGCTCCATTTCCATATAGTGGTCAAAAACTAGCATTTTAAGTGTTTTAAATAGTTACATTTTTAAATGTTTTAGCCAGCCAACAAACTTTTTATAGTTTATGCATACGTTTGTCTATACCAAGTCCTTTTCAGCAAACCACAATGTAAGCCAGAAGAAAGAAACACAAAACATACATTGCTTACTCAGAATTTCTCTGACCCCTGCTACTCCCTCCACTCCACCTAAATATTTTTATCTTCCTTTCCCTGGTATTCATGAGCTACTCAGCCAGTGCTGACTGGCTTCCATGGATCTTTTGCTTATGAATTAACAACAAAGAGACCCCCTGTGTGCAGATATGACTGACTGTACGTAAGGGTTCCATAAGCAGAGATAAATTAGACAACGACGTCACTTTGCTTTTGTCATGTTCCATCTGCTCAGGTCTGTTTATTTAGCCAAAAGCAAAAAGCAATTTCCACCAGGAAAAGTGCTGTAACTTTGAGAAACAAATCAGAAGCCCGCAGTGGTAGGTAAAAGCAGAACATTGAACTGTCTCTGCAGGACACTTGCCCAGACACCGTATTCATCAGATCTTAAGCTTCTGCTGTACAAACACAATCTCCCATTTTTGAATTTTAATATGTTTTTTCTATGAGCTTTAGATCCTTAGCAAAAACTCTTTTCTTCAGCATTTCGACATGACTGGAGAGAGTTTTACACTGCAGCGCATCTTTTCTTTCACATGTATTTCCCCACTGGC
Source organism: Pardalotus punctatus (assembly GCA_013400915.1). Classification (NCBI taxonomy): domain Eukaryota; kingdom Metazoa; phylum Chordata; class Aves; order Passeriformes; family Pardalotidae; genus Pardalotus; species Pardalotus punctatus. The sequence goes on from VZTX01019007.1 coordinate 853,380, forward strand.
GCAAGGGTCTTCCTGAATTCTAATGAGAACCACATTTCAGAGTTTATCTGTGTTATTTTCCTTTATTTAGGATAACTCTGGACAGCAAAAAGTCTTCTTCGTGGTTCCCATGACAACAACCTTTCAGTTACTAATCCTGAACAAGTGGCTGGAGTAAAAGAGTATTTCAGGGAGGTGCACCACCACTTACAGGAACTCAAGTTAACCTTAGGGATGGCTTACAAAGCCCCTCGAATCAGTGGAATGTCCCTAAGGCTGAGGGAAATTCAAGCAATTAGGGCAAACATTTCTCCCATTTAATCTAGTTGAGAGATTATTTCAAAACTATTTTCTACATGCAAGAAATTGATGTTGGTTCAGTTGACTCCCTGAAGGAACAGAGCAAAGTACCAGGAATTTTTGCAAAGAGGTTGGCCAAAAAAACATGTTTCAGGAATGACTAATACAATTTTTGTCAGAGAAACTTCACCTAAAGAGAAAAGCAAATCATGGTTTGCACAGAAACTAAATACCATGTATTAGACCAACTACTGTAGCTGGGAAAAAAGAGAAAAGTCTTTGGTGCACAAAATCCTTTAGAAGATGCAACTGGTTCTGTTCTAAGAATGCAACAGGTCCTGCAATTCATTGGTCCATAAACCTATGACTGTAGTCCATATGCCTTAAGAAAATGTTTTGTAAAGTTACTCCTTTCTCATTATCAATATTCCACCTGCACAATGGACTGCAAGGTTGCACTGGGCCTTTATTACAATACAACTTGTCAAGCTTGAAATAAAAAATCCTGGGTTTTAGCCAAGACTTTTAGCAAACCAGTAACCTCAGTGATTCAGGCAACTAACACTGATCAACCAGTTACATAAGCTTATCTTTATCTAGAGGATTTGATGATATAATGTGTGGGCGAAAGGTGACCTGAAGATGATTTTTCAAAAAAAACCCCAGTACTCCTAAGAAAACACTTTATTGAAATATTAAATGTGTATCAAGGGAATATAAATGCAATTACTCTCAGATTGTTTTCTAATTAATGATCAGCACTTGTAATTCACAATGATATCTTTGTCAATAAAAATGTTTAGCATCTCAGACTTGGCTCTGAAACAGTGCAAGCTCTGAAATGCTATGGAATTAAATTATTTTCCTGGGTTTCTCATGATCATCCAAACTTCCTTTGGGATGAAATACCTGAATACACACCACATTCCTGCAATCAGAATTGCATTAAATCGTTCAAATAATGGACACAAAGAAACTGTATATAGAAAACTTTGGCCAAGAATATAATTAATTGTGTTAATTAATTGTCTTAGTTTGAAAGAGAGGTGTCTGCCAAGGAAGGCAGGAACGAACACCCCTTGGAATGGAAAATATGACCCCCTTCCCTCTGAATTATTATAACTTCGAAATTAAGGGGCTTTCAGGCAAAGATCTGGGAAAAGGAATAACAGTTCTTTACATATATAAATAGCTATAAACAAGGCAAACAAAGAACAGCGGCAGCAGCACCAGCCGCAGCCCGAAGCGCAGGAACACCTCGCGGCTGCGATGGCTCCCCGCGGCCGCAGGGGGCGCTGCGGTGCGCGCGGAGAGCACGCGGTCCGTGGAGGCGTGGCCGCGCCGGGAGGTCACGGGCCGCTGCTGATCGCCGGGGCCCGGCCGCCGAGCAGAGGTGGCCCGTATGGGCGCACCGCGTATGTTGGTCCGGACGCCGCACAAACAAAAGGAAATTAAGCGGACTTACAGCGCAGGAAAACCCCAGCAGACCGGGATCTCGGAGTCCAAGGCACCAGAGCGGCCGCGGCAGCTCGTGGCGGGCAGGCGGTCCGGGAGGAGCCGGTGCCGCGGTTTTGGCACCGCGCGCGCTGGTTCCGAGCGCCGAGCGGGCAGGCGGGAGGACAACAGGCGAACAGCTCCTTCCTTGCCAGCCCGAACCCACAAATCGGCCTCCCCAAAACTCAGCCAAAACCTCCGGGCTACCCCCTCGCTTTCTTTTTTGTCCTCACGGTATCGCCCGCAACCAGCCCCCAGCCAGGGCCATTTCAGTGGAATGTCGTGGCACCCAGCTACATCTTTTGTTTCCTAATTGCCCCCATTTCTCTCAGGTAGTGCATTGTCCTTCTTCCAGGTAGCGTTTGGGAGAAAATTAACTTAAAAGAATCAAAACCCCAGAACATTAATTTATGCCTTTTCTATTATTCTTTTTCTTAATTTAAGAGGGAGCAGGCATAAAGCACAATGTTCTTGGTCTATATTTTTTATTGCAGAAATAAAATTGCAGCACGGTTCTATGAAAAAGGTCTGGAGTCTCATTTGTGAAAGTGGACATAAGCAATAAAAAATCATAGCACATGACTTCCTGCAGAGCCAGAAAGTAGCAATGATGATGCACGAGAGACCTCCAAATCTGTCCAAAATGTATTTATTCTAACTTAAACATCTTAATTTCATAGAACTATTTCATCCAAAATAGGAAAGACTGAGTAGTTATCTACATTAGTGTATATACATACAAAACATGAAATACACTTCTCTTGTTGCTTTAATTTTCACATTGGTTAAAGAAAATGGAAGCTTCTTTTACTGTCTTTGAATGTGGTATATTCACCCTGTAAGTGTAAAGAGCTGGTGCCAGTGGTACAGAGTCAATAGAGAGGCCTGGTAAGTTATACAAGCCTATTGCTGAATATACCACCTTGAATTTCTATTATGCCTATGAACTGAATCTGTTCAGACATTTGTATTAATCATCTCCAGCTCCAGACAGGATAGGTACTGTGGATTATCCTTACGACTTAGGTAAAACAGAACTCATGACAGAAGGTCTCTCTTAGCGTTCGGAGCCAGCACATGCACTCACATATCTGTATCCGTTGCCTTTGCCTAATTCAAAACAAACCTGCCTTTAGTTGAACTCTGACAAGGTACCCGATATAACTCCAGTTGCATGGACCCCTTATTTACAAATCATTCTTGGATGTAATAATTAGAAACTTCATTTATTTCTATATGAGCCTAGAAACTAATTTATCTGCAAGAAAATTTTGAAAACTTCTTCCTGTCCGATGTCAGTTCCAAAGTTTGAAGAACAGAGGTCTATACAGTTGAGTAGGATGGAAAAGATTGGTTGACCCTCTGTTTCCCATACTCATAAGACTTTTTTTTTCTTTTTCAATGTATCCTGACTAAATTATGTGACTATGTCTTCCAAAATCCACAGAAGTATAAAGTAATAGTGGAGTAAACTACTGTCATTTACTTCAGCAAGTACTGACACAGAGACTAGAGGTAATTTGAATGTCATTGTTTATCCAAGAACATATTGCAAAAAGAGAAAATATTGCAGAGAACTACACAAAAGCTAAAGATCATCCTAGATTAAAACACAGAGAACCAGATTTGTCAGCCTGAATATTGATTAATTATATTCATTCACACTGAGCTAACTCAGACAAGCTATGATTGAAAAAACACATCCAGTGCTGACTATTAACACAAAAATACAGATAAGCCCACTGTGAGCATTGATTTTGAGCAGCTTTTTAATATCATCTAATATATCACACATGCAGTAAAGTGGCATAATGGGTTATTTTCCTGAAGGACAAAGCAGGTTGCCAGATTTGGGGGAATGGATTTGCGGGAATAGAGCTGAATAGAAATTAACTAATCTGGTATTTATTACTGCAATTGTCTTTGGTGAAGTAGGTTTTTCATATTCCAAAATTAAATTTTGAAGAATTTGCACTATATTCAGTTGGGCAACAGTGCCAAAATGGCTTTGCATTCAAGCTACCATAAAGTGCTTAGAGAGACAAGATTTGTCAAAACATTTTGAAATCTGTGATGATGTCTTTAATACATGTCAAAGAGGTATTGAACTATGACAAATAAAGTTAAAAAACATGAGCTGTGTTTGATATGCTAAAATGCTGCATATCTAAATAGATCTTTATTAAGCTGATTCTCTGCAAGACTGTCACATCCAAATATAATGTAAATAGCAATTATAAAAATATCTTCAAAAATAAAATCAGAATGCTGGGATTTAAAAGTATCTTCTCTTTTTCTTCAGTCACAAATTTTCCCATTTAAGAAAGACTGAAGTGAATAAAAATTGTAGTTTATAGAGTTAATTTGGAAACTGAGGGCATCGTCTTTATTATTTAGTATTTCTCTACTCAAAGTGTTGTCTTTTTAAGGTGACAAGATGCAGTAACAATGTCTGAATGCCTTGTCATTTACATCTAGTCTTGAGACAATTACAAATGGTATTCTATGACTGTTTTTAAAATGTGCATTTGTCATCTTTGACTAATCCTTTTCATTCTCTTTTGTGGTCAGGTCACTACTGTGTAATGGTGTCTTTTTCTACCACCAAGATAGAATGCAGTTGAAAGAGCTATAGCTTTTTTTTTTTTTTTCCCTGGGACTATAAAAGTGCATCCAATTGCAAATTATTTCTTTCTATGATGAAGAATTTAGACTGCTTACTACATGCAAATAAATAGTGAACCAAGAATATGAATACATGACATAGCAGGAAAAATGTCTATATTTTATATAATACTTGCAAAAAAATGAGGTCTGTAGGGGATAGAGTCCTTGAGGATATAATTCTATTTTTTCCATGGAAAATGTAGAAAAAGAAAATTTAATTCAAGACTGACTTGTATATGAAGACCATTGGTCAGAGTAGGAATATATTTATGAATGGACATAAAAATAAACTTGAGCCAAGAACAAACTGAGGCTACATTGCTAAAGAGACCCTCCAGGAGAAACTGTACCACTCTTATCTTAGTGTCAGTCCCCAGAACCCAAGGAGTCTGCTTGCTCTACCCCAATATGAAAAAAAACATTATATAAACTACTATTTTCCTAAAGTTTATGACTATTGCTATGCATATACTGGGATAGACTGAACTGTGGACTGTTATTTTATTAATGTTTCAGACTGTTTTCCTCATGTTCTGCATCTCTCTTGTATGCATCCTGGTGTAGTATTACATCGTGAGTTTTTGGGGCAGTCCTTAGCCACAAAATGAATTTTTAAACTCTTGTAGCTGGCAGGAGATAGATTAGCAAGGAAGCTATAGCTTTCCTCTTGTACAGGAAATTCTTGAGCATCATAAAAGCCAGGTGAGTACTCAACCTACATGAATTCAAAATAAAACACATGAATACACCATTCCAAGAGCAAATATAACTGATTGCACATTTGACTTTGGACGCACATCTGGTTTTCCATACTACTTCGTGCATGGGGGCTTCATATACAAATTAGGTCTGTATTTCCTATTAGAGTATGATAGCTGAATCCAGATGAGAAATTATGTTTTGAAGTTTAAAGCAGAAATTTAATTCTGAATGTATCTTTTGTTCTGCGCTGTTGCTGATACATATTCACTGTGCTGAATTTCTGTAGTAATTCTGAATTTCTGACTTGTAGTTCATTTTGAATCACTTCAGTGAAGCTGGATTTAATAGATAATAGACACAAGACTTTCTTCTGAACTCAGGAAGAGTTCATGAAAATTTATCATTGAAGAAAACCTTAATTCAAAATTTCATTTCATTCTACTTTTCATTTAATTTTGCACACATTTCATTATATTTTGCATTACTGAACCATCAGATATTTGTTTCTTACAAACCCGTCAATTTTTCAAAGACTCCTAGAAGGCCTTTAGTACTGGGTCTTTTTTGTTTCTTCCACTTTTAGCCAAAAAGAAGGGAATGACATCAGAGTCTAAGATGAAATTTTAAAAATACATTAAAAAAGACTAGCCATACTGTGAAGAGAAATCTGGTCCCACTGATAGAAGCATCAAAATGTGGCTTACCCAAATGAAGCCAGAATTTTGTGTTTTCTATCCTGCATAGTCTATTTTTGACTGTATTGGTCAAATACATAGAAAGCATATCTGGTTTTCTGTTAATGTCTTTTCTAGGTATCAATGGGAATACAGCAGACAGTAGAAACAGATTTTAAATTCCAGAAAAGTTAGACATCAGATTCCTTAATGAACAAGACCTACTGAACCTGTCTGGAATAAATATTTCCTTAGCAATTTGGATTCATTTTAAATTGTATGAGTCAGAATTATTAAAAACTTGGGCAGAATTATTTCATCAAGCTTGTCTACAGGATTGCTGGAGAATCTGTACCTAAAACAAAAAAGCATCCTGTTAAGTCCTTGATATATCCTTTAGGAATGTTGGGAAAATTTTAATGCAAGTTTCATTTTGAAAATAAGGTTCTTTAGGGAACAGTGTAACTGAATATTCCTATTATCAATTAGAAGAGTAGTCAGACTTATCTCTGTTGATCTTCAGGAAACAGACATTTTTGATTTGATTAAGATATCACTGTCTCTTGGGGGGGCTAGGGTCTGGATCCTGCTACAAAACATGTTTCTATGTTAGTCCAATTGTTTGAATAGTGCTTTCCTATGTATTAAATGTTCATTTGCCATGGAACTGTCAGGATGATTGGACAGAAATTTCTTTGAAAAGCAATCTGCATGTGGTTAGATCATGAAAATGTTTAATCACCTGTGTTGTCATTTCAAACTATGCTAGAATCTGGCCATAACTGTTGCATGATTCTCCTGACTGTGTAATTGGGACTCTGTACTGAAGCTGACAGAAACCATTTGAGAACCACTGTAAATTATTAACAAAGGAAGGAGCTGCCAAAGAACACACAAACCAGGTTGGCCATAGAGGCATCTTCAGGTTTTGAAGATGGCCATGCTTGTCAGCTGAGACCCACAAGTCATATATTTTTAATGGAAATGCAAAATTCTTTCATGTATGAGGTCAGGAAAGTGTAGTGTCTGCCTGCCTTATTTTCAAGTAAAATCTTTTCTAATAAAAGTTATTTTGCTTTGACAAGAGAAGCATTTTCAGAAGACAGAGCAAATCATTTTAGTAGGCAAATCTGTATTTTCTGTTTCCTTATCTTTTTGACCTGTAAATATATATGAGCCAACTGCAGCTACTCTGTGTATTGTAAATATGGTTTTATTCTTATAAAAGATCCAACCACAACAAAAGTCAGATTTACAATTTGGTTTTGAGCCTTTGAAAGATAAGAGTTTATTTCTAATTTGTAATTATTAAATAATCTTATAATTTGTTTTGCCTAAATTTATAAACTCTGGATCCAGAACCTGCCTCAGGACTATCTTCACCTTCTTCTCTGTCACTAATTGCAGTCAAAATGCTGGATGAAAGATCAATGATGTAAGATAGGTGATTTTACCCAGAAAAATTTGCAATACTTCAAAACCAAGTATATTCTCTACTGACTCACTGTTAAAAGTTTTAAAGGTTGTTACAAAATTACAACCATGTGACAATGCTACTGATAGGAAGGGAGTATTGTGAAAATTTGTATTCAACTCTTACCACAGAGCTTCATTTCCTTCTAAAGTTTTAAACAGTTACGGAGATATGACACATTTACAGCAAGCAAGCTTGGCACATAGGTCACATCAGCCCTAGAGGCAAATACGTTGCTGCTTATGATGTACCAAATCTATGAATGCAAATATGTTTGGAGCCTTTTTGATGATTAATGCTTCTTGCCTTTCTCAATTAGAACAATGCTGCATAGCTGAAGGAGAGTGCTATTCACTTACTGTAGAGAATATGCAAAAATGTATACACCCAAGCAGGCATATACCATTTTGAGGGAACAAGCAAAATAGGCGCTTGTGTGAAGATGCCTTCTTCCCAAACCCAAGAAATATGGAATGTGAGATGAGGAATGGATTCCTTTTAGAAAGTCTTTTACCACATCTACTTGCAAGCAAAGTATGCTTTTCCGTAACTGCAGCCTTTTTGTTTAATGAGCAGAGTAGGGAGAACGAGGACCTGAAGCTCTTTTATGAAGGCATGTCCAGTAAAATACTATATATAGGTCTGATTATTGAGGAGTAAAGGTCAGGCTTTGAACTACCTTCTGGCTTTCCTCCCAAAGCTAAAAATACAACCAGCCCCAAGTGACAGAATAGATTTTCAATCATGATACTCATTTATTTCTTCTGAGCCTGTGATATTTTCTTCAAATCAATAAATCTATATTTAGTATCCTCACAGTAGAGAACAAAATGTGTGTTTACTGGAAAATAGTTGTGTTCAAATGTTTAGCTGAAAGTGGCAATCAGATACATTAAAACTATCATCAAGATAACACACATGCAGGATCATGAGTCTGTTTTTCCACAGAATGACCTTCCTAGCTTTCCTTAACATTACAAGTAATTTAAGATATGACAGAAATACTCTAATGACACATAGGTACTGTTACAGTTCTTGACAAATTTTTGATAGAGGACATAGCTAATGGTTAATGACCATCCATGCCTTGTCCCCTTGCAACTTCTGCTAGCAAATATTCTTAAAGTATAATGCAAAATGCTACAGAATCATCACTTATTAAAATTTGGCAGTACTGTTTGTGAAATATTTGTTAATAATTTTGACTGCAGAAGATCTCAAGTACTGCATTACCCACTTGTTCAGAGATTATCTTGTAAAAATGTTTCCATATTCCATAGGCATGGTTATGTGACTAAAAAACAATTTTTTTTTTTTAATGTCACTCCAAAAATTCTGAAGATGTGACAAGCAATTCAAAATATACTATTTGGAGGAAAAATAGATCTAAAAATATAATTTTACATATTTCAAAATCTCTAATCATATCCACCTTAGAGATCCCTCAAATCAGAACCTTCCTACCATATTATCTTACAGTTCCACAAACTAAGAGTTCACTCTGGACTTCAAGAAAAAAATATGCAATTCCTTGCTGTGCATCAAGGAAACTAATTGATAACTCTTCTGTGTCAGAAGCAGCTCATGTCTATTTATTCCCTTCTAATTGGTGCCATGGTTTTAGCTACTCTTATGCCTTTATTTGTATAAAGGGAATCTGTGGACTTAGAGAGGCTGTCCTTCTAATAATATGTAACCTGAATCCTCTAAATAATGGGAGATTTTCCATGGCACTCCCAAAGATGTAGGCATGGAAAGAACTTACTTCTCAATTTTTCAATTTTTAAAATTTTTTTTAGTCAAATTGTTGCAGCAGGAAAGAATACTCTAGTCTGAACAGGAACGACAGTGCATAATGTAATGCAGATATATTTAATCATCACTGAGACACTGATGAGGAGGTAGATGGAAATAACCCTTGACTTACTATTAATACTATTGCAAAGGATAAAAATAATCCTATGAGTTTATAAAAAGACTTTAAAGGGATGGGAAAGCTAACTGAAAAGCAGGTTTTAGAAGGTATTTTGGTTGCAACAGGAATGTTAATGTTGAAAGAACTTCAATGCCACCAGTGACAGGACTCGTGGAGATGGCAGGAAGCTGATTCAGGGGAGGTTTAGGTTGGATATGAGGAAAAGGGTTTTCACTCAGAGGGTGGTTGGGCACTGGAGCAGACTCCCCAAAGTGGTCATAGCACCAAGCCTGACAGAGTTCAGGAGGCATTTGGACAATGCTCTTGGGCACATGGTGTGACTCTGGAGTGTCCTGCACAGGGCCAGGAGTTAAACTTGATAATCCTGACAGCTCCTTTCCAACTCAGCTTATTCTATGATTCTATGAAGTCCAACCTGCTTCTGTTGCAGAGAATCACACCAAATAAGCTGTTTACTAAACTTTCATAATTCCCACTTAAACAAAATTTGGGGTTTTGGATCAAGTGCTTGAAAGGCTGTTACAGAATTTGATTATTGCTATGATTATGTACATCTATTTAATTTTCAGATAAGTTGTGTACCTGAGCTGTTAATAACCATTCCTTTTGCTGCTGATGACTTTGGCTCAAATGTTTCTTATCTCATGACCATTTGTTTCCATATAGGACTTGTCTGCCTTCTTAACCTAAGGATAAGGCTACCTAACACCTTTTCTTAGCTAGATAAGCCTCTCATGGTCTTGCCTACCTCTCTCTGTACCTATGTTTTCAGTTTAATTTTCTTGAACTAGAATCTCCAGAATAGTATTTAAGATTTCAGATCAAGTGTTGACAGTGCCTTGTTAAGTGAATTACATTTTAGGATCTCATTTGTCTTTTGTACAGCTTGTTTCCTAGTTAGCTGCTAGATTTGAGTATCACTGTCTTTAGTTGTGTTGGAAGATGCTATACATTCCGGACAACCTGAGCAAAACTACTTAATGGAACTAGAAGTTGTTCCTAGGTTACAAAATCATTTCCAAACACCACTTATTCCTTAGATTAGTATTGCACCAGTATACATTTGTGAATAGTTCTCCAGTGCCATTTTAGATACCTTAACTGAGGTTTTAGTAATCATAGTACTCCTCTTTACACTGTCATATCTACTTCACTGATCAATGCAGGAAGCTTCATAAATGTAGATAACATATTTTCCAGACATTTTGTAATTAGCATTTCAAGATGAGCTATCATAATTGCTTCCTTGACAGTAGTTTCTCATAACTTATAATGTCTTGATATATAATGCATATCCTGTAATAATCTGTAACTATTACAGTCAATCATCTTGAAACAGTGTCACAGTGTGAGCTGCTTTTAAGTCTATAGTAAGTGTGCTATTTCAAAAATGTGTTGTATTACAGTAGGTAGCCTTGTTTTACAACCAAGGCTGCATAAACCATGTGGATATCAATGAAAGCAATCAAAGACTAATTCAAAATTTACACTTTTCTTCTGTAAGTGGAATATGACTGATGTCAACAACTGTGTTACAAAATGAAAGTTTTACATTTGCCTAGAAAGCAGTTGAATTCTGACACCTTTGAATAGTATCATTTAAGGAATAATCCATACTGCCTTCACAAACAAAAGGTAATCACATTGTAGGAACAACTGATACACAGCTGAAGCAAAACTTAAGGACTTTCTGGTATTGCCAAAGAAATGCTCAGTGCTGGCAAAAGAAATTGACTCTGTATAATCTATTTAATAAGGTAATTCAGACTAGCTGTTTCTGAAAATGTATTTGTAACCATAAACACCTTGTCATTGATGCTGAGACAAAGAGTCTTGTACTCAGTCTGCTTCAAGTGCTTATCCTTGGCCCCATATATCCCACTTACACAATGGGATATGCATCTCTCTAGTGATCCGGAATAGGGAAGAAGATTGAGTTAATATTAGCCAGCCAAAAACCAGTTTAATTTTAGTTCACCATGGTTTCACAGGCACGCAATCATCTGTGTTTGCACAAAGAAAGGAGTTGAATGAAGTGGAAATGAGCAGCCCAAGACTGGCCAGGACTGCTTCTGTTTGCAGAAACATTGGCTTATGTTGATAAAAAGCTTCTGCAAAATTTAGCCTTTAGCTGCACTACCCAAAACTTCTGTTCATATAGATAGAGACCGATCTTTGAAATTGTTAACACTGTAAAAGTATACCAAAAATATTTATGGAAAATCTTTTCATAAAGAAGATACTTGTAGAGATGATAAATGATTACCTACTAGCAATTTCTAAACACATACTCCTGTATAATGATTGTATGCATTTGTGAGTAAATTTGACCTCTGGGTATTCCTATGCTTTGTCAGGATATATGAATAGCTTGTGGATCCAGGTAACCTGAAGCTCTCTCCTTTCACTGTCACCAGTTTGCCTAATCTTGAATGCCTGCAATTTGTACTGGCTGATGCTAGGTACTGGTTTCATTCATCTGTATTTAGAATCCTTCCTGCCCTTTCAAATGGAGCAGAGACAAACAGAATATCTAAGAGTGGTCCTGGCATCTTGTAGTACAAAACTGAGATGAAAACATATTTTTTTTAAAAAAGCAAAAATAACATTGGATTGAAAAAATGCCAATATAGGCTAAGATGCGAAGGCAATAGCATGAAATGAAAGTGCTAACTAGGGAACAAAAGTCTTGATTTTAAAAAAAAAGCTTACAGTCTCCTTTTGTGGGTGTCTGTACATCTGTCTTACAGACACCTGTCTCCCTCTTAGCCCTGCAGCATCAGCTTCATCAGTGGCTCCCTCAATCATCATTTTTTCTCTGAAAATTCCCACCAACCTAGCACGTTGTCAGCTTTAGCTGGTGTAGCAATTGTAGCCATGGGGTTTCTCAATTTGCTATACAGAGTAGTTTAGATCACTGAGATAAATCACAGTGATAAGATGCAGGCTGCTGGTCTTCAGTAGCATCTCATTGATGGAGCTGCTCCAGCATTAGAGGAAAGGTTAAACAGTTAGAAAAAAATGTTAAAAAAACATCTGTCTCACAACGATGTGATTTGGCTTAATTTTAGGTTTGGGCAGAAAAATCATGCATTTCCATTCCAGACAGAATATTACATTACTTCATATTAGAATAACAACAACAACAAAAACAACAAAAATGTTACAGCTGCTTTCAGTGACTTTATTCTTTCTTGCAGAATATCTGCTGTGTTTATTTGAAATAAAAATTAATGTATTTTAATTTGGTAGTTATTTTTCATTATCTTTCATTTGACAAGAAAATAATTGCTCTTACCATGTTTTTGTACAATATTGAAATAAAATAAAGTCCATTTACATTAATTTTCTTGTGGCAAGAATTTCATTCTTTTTCTTAGTATTGTGCTGGATTTTGTAAACCCCCTTCCCCCATGCACCTCTCTAATTGCTTTCTGTTGAAAATATTTTCAGTTTTATTTGAAGATGTTAAAAGCAATACTCTATCTATAATAGAATTAAGTAATCTTTTGATCAATTATACCTTATTACAATAGCTCTTTTAACATCAGTATATGTTAAAAGAAGTCTAATCCAAATGTAGCATTTAATTTGTTAGCACAATTGAGCATGTGTTTTTACTGAAGGAGTATACTAATCAGCAGGAAAAGTTACAAATACAAAGTAGTTTGCTGTCTAATTTTCATTAGCTTCTGTAGCAAAATAATTGAGGTCCAGACACCTAATTTCCATTTCAGTAATTTAACTGCCCCTCCAATATGCTTTTGGATTTAGATATTTTTGGATATTTAGATATCCAGTGTAGGAGTGAAGGTTGACAGTGACAGGTAGATGAAAAATGAGATTTTCATCTGTAATTCAGCACCAATGGTTTCTGAGTAGATATATGGGCAGCCTAAAATGATTATAAATGCCTTTTAATTTACTACTAGAATGGATTTTTTAAAATCTTATAGTTTTGTTCTCTTTCTTCACAGGCTTTACAGATAATGAATACCTAAACTGAGTCAGATATAGTCCATAAAAAGTGCAGATTATTATTTAAAAGTAGCAGCTACCAGATGCATGCATCTAATGATGATGGAATTAAAAATCTTTCCTGCTGAAAAAAAAAAATAGTTCTCTGGCTAGACTTCATCCATGATCTGTATTTTAATGCTTTGGTAAAAGGTATTTGTGTATTTTAACCATATTACAAAACAAATATTTGGCAAATACTTATTACTTTCGCAAGTATTATAATCAAAACAAGGTAATGCAAAGATATAGTTACAGGAAAATATACACTGGAAGGCAATTCTTGTATGTACAAAACTGAACAGGAAAGATTGTTACATGTGCCATATGAAGTCAATTGTGTAATGCAAGTCTTTCAAGTTACTGAAAGTCTGACCTGTTGCAGGTGTAGACAGAACAACTAACAGTGGAACTTTTTCCTCATAAAACTACATTTTTTCTTTTATTCTGATTACACTAGGAGCTATTTAAATGGAGGCTCTAATTGAGGCAGTCAGTAAGGGCACTACCACTCATGGGTCAAAAGCAACGTGGTCTCTTTCTTGACCTGTGGAAGCCAAAGCACTGGGACGGAGGTAGAACACACTACTGCAGAGCTGTTTCTTATCCCAGAATACAGGAAAAGGTTTCAGTCAAGATAAGTCTGTCTAGAAAGTCAGCAGTAATAACAAATAAATTTTAGAAATATTTTCAAGCCAAGTACTGATATGGTTTAAACATGTGGAATTCAAAGAGAGAAGCTAATTGCACATTCCTGATTACACTGGAGTTAGAGATGCTAAGTTGTGGTGAGCCTGCATCATGTCCCACATTCCATGGCAAGGGCTGCTGTGGGTCACCCCAATCACTGGAGCACCAGAAGGCGGACAGGCAGCTCCTTTTAGCTATGCCAGCATCTTTTGAATATATACTCATATTTCTGTTGCTAAGCACTCAGCATAGCTCAGATTCATATAAGTCATGACTGTTTGATTCTGACATTTTAAATAATCACCTGAGACATGAAGCAATGTCAAAACCATCCAAAATAAGTATTTTGATAAGAAGAATGTTGAGCACTCCTATATTTCTATGTAAAATGTCTCAGCATAAAAAGAAATAAAATTGCTAGTTTATCAACAATCAGAGCAGTAGGTTTTCCTGTTATTGCATAAAACAGAAAGGCAAAAATATAACAAAGTAAAGTGGTGCAGAATCCTGAAATTTAATAAAATTTTTATTGGTAGTAGTGTCTGGATGCACTGTCTCACGAACTATGTGTTGTGACTTTTACCAAACCGTGCTCTCCCATGTCTGTGTGCTGTTAAACACAGCAGAGATGTAAGCAGCTGGAAGCAAAACAGACTTTCATATCTACTGAACAGTTAGACAAAGTATTCTTAGCTATCACAATAGTGTAGAAAAACCCTCAACCACTAGTATAAGCAGGAAAAATATTGATGTTTTCACAGTATGAATTCCTTCCTATTTCAAAACAAGACTGTAAATGGCAAAGGCAAAGAGCTGCTGAAGGGTTAAACAGAACTAAAGGATGGCAACAGACAGTCACACAAGTTTATGTGTATTCAGCTGAAACCATCTGCTGTTCATATGTGGAAGTCAGTAAACATGATATTGCATCATAGCAGAAGTTCTTGGGGGGCAGGATAATGACTGTTCAAGATCAACCTGTTAGAAGAGGACCAAGCTGTATAGCAGATAAGGAAAAAATAATTCACAGTATATTTAGGAAGTTGAGAAAACAGAAGGATACAGGAGCAGACGGGTGAATTTACCAGTTAACTACCATTCACTGAACTGTCATTATTTAATTGTAATGAAATGTTCAGGCAAACTCTTAGTAGTCTACCTCATTTGTGAAAATACCACTTCAAAATAATGTCTTAGGCGCTGTACTCTGAGTCCTTTCCTCTGAGGTAAACATTTTTAACTTTTATAATTATCTGTACAGGTAATAGGGAAGTAATTTTTAAGTTTTTGCTAGTACCTTATACTTTGTGCCAGCATATACTGGATTTTAAGGGGATAAGTACCATTAATGATATGAATATTTTACTTCCTAACATGTCTCAAACTTTTCTAGGGCAAGGACCAATATATACATTTGTTCTAAGATTCTTCTTTCAGCCAAAGTTTAGGACTTAGTCTGGCACCTGGAAAACTATCAAGGAAATTATTTCTGACTCCATCTCATCAAACAGATGAGAAAATTTATTAGTGTAACTGATTTGCAAGATAATTTTCTTTTTTTTTCAGCAGAAGGGAAAAGATTGGAGGACAAGGTACACTGCATGTGCCACCACCATTGCTTTTCAGTAGCATGACCAGTTTTCTCACATTGGCAGAAAACACAGATGTTATGCTGCCCCTTAGGGAATATTCTGTCTGTAGAAGAGGAAAAATTTCAATATATCTTGACTGTGTAGAAGACTCTACTTGTGTTTCTTAAGGGTGTGAATAAAGCTGAATATTTCTGGCAGATGAAGTTGCAAATGGAAAATTACAAATGATGTATTAAACAGGGCTGGACAATTTAAAACAACCCTGTGTGATTCAGAAAAACAATGTAGACCGTTATTCACATTTTGTATCTTACTGCATGACAATTGCAGATATGCAGTATTGTGCTCTCATGCAGGCACAAAAGTATGAAGAGTTCAGGACTAGAAGGAATTAGACATAATTGAATGTTTACTATGAAAACATAAATTTGTCCTTCTCTGCATTAAATATCATGTCAGCTCTTATAAAATTAGGTACCTGCCTAAGCCATTTGAAGGACACATTTTGACTTCACACCCACAGCATTCTAAGAAACTAAGGAGGAGTCTGCCTCTGCCATGTGAAAAGAAATACACTTTGAATGATGCAAGTCCAAAGCATCCTAGCTGCAAACTGGAAGAGGGTCCATACACTGGACTGGAGGTCTGACACTAACACTTTATTTATAACTGATAAAACAGTGCTATTTAATCTTCGTGTGGGTGGGAAATACAAGCAGCAACAAAACAGAAAAAAATAACTTAAGAATTTTTTTTTTCAGGCAAAAGGATATGGTTAGTGAAATAGAAAGAGTACAAACACCCTCTAGAAAAGTATTGTGCTCCTATCTTCATTTCTCTATTTTTGAGTACTGCATCAAGACATAACCCTTATTTCTGTAGGAAGGAACAGGTCTGAAAATCACAGTCTAGTAAAAAATTAGTTCTCCAGTGTTACATACTATTCTTTGCATTTCTGATGTTATAAACTAGTAGATAAAGTTATCTCTATTATATTTTATAACATATTTATAAATACTCTCTTTGTTTAAATTTTAATAGTTCTTCAAAATTTCCATCAACACTATATGCACATTACTTTAGACTGCTTATGTTAATTTAGACTTTGTAGGCAATACAGCTCCTAATTTTCTAATGTATATGTTTTTAATGCTAGTCTTTGGCTTCTGTCAACTTTTATACCAATTTAAATATTTTATAGTATCCTTTCAACTGCAAACATATTCCAAAAGTATAATTTAGATCGGCAACAAATGAAAATAAAGATCCACCCATCCACATCACCTCCCCAGTTAGTATAACTTTAGTCTACACTTTGGGCAGCATATAGTTTTCTTGGTCTTCTGACATACTTTGACTTCAATGTTATATACCACAGTCATTAAAAGACATGAATGCACATTCCCAAGTCAGGTAGACAGGTAAAAAGAATGAATATTTCTTGCATGCCACTATCTGTTTGTGGGCTTATGCTCCTCAAGGATTTGCACAGTTCTTCTACTAAAGCCTCCTGTTTTAGGAAAGGACACTCAAAATTCAATTGTAGTTCCACAACTGTGCTATCACTGATGTGAGCAGGTTTATGTCTTTGTCAACACTTGGCATGGAATAACACTTCAGATACCACTTGTGATGGTAACAAATTAAAGCAAGACACATATTTTGCACTGCAGCAAAACTCATGAGAGTAACATGAACTGAGCTTTCTATACTATCATCAATGTCACAAAATGGCAGAACTTTTTAAGACTAAAATCTCTATAACATAGTCTAACATAACTGATGATTAAAAACTTGCCATGACTACTATTATTTTAAAATACAATTTAGCACCAAGTGAATGCCAGCAAGTGCCTAAATAGGGTTTTTACTACATGCATATTACTACAGTTTAGAGGAAGCCTCGTGGGCAATTATTGTTTTCAGATTCTTTAGGGAGGAATAACAGTAAAAGCATTTCTGTGGTCTATTGCAGCACTCCTCAAAAACTTCTATAATGGGAGTTTAAACAAGGTAAAATAGTAAGCTACAAAGTGTTTCATTAAATTAATATTAATTTGTAATAGCAAATTCCAGCAAAGCATAGAAATTGAGTTGGGCATGCTAGCGTGCTAACATGAGTAATGGGTGGATTAGCAGAATATATTCCGAGTTGGATCTGACTGACTTTTTATTTTGCAGACACACTTTAATCTTGATTAATGCTTACCTTGGTTTAGGCGATAGGGTTTGGCAAGGAAGAGAGGAATTTCTTTGCCATTGACTTTTACAGACATCTCAATCTGTAATGCTTGCTAAACTTCCCTTTGAGCCCGAGAACTGCTGGCTTGCAGAATATGTAGTGTTCCTACTCTTTTTTCTCCTGTAAGATTGATTTCTACTTTCATCCACCTCTTTGGTTCCCTTACTAGTTATGACTTAGCAAAATTACTCTCTCTGTTCTTCTTGGGTGTTGAACGGCAGCACAGGGTTGAGAGGGATTTTCAGAGTCCATTGCAGTAGCAGCAGAAGATTATCCAGAACACACAACAAACTTGAACATAGGAAGAGTAATATTGCGCTACTTCAAATGTACATAGACTTGCATTTTCTGATGTGAAATAATGTGTTTCTTCCAGAGGGTACGTATACTCATTCTGGAGTCATCCTGCACTTGAGCTTTCTGAAGTCAGAGTTGCTCAAGAAAAGGAAACAGCCTGAGAGTTTTAGAGTAAATTTCCACCCCCTCCAGGACTGTTTTTCTAGTTGAGGGATGAGAATTTGGACATGTTATTTACAACTGTACAGCACAGGTACAATCTATTAAAATCAGTATTTTGCTGCCAGTCTCAGGTATGCAAACAAAATAAAACTGAAGGAAGCCCAAATGCACAGTGCAACTACAAAATATAGTCTGTCTAAAAACAAGTAATGTAAAACTTTTGGGAAAGGAGAAAATTAATGGGAAAAATTTAATTTTTTATAAAGATTAATTCCAAATTTATACTTCCCATTCAGAAGAAATGAAAAATGTTTAGACCTGTATCAAACCAATGCATATGGAATTATTTTAGTTTTCTCAGCCATTGTAAGTTTGGGTGGTTTAGAGTTTTTTGAAACATTTGTACAGTGCTTTGCCAATTCTAAGAATTACTCCATTATAAAGTACCATGAGAGATGGAGCACAATTAGAGAATCCAGCAAATACAAGACAGGATAAATAAACTACGTCTTACACCTGGCACTGTAGCAGTTTAGTATTTCCCATTTAAAAGACAGTTTTTACCCCCCCACCCCCGACAAGGTTTTACTATTATTTGGTTCTTTTTCCAAGAAAAAGTCAAAATTTCTCCCTAGATAACTTTATGAAAACTCTACATTAATCAAAAATGTAGATGAATGAAATTTAATTTTTCTCAAATGAAAATATTTCCATAATAACTTTTCAAACAGTTCTTAGCCTAGTTTGGAATCTCAAAATGAGATACAAAGCAATTGTGACATTGGTTTTGAAAACTTCATGGGTATGAAATCCTGTCTCACATTTGCACAAATCCATAGCAACTCATTCAAGATCTGTGTTAATGAAAACAAAATCAAGCTCATCATTTGGACACTGAAATTAATTTCAAAAGACCTTGAACTGAATTAAATTTTCTGCCGCATAGACACCAGTAGATGTGATTTGATATCTCTTTGCCCTGGGGCACAAAGCATGATTTGCTTCTGAGTTATGGGAGCACTACAGTTTCCTTATATCCAGATTTATAGGGAGATATGGAATGTGTTGTAAAGATAAGCAAAGAGATCAGAGTAAGCACGTAGGGTTGCATGCTGAAATTCAGATACTCTGCTGATCAACATGGCACAGTGGCATTCAGGGAGGGTATGGCCACGATCCTGACTCAGAGAGTGAACCTTACCAGGCTGCGCTGCTGCACCAAGGATGGGGAGGGCTTTACCCACCTTTCTCTGCCTTTCTTGAAGTCAATGCCTGATGTCAATACAAATGAAATATGAGGAGCAAACTCCTAACTACAAGTTTTACAGAAGTAGAAGAAAAGCTGTGGCAGAAATACAGATTTGACTTCAAATTACTTGTTTGTTTGTATGGATGGATTTTTTCCTAGGTTTTCATTGGAAGTCTTCATTAATTTTTCATATTTAAAAGGGGCTTAGTAAATACTTCAGTTATTCCACGGTCGTTTCATATATCTGCACAAAGTCTAGTATTTTAATTGTAATGTCTAAATAATATAAATATAAAGTAATACACAAAGTACAAATTACTCACAATATTCAGCAGGACACTTAAGTCAATGGGATGTCTCACAAGCTAAAAAATTGTCATCTGCTTAAGTGTCCAGCTGAATCCCAGCCAATGGGCTTCATTATACTCTTTATTGGTTTTATCACTTTGACCTTTACTGCACAGTAAATTTTGCCCTTCTTGTGGTATTTATAACATGTTCTATGCCATACTTGCAAAGGAGATTACCACAGATTTATCTACTGCAATTTGAAAAAGATGAGCTTACAGTAGACTGTAATGGTTTCACCCAACACAAAAATGCATATTGTGTATATTAAAAAATTATTACCTTAAAATAAATAGACCATTTAAAAATTGTCAGAAATTACATGGATAGAATGTAATTTACGCGTTTTAATTTCTTGAGGTAAAGGTGCCTCAATCAGCACATAAAATCTGTACAACTCATTAAATCTTACAAAAATAATGTAATCTCAGGCATTTAAGAAAATAAATCTGGAGTTCATCTAACAAACTTTAATGTTACAATCAAGCTACAACATGAAGTTTTGACTGTTATTTTCTGCACTCATGTTTCTTATTATTATTTTACTGTTCTTTTTTTTTAACTGCTCAGTCTTGCTATCATGACTAAATTATTCAAGAATCCCTATAGGGTGTTTAACTATTGCCTATTAGGACCAGTTTCCCTAAGATACATCTATAACCTGTAGAAGATAATTCAGAATACCTGGAGTTTAGTTTTATTTCCAGTTCCTCATCATACATGACCTCTTGTCTTGTTATGATTAATAACTTGCTGATTACTGAGTGCAACACTCCCACAAAGGTAGAGCTTTGGAAGAAAAAAGTCAATCTAAAACTTTGAGCTGAACAATGCAGCTGTAAACAGCACGGTTACACAATAAAAGGTGTCAGATGATCTTGACCTTTGATTACAGTGTCTTGTGTATGGAACACATCTGGTTTTATATACAAGCATGTGTGTGTGTGTGTGTCTGTGTGTGTGTGTGTGTGTGTGTGTGTGTGCTGTGTATATTTTCAGTATGTGTAAGTTCAAGAGCACTGTACAGGTAAAACACTGGAGTGCTTAAAATTGCCAGGTACCAATTTACATGAGTCAAGTAGCTACCTGTAAGTCACACATCCCTACTTTTTATGAAGTTCAATAGAAGCAACAAATCTAAAATGTAGATGCTTGGAAAATACTAGTAAGCATTGCTCAGTTGCTAAGGGTCATCAGTTTAGCAAGCTGAAAGATAACCAATGTCTAAAGTTATTAAACTTCCAAATCAACAAGGTCTAAAAGCAGCAAATAGATTATTATGAGGAAAAATATGCTTTGACTTATATTTGAGAGGGTTCTGCTAAAGGATATTTTCAAGACTGGATACATGATGACAGCATCAACCTTTTTTACTCTTGATTATTAGCCAGGATTTCATTACAATTTAGCCCTTTAAAAAAGAACAAAATTATAAGCAGAGTTCATTTCTCATACAGATACCTAAACAAATTATTAAAGTTGTCTTAAGAACAAGCACATGGGACATGCAGTTTGACAAGAGTGGGCTGTGGCTGTGAAGACTGTATCATTTAGTATTATGAATCCCGTTTTGCACTGTGCCTGAAGCATGTCTTAAGCAAGTTACTGCAATGCATTTGAAACATATGTCCAGGGAAAGCTGATGGACTGTTACAGGAAACTGAACGTCAAGATGGAAAACAAAAGACCTTAAGCTCAGAGTTTTATTAATTCATTTTCCTACAGAGAGGTTCATGAGTTGGGTGAATGTGCTGTAGCCTCCGACAAGAGTACGAGGCAGAGCACAGTCTTTCTCTCAGCAGCAACCAAATTTTCATTTTCCAGGAAACTTTAGAAAATATATTTCAGGAAAAATTGTATTCATCTGCAAAAGTATTCTTTTGGGTTTTAAGTGATTTTGCCCCAGAAAATTCTCTACTGCATCTATATTTCTTCCTTTCCTGTGTTGTCCAAGTAGTAAATCAGAAGTCAAAATGTGTGTGCTGTGTAGTACATTTGACAAGAGATGCTAAGGGGTCTACATCCTCCAGCCTAATGGGAGCTCTGAGGAAGCATGCATAAATGATAGACAGGAAAAGCAGCAGGCAGAACATCTCCTGGAGGAGAGCCTGAGTCAATAGCTGTGGGGTTTGCAGAGACAGGACTTTGGAATCACACATTTTGATTATGTGGATTGAGCCTGGATATGTGCTCTGAACTAGATGCCACCCAGAAGCAGTTGATAAGCACAATTTTTCAACTTGAAAAACAAAGCTGGCAAAATAAAATCATGCTAAGCAAGCTGAAACACTATGTGAAGACTTTCAAAAATTCAGCCCTTTTAGGAAGGATACCTTTCTAAACCCACATCCATTTAGTGTTTAGCACATGAAAACTTTATTCTTATGTCTGTTAATGGTCTCTCTCAAAATTAGTATCCACCGTTGGCTTTTTTTTTTTCGCCCCTGTAGAATTTGCATTTCTTCCGAAGAAAAAGCAATGCTTTGCTACTGAACTGTTTAGATTTAGATACTCAGCTTGAAAAATCCAGCTCGCTCCATAGAATTGCTTACAATTTTTTCTATCAAAAACACCCCTACCTAAAGATGTTCGGCTTGCATTTAGACTATTTTGCCTGAAGCAAATTAGGCAAATACCTTCCATCCTGTCCCTTAGAAGCAGGAGGGTTACAGCACACACACGCACACACCCACACAGACAGGAAGTCACATGAAGTATTTAAGTAAGCATTCAGTCCTCAGCTGTGTCCTAGGGCCAAAGTCCAGCAACTTGTGGGAGGGCACCGTGCCAGCCTAACAGATGGACATACATATGGGTAGTCAGGACATCATGTGAAGCCATCAAGTATGGATACTAAGGGCATGATTCCAACCTAAGAACATGAGCTTTCTGTGAAGGTTAGGGGATGTTAAGCTGGATTTGCTTTCAAAAATAAAGAATAAATTCCACTGCCATGTCCAGGAACAGTTATGTTCTTAGTTAATCAGGCGGAGTTGTTAGTAGATAAAAAGAGCTTTTATTCTAAAAGAATCATTGCAAAGTAAAGTTTTAACATTTCACAAGGGAGATTTCATTCTGACAGACAAATATTTATTATTGTGGGGAAATATAGTTAATGATAATGATTTTGCACTGGCAGTGCTTTCCCACTGCATCACCATCTGGCCTGTGCCTTTTTCATAAAGCAGACAGAAAACTGCTATTTGAGCAGCAAATGCAGTCCAGACAACCAAACACATTCTCCAGCAACCATTATTGGGAGGGTCAGTGTTGGGAACCGCTGCCCTTTGCTGTTGAAGAGACGATGAGAAAAACAGAGGCACAGCACCTCCACACACGTTGCCTGGGAGAGTACTGAGTTTGCACTGCTGATGCATCTGAGTGAAAACCAGGCATGTGCATCCTGCAGCCATCTGCTGCTAAGTCCATCATCATGAGAGAGGAAGAGGTTAGGAATCATGCTTTGTGAATGTAATACACTGCTACACCACCATTACACAAGGATGTGCCAAAACCTGGTCAAATGGGATCCCATAGAATCATTGAACCATAAATTATGCTGAGTTAGAAGGGACCCATCAGGATTATCAACTCCAGTTGAGCTTTGGCCACACAAAGTTTCTCCCTACAGTGGCAAGTAGCATCTCTGTATTCTTCCCATGTCACCTTGCTTCCACTAGGATCCATCCTCTTTCTAAGATCAGAACATCATCCTCTGACAAAATCTTGAACAGCTTTTGAAATTTTATCAATTGACTAAGGAGAGCACATGAAATTTTAATCTCAAGTACAATGAGGGCAGAGGAAGCATCTCGGTTTATGGAGAACTGTGTATTCAGAGCAAAGTTGGGACAGGAAGCACTGAATTCCTCCTTCATTGAAATGAGATATTCAGAAGAAATATTAGAACTTTATGAAAATGAATATACATATAGGTGGTTTTGCTGATTAAAGGGACTTGTCAGTTTCTTCCAATCTTGATTTAAAAACATAAAGAGAGGGAGAACCACTGCTTCCTCTGATCCTCTGCATCCAGAGGATACAGCTTGAATTATCTGCTTTTAGCTTCCAGACATTTAGGTTCTTTCTGCTAGACTCAACAGCTCCTTAGCATTCAGCACTCCTTCCATAAAGTTGCTGATTGCAATGCAAGTCACTTCTCAAACTACTGTTCACTAAACAACAAAGATTGACATCTTTAAGATTCTCACCATTCTGAAGAATGCTATTCCTCTGGTCATTTTTATGCCCCTTCCATTTTTCAATGGACTTTAAAAATTCAGATGCCAGAAAATGTATGCAGCAATCCAGTTTTAGTCTCCTAAGTGCTATATATATAGAGAAAGGTTGTCTTCTTATTCTATTTCTTTATGCAGGCTATGTTCACCATTCTTACATATTATCCTATTATTTCTTTTGTGAGAAGACAGTACATTCCAGGATATAGCTATCTTTTTTCATTTCAGCCTACATGCCCTGGTTCTATAACTGTCTGACTAAATTTACCATTTCATAATGCATTTGTTTGCATTTAATGTCCCACTTACAGAGTAATTTAAATGCTTCTATTTTGACTCATTAGCATATCATTAGCCACTTCACAATTGGTTTATGAAGCATCCATGCATTTCATAGAAGGATTTTATATTTTCTTCAGATCTTTTCAAAGCAAATTAATACTGTGGTAATTTCTGGGGACTTTCACTAGAAGCGGGCAGTGAATTGTGATCCTCCACTAATGACTTTTTGGAAGCTCTCAGACAATTTGTAAACCATGTAATGAGCTTTTTATAAGTATAGTGCTATTACTTTATTAGAATATTGCATAAAAATCAGTAGAATACTTTACAAAAGCATACCTCTGTAATGTCTACGTGGTTGGGTTTTTTATACAAAGAATATAATCATCAAATGAGATTTCTTGTACATTAATAATGTTTGCATTACCACACTGAGTGACATTAATTATATTCCTGTCAGGTATTCTTTATTAAATTGATCTAACATCACAGATTTCCTTATTTTGCTTACAACTGATGTCAGGCTTACTGCCATACAGTCATTTCATTGCCACTGTATCGGTTTTGGCACAACCATAGCATCATAGAAAGGCTTGGGTTGGAAGGGACCTTAACATGGGTAGAGACACCTCACACTAGACCAGGTTACTCAGATTCCCATCCAGCCTGGCCTTGAACACTCCCAGGGATGGGGCATCCACAGCTTCTTTGGGCAACCTGTTACAGAACCTCACTAACCTTACAGTAAAGAATTTCTTCCGTCACTGGAGGAGTTTTTTTGCTTTATATATTCACTTAGTGTCATTAGTCTATTTAGTTGTCACATTCCTCTCTCCACTTGAGGTATTTCACACCTCTCAGTTTCCACAGATGTGTATTTACTTTCTCCATTTTCCATTCACTATATAGCTGCTAATCCGTATTTGTTACCCTTACTTTTGCACTTAGTGCAGATGGACTTGCTAAGATCTTCAACACCTTTGAATTGTTACTGTTTCATTATTTAACATTCTCATTGAGAATTGCAATTTTTCATTCATGTTTTTGTCTGACTTCTCCTCCCAATTATTTCTGCTTACATTCTTCTTAACCACAGAAAATTACCCATTTAGAAGGACAACTATTTTGCTGCTTGGGATTGTTCTTTGTTTGTCTAAAGTGATTGCAATCAGGTCATGAAAACCACCCCTAGGGCAGTCATGAACTTCTAGTCCAGTAAGTTATTCATATTTATCAGTTCTAATGAGAACTTAAATTAAAAATATATTATGTTTGGCTTGGAGACTTTTCACCAGGAAAGAGGCTCTTTTTCTTTTTACAAAAAGTTTAATATTTTACTGGTGTGTTTGACAAACCTTCAGTACATAGACCTCCCACCACATTTATTAATATGCATTCAAAATCCCATGATTTTTTGTAACCTAGAACTCCCAAATACCACTACTTTGTTTGTCCTGGGAGCATAAATCCACTTTTTTTATGATCCAACTAGCTTGACTACTTGCATCAGCTTTCAGGGTTGACTTTCTTACTGATGAGGGTTTCCAGATCATTGTCTCTGTCACCAAGACTTTATGATAGCTACCACATACAACAAGAGTCCCTCATTTTGTGTCTGGCCATTCTTCCCCTTTAGATGCATTTTGCTGGATTACAGTCAAGCACTGTAACACACACAAGGACTTTACATCTGATCCTGTGTACAATGACAGAACTAATTTTTTTTTCTACAAGTTTGGGGTTTTGTATTTCAAGCTACTCATGATCAATTCACTTATAAAATACCAGGAAGGGTATGTTTCAATGAGTATGATTTTCCAAGGGTATGATTTCCATGAGAAAGGCATCTATATTTAGAAAATGGTACTCCTTCCACTTGACCAATGGAACTGAATGTACATTGCACTTGTGAAAATTTGCAGAAATGACAGCATTTCCCTTTTGCCTCAGGGGACCTGCTGTTGATCTGTTTTTCTCTATCACCCTTCATACTGTATGGCCATTTAATGCCTTCTTCTTTCTGATATCTTTTAAGAACTGTATCACAAACAAAATGTTTAATCTCCCTGAAATGGCACAATGTCAGTGAGAACAGAATCTGGATCACTCTTTTACTTCATAGTGTATTCTGGACCAATACCTTGAATGAATGAAACAAATTGCTAAACAGGAGTTCAGGGGAGAGGTTGCGGGTTTTGTTTTGTGATTTGGTGTTGGTTTTGTTTGGGGCTTTTTCTGTTCTGTTCTGCTTTACAAGGTTATTCAGTTAGTTCTTAAAATAGTTTCTGTCGTTTAATTTAGGGAAATAAATGAGGTTACTTCCACAAAAAAAGTCTTAGTCTGCACATTTTCTGCAAGATGGGCAATATTTAACAAACCTGAGATCCCTTTTCTCATGAACATAATGAGACATTTCTCAGTTGAATGCCCAGAGGTGCATAGCTTCTAATGAGGGTTTAGAAAAGAATATCTAGGAGGAAAAAAAAGAACTAGAGAGGTGGAAATAAAGGAAGATTGAGGGGAATAAAGAAAGAAAAAAGGAATCTTCAATTTTAACAAATGTAATTAAATTCTTCCTAACTCTTGGCCAATTAGCTAAAAATAAGAAATTAGAACCATTATTTCTCACTGTTGTTTTTGCAAAGATTTATGTTTAAGGTATATTTGCATTTGAAATCATCACAAAATATTTTTAAGCAGACATTAAGATTCTGCAATTCTTCATTTTTCTGTTAAAAAATGTGAGAGAAAATGTGTTCTACCAATGTTTTTCACCTTGAACTGTACGTCTGGTGTTTGTTTGGTGCAAGGCTTTAAACAAGCTTACTGAAAATGTGAATGGAAAAAAATCAAAGCATTTTCACAATGAAATCCAGTTGTTTTCAAAACTATCCTAATTGCACATAATTCCACTGAATTAATGCAATTCCTACTATGGCCTCCCCTAATTAAAAATTCCCTATATTGACAAAGACTGAAAAATTATTGAAAATTGCTTAAAGTGATATAAATGGCTGCTGGTACAACTAAAACCATAGTGCTACATTACTATTATTATTATTATTATTATTATTTGAGCTAAGTTATGTTTTTTTCACCCACCTCTTCAGTTTCAGAAATGAATCTGATCTTTCATCACTGACACTTCTCAGGTGGTACTGACCTATGTCCAATGACCTTGGACATTGGTAATTTTTTTAAACTGACCCACATTGCAATGTTCTGTGTTTTAAGATATTACATTCTGAGTTCTCTTTTGTTAATAGACAGAAAACTCTAGTCAAGTACATCTACATTTGAGCACCTAACATAAATCTCTTCTTTCAAAATGTCCTCAAGTCAGGTGTATCACACAGTTGAGCAAACAGTGGATTTACTGTTCACTGTTAATCCTGAAAATTACTTTTTAATATATCTTCTGTAAAATGCACACTTTAAAATATTCTTTTTATCACAGGATTGATGTGCAATATAGAAAAAAATATCTTTTTAATATTGTCCTTTAAAAATAATAAATAACTAATTTTGAAAATTTCTCAGTGAAGCATTTCAGTTTCTTTCGTTCTAAAATAGCTATGTTGTTTGCAATGTTGCCCTGTTAAAGTCTTCAGTTATGAAATTCATCAAATGTGATATACCTTGTATTCACTATAACTACACAGCAAGTGAAATTGAAAGTATTTATACTAAGAAAATTATAAGAAGCATTGGACTTGCTTCATTCATATAGTCTGTAACACATACAAAAGAATGAAAAATCTTCCTCAGTTATTCAACAATTAACTTGCAAAGGGTTTACAGGCTTAATAATTAAGTTCTTTTAGTAGATGTAGCCCTTTGTGCAGTCTGCCCTGACCTTCCGTGTCTGACTTCTCATCATCAGGTAATACACAGTGTGCAACGCACTCAGAAACTTTACAAGATGCAAGAACTGGGCACAAGATGTTCAGCTGCATATGAAGAGAAAGAAATATCCTCATCAACAAGTCAGAGACGTTGCTTTTTAGGAGTAACACTATTTGCTATATACTTCTGGAAAAAAAAGGCAACATGTAAGAGATTTTAGACTAAGTTTAGTGTCTGAATGGTTCCAAAGTATGCTTATGTTTGGACATACCATCTTTGCAAACTGCCAGTAATGAGAACCCATCCAGAAAACAATTTCAGGTGCAGCTTTCACCCCACTATGCATGCATAAGATTGTATCTCTGAGAAAGATCAGTTTAAGTGCTCAAGACTGGCTGTCAGAGCTGGCCCTCCTGACTTCAGCCTGTGCTCTAGACAAACCCCCTCTGACAAAACTCGCATATTGTTTTAAGGTGAGCTGAGACAGAAAGAAAAAAAAGCCTATCTTGAAATTTCTGGCCCAGCTGTGGTTTCAATAGAATTATTCTACAGGCAGCCTGGAACCTAAACAGATCTTTAGCCTCCATATAAAATTTTCAACATGTTTCACTCTATGCTTTTTTATTGGTCTTTTCTTTATAAACATATAATATCACTGCTTGTTTATTTTTCATTTAATTTCATTTAATTTAATTTTTATTTCCTTTTCAAATATTGCCCTATATCTTCTATGCATGTTTATAATACACTTAAACAACAAAGCAGGAAACTGTCCTCCCATAGAAAATGTTTTCAGCATTACAATTAATCACCATAGCCTATTAGTATAGGTGTAGATATTATAGTTAGGAGGTGAGCAATAATTGTAGCAATGCAGTAGCCTAAGAAATGCTGGAGTGAGCAGTATTTATCTGCCAATTTAATTATATTACAAATGGAATTAAAAGAAGAGCAAATGAGATATTCATATATACCAGTCCACTAATGAACTTGTCCACAGACTCCAGAGGGCAATTTTTTTCTTAATTTGTTACTTTAAAAATTCTTTCCTCACCTTTAAAACAGTGTGAGTTAATACAAATGGTCCTATAAATCAAATCTTAGTATCAGAAACCATTTCAGTGACAGAATGAATATTTGCTAAGGAGGGTGGAGTAAAATGTCAAAGGAAGTAGGTCTCATTTAATCACTGTAAGGTCCCTAATAAATATCAGCCAAATATATTCTTCTTGTCTCTACCCATCCCCCTTAAAAATAACTATTTAATTGAAAAGGGATATAATACATTTCAACCTACCATCTATTTTTAGTCGTTCTCTGCAGTGAATCTTTCAGAATAGATAGTCACACAGATACAGGAAGCATGTGAATTCCCCATCCTTGCCACTCACAGTGGCTCATTTTCAGTCAGATGGAATTGGAAAATGGTGACATACAGACACAGATCAGAAGATACAGGTAAAAGATAAAGAGAATTCTATAATCAACCCATTGCCCAAAGTTGTTTATAGAAATCTACGAGGCGTGTTTTAATACTAAGGGGCTGTAATGTACTAATTCAATTGAGAAAATGGGATCAAGAGTTTCTTTGAGTTATCCTTAATTTCTTCATTCATTTTTGATGCTGGTCTGACTAAAACCTTTTCTTTTTATGTCTTGGTCTTAACACCGTTAAGAGAATGTAAAATTATACCTGTACACATTGAAGGGCAGCAACACTTGCAATGCAACCTGGAATTCCTGGAATAGATGCTCTTTCTGCTTACCAATATAATTATCTTTAGTGTTAGCATCAAGTTTTATCCTATTCCTTATGTGCAGCTACATAACAAATGCAGGGTAGGAAAGAAAACATCCAAGGGTAATTCTTTCCTACAAGCCAAGGTTTTGACAGAATTTAAATAGGGTCTTTACAGATCAGATGTCTCCAAAGGTCTGAATAAATGACACCAACTGCAAAGATGCAAAGAGCTGCAGGTACAAACAGACAGAAGTATCTGTCTGATATTTCTTTCATGGGGTTGTTACTGAGTTGAGCAGATAATTATGTGGTTGGTGTCTGTCTCCAGAGATCTGGTTCTACGTCACAAAGTGCTGGGAAATATTCTCATGGCAAATTCAGTCCTTCTTCCACTTATTTTTATTATATAAACAAGAAGACTAAGTTGTGAAAATCTGTTAATAGTTCATTTTAGTTGACAAAAAGATAGGTTTGCAAAGATATTTGGAGCCCTTTGTCATAAAACCATGTGAAATTTTGCATGACTATTTTCAACATAGCATTACAGGAATGGAGTTCTTAGCATGATTTTAGAAAGAAAGTAAACCTTTGCAATATTTCTTATGACATACTGTATTGTTCCTGGCTTGTGCTTGAATAGAAACAGAAAGAATTAGATTTTCAGTCCTTGATTGTTCATGTTAAGTCCCCACATCACAATACACATCATGCCTCATTATTTGACAAACTGGCTTTGCTTGAATATTCAATACACATCCCCAGTGCAATTGTCCCTAAATGCCAACTAAACATCACCTAACACAGTGTTTGCTTAGAGTGGACCTCAAAGTGGAGGTAAATAGGCTTCTGAATTTTAAGCATAAAAGAAAGGACTTTCTTCAGGGATAAGGCACAAAAACCACACAAAGCAGAGCAAATATTCCCTGGGTACTGTTTTTCTTTCAATTTCCTTTTCTTTTTCTGTAACCTTTCAAGAATACAAAATGCTTTGCTATACTGGTCTCATTAATAAGTTACAACCAGTCATTTTCAGGTGTCATTCTGCTGCACTATTCACAGTATTTGTTTTCTAAACCAAGTTTTTTAATGTGTTTGTTACCAGAATTTTGACAACATATAGGGATAAAAAAGGTTTTGGCTTACTTCCATTAATTTTTTTTAAGTTTGCCTAAAAGTAGCTATGGAACCACAGGGAATAAAGTTACAATTACATTTCACACATGAAGCTCTATCAAATATGAATATTCTTCTTATTCTTAGGGTGTTTCAGGAATGCAAAAGTCTTAGCAGCTGTGTGCAAGACACAACTTTATTTCACAACGTCTTGTATCCCCCTTCCCATCTTGCCTTCCAAGTAATTCCTCTACTGCACAGTTCCTGTGACTCTTCCTCACTCCATATAAAAAGCATGTCTATGTCTTTTATCTGCCAGCATTTAGTGATAAAATGTATTATAAAGAGCAGTTTAGGCCAGAGAACAAGACTTGCATTAACTGCATTTTGTAGGGTCCTAAGGGGCTTGTTACTACTTGTATGCTGGGCATGGTGGATAAAGCTCACAGTGTCAGCCTTCCTGAATGTCTGCACAAAGCAGGACAGTATTTCCTTTCCCAAGACCAGCGCATACATTTTGTTTCATTAAATTCCCTTTACATTCTGCCTGGACAAGTGTTGCACCTTTCCAAGACCTTCCCCAAGATGAAAAAAGTAGACAGCAATGGTATCTTTCAGCCATTAGGAAGGAAGGGAATATTGAATTTGTGAAGTTTAGGAGTCAGTAGGAAGCCACGCTTTGTCTTCTCATCTCAAAGATGAAGACTCCATGATGAATAGGCAAAGATAGAGATGGTCTTCTGATCTTCCACATAAATTCTCCCTCAGATTAACTCTTTTCTTTCCCCAGAGGAGTCCTTATTAACATTGGGCAATCCCCATAAGCCATTCTATGATGAAAGGGCAAATAAGGCTATAAACATGGACACAAGATTACAAAATGAGATGGGTTTTGTTTTATTGCAGTGTTCTTTGTATTTGCAATAGTCAACTCTTGCTTAACATAGAAATATTAAGTTTCTACTTAGTATAATAGTGATCACAGTAACTAGTCAAAAAATGAATCTATGAAAACAGTATTTCACCTCATTACTAACAAAACAGGAACTATGTGGACTTTTCTGTGTCCCTTTTCAGTAAAATGATGATAGAATTAAGACTAAGCTTAATACACAATTGAACATGAAATATATTCAATTGCATTTCTACTATAACTGGTAGTTTTAAGTTTTTTCCTCTGAGAGAAGGTATTTTGAGCATTTGTTTTGATGACAAAGTGTGAATCATATTGAGGGAAATGGAGGGTATTTATTTCTAAAATAAAAATAGTGATTATTTAATAAAACTGCAAAGTGTATTCATTTTCTTTCTCTTGTCCTTGTATTACCATAAAATTGTGGTACTGCAGACATGTTTCATTCAGAGCTGTCTTGCAAACAGCCAATGGGACTGCCTAGAACTGGAAATGCAGAGTATCTCTGCCTCTGTTTTTTAACTCTCTTTGATCTTGCTCTAGTAAGCAAGCTGTTGTTGGCTCCTCCTTTGTTATGTTTTGATTTATTCTTTGTCACCTTCAATTTTAAATGAGCAGAAGTGACTATGGATTGCACAGATACCTACACCAGACTACTTGTAGCACATAGAAGTAAAAAATTACCACAATCCTAGAAAACTGTGGTGTGAGGTCACCCTGCCCAGAAATGCCTACATGCGCACAGAGAACATGTTCAAAATTTTTCTTTCTATAGCCTTAGTCGGTTATCTACAGCAGCTCTAATAACAAAAAAATATCTGAAAAGTCATAAATACTTTGGCACAGGGAGCCAAGATTGGTTCCAAAATATATTGAACCCAGTCTCAGCCCTGTGAAGGCTGTCCTCAAATTTTGCTCTGAGTAGGGAATCTGAATTTTTTAATGGTGATTGCAGATAACTGTCAGACCCATTCAGGGCAAGAGGGTTCCAGAGCCATTCTGTAGAACCGTGATGAATTTTGAAAGGCCCTTGTTGTGTGAATTCTGCAGAATTAGGACAATTACCTAAATGCCAGTGTCCCATTTTTCAGAGATCCTTTGAGCTTGGCATATATAATGGCCTGTGAAGATTTGGTTCCCAGGGAGGCTGAATGAAAATAGTTGTTTGGGATTTGTCATTTTTCAAAGTTTACTTATCAGAGTTTGTAATGTGAGAATTTGGCATGTCTTCACTGTTGTATTAGTTGTATTGTCCTCTCCAAATTGCTTATAAACAGAACTACTACAATTCAAATAAATGAATGGAGTTGTATCTACAAGATGTAATCTGATAAAAATCTGCCCTAAAATCTTCTATGCAAAATCACTGGCGAGGTAAATAGATTTTATGAACCAGATCAATTGGCTTGATATGCCTGCCTTGTACTGCTCTCTTGAAGCAAGTCAACTTTAAATACTATGCAGATAGATAGTTCAATAGGCTTTGCTTCATCAGAATTGCTCAAATGGTGCAATATATCCTTATATAACCCTGACATACCCTAAGTCATTATTTCTTAAATATTTATTGTCACTTATGTGTGTATTTTGGCAGTTACTTTTTTCACACAAGGCTGTGTGGTCTTGTGAAATCATACTATTGAATACATAACCATAGAATCATACAACATATCCACACAGCAAATAGGGGAGTGAAATCTGTTCTTCCCATATGGATATTTTTCCACTAATTTAACTAAATGAAACAGTGGGCTTTATAATGTTATAAATAAAAGAAAACAAGTCCCTATAACCATGGAATTCAAGCTGACAAGAAAATATCCAGCTTGTCCTCTATCATCTCCAACAATGATAACAAGAGAGTGAAACAACTGTATTTCATAATTACTCCTCAATAGTAATAGTGAGAAAATTCAGATATATTTCTGAATATTGAATTTATTAATTATAAAGGCATAATTTTATTAGTTGTTCTCATTAAATCATCCACCTGCCCTGTGCTGTTAGGTAAGAAATGCAAATTCCAAAAACTTCATTACCACTTTTACTGCTTATCGGAAGCATATCTTACTTTTGAAATATTCAGCATAGAGACAAAACAGGAAAACCTGCTGAGTGCAATGAAGAGCACTGGGATGCCAGAGTGCAAATACTGAATAAGGTTGTTTGTAAACAAGCTGCTCCTTATTATTTCTTTATTGCTATCAACTCTAACAACTCAAAGCTAATATTTTGGATTTGCCAATGTTATTTCTTTGTACCCATCTCTTCTGTTTAAATCACACTAGAGTATTCCTTGCATTTTGAATTTTGTATTTCCCTATTGTCACTTCAAAAGAGCTAGATACTGATGTGTACAGCAGATAGCAGTGTCTGTACTAAACACTAGCACTGTCACTAACAGTGACTGTGACTGTCACTATATTTTGGTTAACTTGCAGCATTCCACTTTCAGTCTTATAAAAAAAATAAATATTCTTTGCCTCTTAAAAAGCCTGGGTTTCTTGGTAAAACTTCACACTAATGAACTACAGTGGACTTACTAGCCTGTGGTGTATTTGGTCTTCAAAGGAACAATGCTAAATTAAATCACATATGTACCCCATTTTTTGTTCCCAAAATATTTCTACATACAGCTTAAATTTTCAATCCTCTGCTCTTTTTGTCAAGTTCTTAAGCTGTGGACTGTTAAACAGCTTCTCCATCTCCCCAGAGATGCAAATCCCTAGCTTCAGTACAAATGAGGTTTGTAAATTCTTGAGGGCGGAATGTTCTACACAAATGGGAGATAGTGTCATTACTTAGCACTGTGGGAAGCATTTCAAAAGCTGAAACAGCCTTGCCTTCAAAAGCAGGAAAGTTTTTAAAGAAGTGTCCTCATCATCCTCCTTTGCAAATACTGACAAACATTTGATCCACTGAATTTCAGTATTATGCAAAGCCATGCACACCTCAGCCAAGCCCCACTTCCAGATATTGGGGTACCTGCTCAACCTATAAATCTACATGTCAAAACAGTGTATATAATTTCCTTCCAAGCAAATCAGTAAATATAATTTTGACTTTTAAAACTCAATATGTGTTTTTATTTGTTAGCTAAAACGACAAAGATTATTCTAAATTCTCTCCAACCCCTCTATTTAACCAGTCTGTGTTGCAATGGTTGGCCTGCAGCACTTCTATTTTTAGCTCTAATGGAACAGTCTTAAATTGCTTATTTTCTGTTTACTAAAGACATTGAGCTTGTAACCATGGAAACTGTGGCAAGTGCCACAGCTTAACTGTTTTATTAAATGGATGGAAGTTACAGCTGCAAAACTTGAAAGGCCAGCGTGTCAATTTTATACATAACTCAAACTGTCATATATACCACATTATAGCAAGTACTACATTAAATATAAGGAACTGGAATCTGATCTTGGTTATAATGATGTAAACTATACTATCTCTCCCTCAATGGAAACAAACAAAAAAAATATTCTTGTACAATCCAGATCAGGATCTGTTTTTGTCAAATTGCAGAGCCTGTCAAGTTTCAGTGATTACTGCATTTGAGTGCCTAAATTGCAGATGATGTACATTAAATCAGTCCCTAGTTCTCATGGAAAGACCCCATCTCACAGTTGTGTCTTCCTGAAGCTTTTAGCACATTACTGTATTGCTTACAGCAATCACATTATTTTTGGAACCACTGTGTTCTGTAACATTAATAGAAGGAATTAAATCAAAACTAATGACCTTGTCAACTGAAACTTCTAAAGCTATAGTAGAATTAACACAAAGGATTCCTTAAATCACAAGAACGTCCCAAGCACCAGAGGTGTTGAAAGTTTTTTACAGTCTCTGTTACTTTCAGTATAGGCTGAGTATACTCCATATATATGAAAACTAGGGTATTTTTAAATTCATACTTCAAATTGTATATAATAGTTAAGTCAAACACTTCTGAAAATTATTGAAAATTATCAGCACAGTTTAGAAGTCTTTTGTGATGGAGTATAAAACAAATAACAAATGTAATTTTTAACACAAACCTAAACATTTGGCAGTCCCCAAAAGACTGAGAGCTAAAATAAGAATAGTGGTATATTTACATCCATAAATACTTAATGCATGACTCATTCTGTGTAATAGAACCAAATGCTTGAGGAATGTTTGACATTTAGAAGAATCAGGTTATGCTTTCTTTGCAAGGACTATGGTTGGAACAGCATTCACATTGCTACTTTTGGTGTTAAATGTCTCCATATTGCAAGTCTGTCTATATAGGCACTTCCAGGGAACAAAAAAAACCCAAAAAGTAACCCTGACATTTTAAAGGAGATGCCTTTTGGTAAAGGTAAGGCTCCAATAAATGATGAACAGTGGTATTTTTTTTATGAAAACACTCCTGTTTAAATTAAAGAATAAAATATTTGATGCTCAATTATCAAATTCAAAGAAATATTCTTCACTGTCTGTTGGCATAACTAGAATTACTGAGTGAAAAAAGATGATGTTGCCTTCCATTTATGTATTTCTTTCTTTTTTTTTTAATCCACCTGCAGGATCTACCTTCATTTGCAACACCCACATAATTCCAGTGAAAAATCAAGAGGGAGTAGCAATGATGTTTATTATTAATTTTGAGTATGTAACAGATGAAGAGAATGTGGCATCTCCTGAGAAGTCCAAGCCAATATTACCATCTAAACTTGGAAATCGTAAGTTACTCTTTGAAATTTCTCTGCTTATCTCTATTTTTGTCTGGTAAAGTAATTAACATGGGCAATGAGGTTACCAAAGAATGCAATCCCATTGATTGACTCAATTCAAACGGAATCCAAAACCATAAGCTTAATGTAGCAAACCTACTGCAAGATGCTGGTAAAGTCATCTATCAGGTCTTTAGATCTTTTGAGTAGTACTAGGACATATAAATTCATAAATTCATAAATTCACTTTCTCAGAAGTGCATTACCCTTGACAAAAATAAATTACAAAGGGAAATATGAAAAAAAAAGAATTGTGATATAGCCCAAATATTTAATATTAGCCTACTCAAAATTGAATATTTCTATTTTATAAAAAATAATTGGTGGCATTTGATTAAGTTAGTGAAATGTGATTAAATTAGACTAGAAAATAAATAAACAGTTAAAACATAATTAAATATCCAGATTTTTTGAAATTGAAGTATTTAGATTGACTTTAAGGGTGGGGCGGAGTGGGGAGGATTGGATGTACAGAAAATGCTTTTGCTTTCATTCCATTCTGGAACATAAGTATTGTCAAAATTAGAAAACTCAACACAAAAGTCCATTTCTTATAAAACTACATTGTGCAGCTTTCTGTCCCACTATCTGCAGAACGTGTGCTCGTTTGCTGACCTTCCCTCCGTGCAGCAACAGCACATGATCCTTCTGCTTTGCTTCAGCATTCACATAATCTACCCTTACTACAAGGTTTCCCAGAACACATCCCATTTGTACAAGCTCTTAGTAAAGAACAGAGCATTAACACTCAACCCTGGCTGGCTCAGCAACAGTTGGAAAATACCTTTTCACTGTGAGATAATATTTAACATTAGTATAATAAAGAAACCTAAGTATTCTAATTGTTAAATCAACACTTCAGATTTCTCTAGTTAGGAAATAAAGACTGGCACTATTCTCACTGTGAGAAGGAAGAAACTTTCTTGATGCAAACACTACACAGTAGCTGAAGTGTCCATATAACCCTGCAATGACAGGGTGTATAAGACTGTGGCAAAGAAAATTTCTATTACTAGAAACTTGCATTCCACAAATAATTATTGTTCACCAAATAGCACGTTTTAAAAAGAGCCTTTGTAAACAGTCTTCACCATACATATTTAAAATCTTGTGCTTTTATGTTTCCTTTTCTTGTTCTGTTTTGCATTGGGTTTGGTTTTTTTTAATAACCAATACAGCAGGTTTTGTTGGGTTTTTCTGAGATACCAAGAAAACAATCTTTATTTTTCTTCTAATGATACAGTTAAAATCCCACTAAGGGCTATAAGGAAAAATAATAAATCACATCAGAAAGAAAATGATAACAAGTACATCAGGTAAACCCTACTTATATTCTGGTTTTATTTTAGTATACCATGATTTTGTGAGTTTGAAACATCTTACTTCCTCGATTTAAAAAGTAATTTTATAACACAGATAAAATTGTTCAGTTTATCCATGCTCAGTTTATCATGTTTTATTGACAAAATAGAAGATAAAATACCTCTTGGGGGGGAAAAAAGAGCCTCATGTCTTGAAAAAGAGCATTTTGTTCTGATATCTGTGACAGATCCCTGTACTTTTTCAAGTGTTATCACTTGCCATATTTTAAAGTGAAAGCCACTAAAGAGGAAATCCGCAAAAAAACGCGCTTTGTCAAAACATCCTTCTCTTCTCTTACAGTATTTACACCTGGCATACACAGGGGATTTCCTTGCTGAGAGTTCTTGAAAAATGAATAGGTGGGCTTCCAAGCTCAGTACATGACAGAGAGAGAGATCAAAGTGCAAAATGAGGCAAAGAAAGGTGACTTGAACCATTCTCCTGCTAGCGGGTAGAGCCAGATGCCAGAAGCTGGCAGAAACTAGAGCAGGCGCATGGCTGCTCCTCTTCTACCGAGTTGCTTATGGTTTCAGAGCAGACTGTTGTGTGGGCCGGATGGGATGGATGGGGATACAAAATATGCTACATAGCCAAAAATTCCTCTTGGCAGAGACATTTCTCAAGAAAGAGGCCAAACTCTGCAAAACATCCAGAAATAACTGCAATATATTGTGTATAG
This sequence comes from Pardalotus punctatus, assembly GCA_013400915.1. Taxonomy (NCBI): domain Eukaryota; kingdom Metazoa; phylum Chordata; class Aves; order Passeriformes; family Pardalotidae; genus Pardalotus; species Pardalotus punctatus. The sequence continues at coordinate 892,131 of VZTX01019007.1, forward strand.
TTCAATGGTGGTTTTAAATTAAAACAAACAGATAAAAGGCTTGAAATCTAGAAAAGGCAGAGAGACACCAATAAGCTAGAAAAGAAGTTAAAAAAGATGAATTGTTTACCAGTAAAAACATCTTTTTTTAAGTAATATTCCCACCATAAGAAAGGTACACAGCAGATTGTCCAGGAGACAGTTAGTTTTTCATCATTGTATGCTATTTAGAACTGGTAAATCAGGTGATCTCTTTTCACTGGATCACACACAAAGTAGACAGTAATGGGTACTGGTTCAGGGGAAAAACAAAAACAAAAACAAAATCCCTTCAAATCTAGCAGCCAATTTAGAGAATAAAAATAGAGAAGGAACCAGACACATAACAAGTGCAATATATCTCTGACAAACAAGCAGGATAAGCAACAGCTAATGACAAAAGACAGAAGATTTCAGATTACATTAACATCTACAACCCAGAAGCACACAGATCATGAGAGATTTCTTTCCAGAGCTCTTTAGATTGAGTTTTCTCATATTACAATGCCTTTTCAACATGAGAGCAAATAAAAATGACTGAGTCAGGTTGCAGGAGAGAACTAAAAGTTATTAGGAAACAAATAGATTGCAGCAATTTTCCTGACCCTAGAAAACAAGGTAACTTTTCAAACTCTCATTCTTCCTCTAAATGATTTATCAAGAGTTGATCAAATGTATCAAGTGTATCTTTGAAATGCCTTTCCTTTTTTCTAAAAGCAACTATTCTGCAAGCTGCAGCCAACAGTTTAGAACACTGCTGCTTATGATAGCACTCCTCATGACAGAAATTGCCACTGAGGTGAGCTCAGCTGGCTACAGCAGAGTGCTAATAACATCAAGGTTGTGGATGGTTGTTGATCCCTGTATGGGTTATTCACTTAAGAGCTGGGCTCAATGATCCTTCCATTTCAGAATATTCTGTGATTCTGTAAAATCTAATACTGTGTAATAGAAAAGCATTTCATGCCGTGAAGAAAAGAGGGATTCCAATCTGTTAAAGGGCTGAGGGCCCTCTGAACAAATTAAAGACCTATGGAAGAGAAGTAACATTTGTTAGGTTTAGCTCAGTGACTGCATTTAGCTCTGGATAGGTAGAAATTAAAATATTTATCAGCTGTATACTGACAGATATTTTAAACAGTGTTTGTAAGCTCTCTAGTACAAGGATCCTGTCTTTTGTTATGTGCCATGATGATGGCTAACACAGTTAGGTTCTGATTCAGCACTGGGCTTGGCAGATGATAATAATAGATGATTAAAAAGAAAAAGTATGTTGTCAGGAGTTTGATGACCACATTTGAGTATAAATAGAATTCTTTCTAGTCTCATGCTCAAGAATTCCTATCTTACACACAGCAGAAGGCTAAATAGGCAGTAATGTTGAAAGAATGTGAAGATAGTGGCTTCACAATAGCTGTGTAAAAGTCCTTCCAGCTGATCCTTTTCTTCCCTCTATTTTTTCTTGCAAGAATTTATCACCAGTTCTCACTGGCAGCCAGAACAAGGTTTGTATAATCAAATAGTTAAATTTTGGAAGATCCTAGTGTGCACTAATTCTGTGAAAAAGTACTGAATCACAGCCAACTGATTTTTCACTCTTTTCTGTTTCATTGCTTTTGCAGTTTGCTGCAGTTCTATTTTCCAATGTATGCCGGTTCAGTAGTAAAGCAAAGGAAGCCTTTTTTTCATATATAGCTCTTTCCTTTTTTGGGGCAAAAAATGCATAGCTCAAAACTCTTCCTTACATCTTTTTGTTTAAACTTCTAATCAAACTTCTTTAATACTACCCCTGTTCCATTTTTATATTCAAAGACGTGGAAATTTCTTCTGTACATACTTATTCCATGACTGGGTAACATCCTCTTCTCCAGTGACAATGTATTTGTATAATGTGCAGTTAAAGTGAGACAAAGAAACTGGTTTCTGCTATGGGTGCCCATTCATCATTCAATCTTTCTAATCTTGTTCTCATTTCTATATATGAGAATTCTACTCATTCTTACTTTAATTCTTTTCAGATAAATTTGTTTGCTTTTTGTGTTGCCTTTTCTTAGATCATGTAAATGCTTTATAATTCTAGAAATTAACATCTATACCTAAAGATAAAAACATTTTATAACTTCACCCCGCCTCACTTTACCTGTGAAATACTTGAAGACATAAATATCTGCTTTGTAAATGCAACAATATTTGTGTAGTGTATTGAAGTGTTTAGATTGATTGTTTTGAGCTACATAAGCCCTAAAAATGGATTTTACTCATTTCTAACAGTTCTTATGGACTGATCTCTCTTACAGCTTATAAGACACTAACATTTGCTTGATTGTCACTAGAATGATAAAAAAATTATTCCCAAAAATGTACTTCATAAATTTTCATGAATCTAATCATTTGCAAAGCTGTATAAAATTTTGAACTCAAAATGAAATAATGCATAAATAATGTATAGTTAGCAAGATACTCTTAGTAAAAGAGAATTCCTTCCTGTTAGACTCACTGTAAGAAAAAAACAGAATTTTGTATGGATTCTTGACAGTGAACTAAATGAAGAGATGTGATTTTATATCACCTTAGCAATACAATTCTTTGAACACTAGCAAATTATAATTTAAATTTTTCTACTAGTAACATTTGTTAGCCAAAATAACATATGAATTACCATTCAGTATGTTGTACAAAATTCATTAAATTCCTTATTAAAAAGCATTAAGCTATAACTTCTGTGTGTAAATGTCTCTTTTAAATCAATTGTTGAGGAAAGGGACCCTAAGTGTCCAGTTTCATTCACAAATCTCTCAAAATTTCCAATCTGGCATGTTCATCCACTCCATTATTTTATGAGGAACTTCTACAGAAATTTACAGAAGTAGTGGCATAAATTAATATTTCCTCATGACACCTGATTCTGCTCCTCAAAGCTGTGAAATACTTTGTGTCTGTAACACTAGTGACTACAAAATATCAAAATCAACATGACATAGCTTGAACTTAGAAAATCAGCAGCCAATTCACGCTGACAGAAACCCATAGATTTGAAGATACTGATGTGATTTTCAGTATGAAGAATGTGGCTTAATTTTTTCTACTCAAAAGAGACCATTTGTGGCATTTCAATGAGGAAAACCTTTCACAGTTTAATTCTGAGTTGTCTTCATTTTCTGCCCCACCTAGAGTATACTACTTTTTTACTGACCTATAAGTGCTTTTTCTAACATTTGCTCCAGCCCTGTCTAGATCATAACTTTTATTAACTGGTAGTCAGGTGAGGTAACTTTATCACAAACTTTATTTCTTTAATTTCAAAACATTTTGAGTAGCTAGAAATACTAACCTATAAGCTAAATATTGGTTTCCAAACAGTGTTCATTACCTCATGGGAAAAAGCCCAGAAAGTTATTTTATTAAACATGTAATTGCATTCTTCCAAACAGGGATATTTGAGGATTGTCTTATCATTTTATTATTTCAAAATCTATAAGCCTAATAAAGACACCCTTGAATAATTTCTTGGGTTTCTTCCTGTGAAGGAAATGAGAGGATCTGTTATGCATCCAATAAATGGGTACTTTTAGGATAAGGTTCCAATAAAATGAAGACACTAATATTCTTAAAACAGCTAAAACCATAATCAGAAACCCTGTGAAGCGCCTTCTTCAAGGTGCTTACTTTTCAGGAAGTTTGTCTCTTTCCTGGTCCCAGCAATGGAGTTACATCTCAGAAGCAGAGAACACTCCATACACTGATGTTGCAAACAAGCACGACTGCAATTTAAATCAGGCCTTTCCTTCCACTCAAAGAACTAGCTCAAAAAATATTTGCTTTCCTCTGTGCAGAGCACTTTGCTATATAAGTAAGCATAGCAGTTTAGTGAAAGGCAAGCCTATATTTTTAGTCCTAAAGATATTACAACTACAGTGTTGTCATGAAATACCGAACGCTGTTTGATGCACGCAATTTTGCCTCCTAGAATATGGCATGTATAAGTAATAGGAACCCCCTGATTTTGCCCAAAATGTAATGAGAAATTTGTCCAGAGTCTTATTTTTAGCTGCACCACTGGAAGCAAATTCATCTTCAGTGAGGGCTAGTCAGAAAAAATTGTGTTCAGGAGGACAAAGGTTTCTCTCTAGCCAACCAGCAGCATAGTTCTGAAAACCCCAGTCTCAATTATGTGTATTTGTCTCCAAGGTAAATTACAGTAAATATTAGGCAAACTGAAACAGTCTTGAACTCTTGGCAAAGGAATTTGGCCAAACATCAATCACCAGTAAAAGACAGAAGAACTTCTGCTATTATCAGCTTCAGTGCTCCACAAACACCTAACTGCCTAAATTAACAGAACAGCTGCTGAGATAAATAATTTTTCTTAGTCTTCTTCTACAGACAGAGAAATACAAGTGGGGTAGCTCTACTTCTGTTTCCTCATGATGGCTACTGTTGGGGCTCAGCTTGGAAAGGAAGCCTTCCCGGATTCCATGAACTGTAATTAGCTGTTTACAGCCTCAACCAGCTGCGATCACAGAGCTATTTTGCAATATCTTGTACAAACATTCAATAAAAAAAGCAATCTCTGCTTAAAGAGATGGAAAATGAAAAACAGAGAGTGGCAAAATTTTACGTAGCTTTCAGTGGAAGTGACTTATACATTCCAGACAGGTCTTCCAGTCATATATTTTTATTAATTTTTAACAGGTCTCCTATCTATCTGTTCCTAACAGGTGTCCTATCTATCTGTTCCTTTCAGGACATTTAAAATAGGGGGGTTCTGTGAGGTAACTTGAAGGCTAGGATAATGATTTTGTGAAGTCATCCCACATTATAATACGTACCCTCAGGAAAGTATAAAGGTAGTGAGTTTTGCTTCATTCTCTGATGAAAGAAATAGACACAGCTCTATTATTCATAATGAGAATTAGCACAGAGAACTTAACACATCTGTGCTCTCACTAAATTGAATTATAGATTTTGACCTTGAAGAGGAGAAAATCAAAACTATCAGGGTATCTCAAGCTTAGACAAAAATGATTCTACTAGAAAGCAGAAAAAAAATTTCCAATGGATTTGATGTTAGATGGACATTGTTTACAAGAAATATGTTTTTTAATTTATATTCTTCAGCATGAAAATGCTTGCTTTAAGATAAGCAAACAAAATAGATCTACAGTAAAAATGAGTGAATTTACCTCCACGGTGTCTTACTTCTCAGACATAGGATCTTATCATTATTACTTGACTGTTTTAAGCACCCAGGCAAATTGGGCATTTCAAAGACCTGAAAGCAACTGGCAAGGACACATAGTCTGACGAGTACTTGCCATGAAGACATCTGATAAGTGAGGCCTCTCAGGAATATGAAACTAAGCTCATATTCTAAACAAGTGTCAGTGAATAAAGACTGTTCTTCCAATGGAAATTATGACTCCTTCAACTTTTTAGTAAATTTCACCTAAATAAAATTGTCATTGCCTAGGAAAAAATGTATCACTAATTAGAAGTTCCATTTCATGAGAAATAGAATGTTAGTCTGTGTACACCTACTTTAGTTTTCTGTCTGGAACCTTAGCCAACTTTAAAACTTGGTAATTGGAAACCTATACTGATCTATGCAAAAAAAGTAGTAATTATCAAATACTTCTTAATTGAATAGTTCTTAAATTTTCCAAATAAGAAGTCAATGTACTTTCAGAACAATTCTTTTGCATATTACATATATTGTATGTGAATTTAAGTTACCTGAATTTGCTTCTAAAATGTGTGGAAATTTGATATTCTGCCTTTTCTTAATAGTCTGTTTATTTTTTGAATCTGTTTCAAGCAAAAGCTTTTTGTAAATTTAGTTTAATTGTATTTCAGATGGTAACAACCTTTCAAGTGGCTCTTCTTCAGGTAAATCTATCTTCTAAAATTCTATCTACGAAAGTCCTTTTATTGCTTTGTTCTGGCTATATTATTTCAAGATCTCATTACATTTTATATATTTCCAGAAGAGTGCAAGTCATAATGTGGCTCTTGCTCTCACTGTCTGAATATTTATTTCTGCAAAACTATAGATATAACAGGTAAACTATTAAATTTAGTGTAATTATATGACATATAAAAGCCAAATTTAATAATACTTCTCATCTTATTATTACTGAAAGTTGCAAAATGAAGAGCATAAAAAAAATTCAATCAATATATGAGACAAAAACACATCGAGCCAGTTGATAGTGGTATGTGAATTTGATGTTAAAACATAGAAAACATCTTCAGGCTTTCTGTCTCAGAGAAAAGCAATATTTTTCATCCTATCAAGTCTGGCAACCAAAGTGATGAAGGGTTGAGAACTTCTTGAGAGCTTGATTTAATGGATAGAATAAATTATTTTTCCAGCTGCCAAAAAACCCACCATATTCTCACCGAGACAGTGAAATCTTGTGCTGAGTAACAAATAATTTACATATAATATTTGCTGCAATGCTTGCTATTTTATTTCATTGCAGTTACTTACATTTTTTCTTCTTTCCTACTTCTAATTATATTTAAGAAATACAAATGCAACTAAAATCTCTTTCTGAGACGACAAAAAATTCTTCTTTCATATAACTTTTTTACAAAAGCATTTCAACTCCTGTAATTTTAATGAAGATGATATAATAAAATTACATCTCTATCAACAAGTGGAAAGCAAAACAGGTAAATGTACTGATTCATATTAACATTCAAGCATATAAACATTATGTTCTTTGAGGGAGACCCTGCTAACGTTGTTCTGACTAAATTCACTGGTCAGCCACACACAGCAGAGCCCTACAAGCAGTCACAGACCTTATTCCCTACCTTTCATATGCTGACAGAGTTCTATGTGCAGAGATCAAAACTTTTTTGCTTACATAAGGGACATAGGAAGGAACATGAAGATTACTGGTTTCTTATACTGGTAGAAGACACATGCAACCTTAAATATCAGAGAAACCTAAAAGTGCCAAAATTAAATGAGACCATAGCAGAGGATAAAGAAAAACAAAAACATATTCAGTGTCTGAGAATTATGAATTCTAACTTCTAAAGTTAATACTTGCATATGCCTTGCTTTTTCCTCCTGAAAATAAATTAAGGTTATTTAATGAGCAGAGCAAGAAAGTTATCCACTTAAGTATGCTTCAATACATTTTGGGGAGAAGAACTGAGAAAAATATAATTGTCTCTTGCTGTAATTCTCTGTCCTAAGGCCTGCTGTGCCCAGGCAGAAAATAAGGCATCATTACATGCCTCAGTGTTTGCCCAGAGTACATTCAAGTATTTGCTGCTATTTTAGACTGTCAGTGTTTAGGGATTCCATTTCTCAAAAGCAATTGTTTCCTTTAGTCTGTTGCATGAGTTAGATGGCTTTTCTAAGCCTTTGAGCAGCAATTCCGTAACTGTTTGTGTCTGTATTTCTGATAACCTAAATCCTGAAATTCTGTGACAGTAGACATTCAGTTATGAGAAAATATTTCAGCAAAGAGCTGACTTATGCTACTTTTGTGAAAGTAATTTTGCTTATTGCTTGGGAGAGTTTCAGAACAAAGGTATTATTGAATTAGCCCAAGCTCTGGAGGAAAGTGTGTCATAATTGACCTATCTTACCCACCCTTGTCAAGGAAATCTGTTTAACATAGGTTGGTCATTGTTGATATGTATGTGGTATTCTTATATATTGAAAAAGTAACATATGTTTCATATTATAGGCAGACCAGTCATTCACCATTGTAAAACTATCCAAGACTTGATTTTCTTCAACACCCTACCACAGTTAACAGGTTGTACAGGAACACCAGCAGCTCACTTTGGTTCAGCTCTCAGCCTAGCAGAAGTGGTACATCACACCAGGAAACAGTTCTGACAGTTTCTACACCTCACTCAGATTACCTTCTGCAAACTCTTTGTGCATTTGAGCTCCTTTGATTTGATTTTGGAAAGTCTAAATCTAGAGAAGGTTGAGACAAATAGCCTAAATCTAGCTGCCAGCTAGGGAGCCTGAGACCAGCTAGTATTTCTTTTCCCTTTGCTTTCACATCTTGGGTATTGGATAACTGCTTTGCATCAGCACAAAAATAACAATACTACTAGTGATGCCACAAAAACGAGCTGAGCAATTCTTTGAGGAGCCATTACAACTTTTCAGGTGCTATCTCTTAGGATTACCTTTCTGCAGTGCTTGGGATAGGATTGCAGGAATCCCATTGACATAGGCTAAACAGACTTTGGAAGATAGCACATAGCATCCACCACTTCTCAGAGACTACTAAAGAAACTGTAGTGAAGGTAAAACTCTCTAAGTTGCAGGCATTTTTCTGATTTTGCCAATGTGTCTTGTATTTAAATACACATTTTCATCACTAGAAGGTACTGTATCAATATTCAGGCCAAATGTAATTTCCTTTCCTTTTTACAGAATGTTTGCATAGAACAGACACAAGAATCACTAGCCACGCAAGTGTATCAGGTTACAAAAAGAAATCCTTGTTCAGATATGATTTAGTTGGAAAACCCCATTTTGTATTGATGGGACAGGAAATCTGCAACCATGATTGTAGCCGTTGATAAGTCTTTTGGGAATTAATTTTCATTCTTGCTTTTTTTTCCACCTTACACAAAATTCCATATGGTTGTATTTAGTATTAACAATACCAGTTTTCCATTAACATTAGCACTTCCTATTTCAGTACTTATGGAAAAACAAGGATATTAACATTTCTTAGCAAGATGGGATTTTTCCCCGCATTTTTGCCCAAAACTGTTAATAAATACATTTTATTTCCATGAATTCTAAGTCTTCTCCTTTGATCTCCCAGATTATGAGACAGAATTGAAAAAGGCTACCAGAACACAAGAAAAGTCGATTTGAATTTTAGACTTTGGAGATAACTCCATCTGCAAACAGTTTAGTAGAGTCCTATATCATCTACAGTGTATTTTTGGACTGAGTTCTACTATTTAGAAACTCTAACAGCTGAGATGGCACAGAGAATAAGTGCAACCAACAGATTAACTCATTCGCAAATTACTTATTCAGCAAAGCAAGGTTTGAAAGGAGGAGGTGGAATGTAAGTCTGGAATTATGACTCAGGCTCAACTGCTTTCCTCAATTGCTCTTAGGAAGACACAATTATACGAATCTCTGACTCAGCATTAAGAAGAATTTGGCAATCTAGTCTTCAATAAAACATAACGATTTTAACATAACATTATCTCTAGATTCATAGTGAATAGCCAGTTGCATCACAAGCATGTTTGAGTATTGTAAGATAAGAAAATCTGCTCTGACATCATACCTACACAAAGCAGGGGTTGTCCATTACCAAACAAAAGATTTCACCTCATACTCAGTATGCCAGGAAAGCTTCCACTGACACTTTTAGTCTATACTGGGACAGCAGGCCTGAGGCCATGAATTTTGCTTCATGACATTGCACTATTACACTTCCTTGCTCTGCTCACTAATGTAAACTACACAAATTCTGAACAGGCCTCCTGATAATTTTGGCTGCAGGAGAGAGATGAATGTCCAGCACACCATGTAGCTCATTACCTATTCACTGAAGAAGAATAGCAATACTCCTTCTCTTAAGAATATTCAAATTAAAAAGCAGGAAACAGGGTTCTAACTTTGAGACTATTTACTACAGTCTACAGAAGAATAGCAAAAAGCTGCTCATCTAAGTTTTCTATTTCATGCCCAAAAGTCTTATCAAGAAGCAAAATTCTCACTGAGTATTCTTTCCAGCTGAACTGCAGTTAGACAGCTAAATCAGTAATGCAGTATAACATGGTCATATTAACGTGGTGAGGCAGAAAAGACCATCTGCAGCACCATGAATATGACTAAAATAGAGTGCCAACAAGGAGCCTTTAACAGTGTCTAGTGCCAGAAATCCTTATGAATGGTATTTTTAAGAATTTCAATGTAATTGATAAAAAAGAGAGTTATTAGTTTCACTTTGGATGCAATAAGCTTTCAAAATTGATTTATAAGCAGCTTTACAGCTCAATTCTATGTGCATTTAAAAATAATAAAATATTTTTTTGCATACTTCACTAATTACAACTGTGAGCAGTTGTAGTGTTCAAGCATACTTAGTAAGTTAGAAGAAATATACACATTCCCAAGTTGCACTCTGCTGAATATCACTATGTAGACTGAAAATTGGCACCTCTAGCTGCTGTTTTAAAGATGCATGATTCTGGTTTATGTAACAGAGGTTTCTGTCTATTGTACTGTTGTGTGTATATGCATTAGACTAATAAATTCACTGCTAACATATTTGGAATTCAACAAACTTTTTCAAAAATTGTCAAGGACAAAAAAAGTAAGATCATTACATGGATTTATATTTTAAAGTAAGGGAAAAAAAGGTGGAAATAAATCACCAGATTTCTAAATACTTGCATGTTGTCAGTAGAGTCCCACAGGTTATTTTACAATACATTTTCAATTACTTGGATAAAAAAGGTGCCAACAATGAGGTGAGAATGTTTGCATATGTCAAAAAATTATTCAGACTATTACACAAGATTCACAGACTTATGCAAGGATGCTGAGTGCCTGAGTGATCAAAGAGCCACTGAAATTTTTTACAGGCATAATAATAGAGACTAAATTATCTTAAATTATCTATTACCAATCAACAAGAAAATCTCTCCGCTGTTGTAAAAACACCTGAAATTAGCACGGTTAGAAAAATAATTCAAAAATGCAATGAAATATTGGCAATTGTAACGAAGCGAACTAAGACCAAAACAAAAAGCCATTATATCACTGCATTGATCCCTAAGTCTGGGAGTAGCTCAGGCCATTGTCAAAAAGGATTACATGAGAAATGAAAAATAACTGAGAAGAGTAAGAAGGATGTTCAGAGGTACACAACACAGTTACACAAGCATTCTTCAGCTTGCAGAAGAGATATAGAAAGAGCAATTCAGCAGATGTATGAAAAACTAAACATATCGAGACTATAAGAAGGGAGTAATTATTAGCTATTTTTTATAAGAACTAGAACCCTCCCCAAGGCAACAAGTTTATAGCAAGTAAGGGGAAGAACATTTTCACCAACATATGCTAAAATTATGGAATTCTTTCCTATAGGATGCTTTGCAGATCAAACTACAACCAATTTAAAAAGCACTGAGACAAATTCATAGAAGAAATATACATCAAACATTCAGTTTGTGGTTTGAACAAACCATTCTAGCTCAGAAAGTTTCTGAAATTCAGATAGCCAGAAACTGAGTTTACTGAGGGAAATAACACAATGTAGTGACTCTTAATCTCCTTCATGTATCCACTGCTGAAAAAGAATCAAGGTCCAACAGTGTACTAGATATAACTTTGGTGTCATCTAGTATAGCAGCTTTAGCTCTTAGGTTTTCCTGAGCAGGGTACTCTCACCTTCATTCATTTAGAATTCAAAATACAATTCAGAATTCAATACTAAATATATAGGACATTCATTTTCAAACATTAAATGATTAAGCTGGGTCATCAACTGTTCTTCACTTACTGTCTGCCATAGATATAAAAGAAAGACTATTTCAAAACAGTCCAGTATGGAATGATAGATTTCAGTGCTAAATATTAATATATGTTAGGCACCTACAAATGCTGGCAATTTAATCCGACTGAAAAAAAATTCAGTCTTATCTCAAACAGAACTTCTTATCTCAGCAATAGAGACTAACAAGACACTTTGAAATGTTCTCCAGGAAATCATTTAACTATTGATTCACTGTTGAAAACACTTACATAGCAAATTGATGAGAGACAAGAAGCTATTAAATAAGCCAGATTGACTGTTTATGCAATGACACCAGATCATTTAAATTATTTAAATTATTTTGTTGAACTTTCTTTAGCATTACTTTTTGTAACATATATAATATGTTTTCTGTACATCTGAAGTCTCTGTGCCTCCATGTGTGAGTTGTATTGCACAAAAACTTACAATGTTTGTTTTTGGCTTTGGTTTTTTAGAAGGATATTCTGTAAATTTTGTGATTCTTCCTCTATAGTGTCTTTATATGTAGCATATTTTACTCTTCCTCTGAGCTACTGCTATTTCTTACCATTACACAAAGTGCTATTTTTCCACACATTCAGGATAGTCTACCCTGTCATTCAAAATACCAAGCCCAACTCAGCCCATCCCATGCAAATGTAAACAATAATTGCATTGCATAAGTGCACCTGAGACTTGAGAGCTGTGTCGCTCTTTTATTCTTCTGCTTTGCTCCTTTACTTTTCATTTTAAACTCATTAAAATTGTTTCATCTAATCATCAGATGTGAGTATTGGAAAGGGTTGTAGCAGAACTGATATGCATCTTATTTTTCTTTCACAAGCAATTAGCACTGGTATCTGCCTGTTTAATCTGCAGCCAATAAATGCATATATCAGCAGTACATTTATAAGCACATGGAGTTCCACTAATAATAGAATCTACAAATATCTATTTCAGGACAACAGCTATCAAGCAAAGTAGTTAGACATGTTCTGGCAGTCTTTTATAGATACATAGATTTTTAATTTAGAAAGGACCATCTGAACCTTATAGCTTTTAAAATAGGCTGTAGAATTAATGCTGCTATTCCCCTTCTAAGCTCAAAAATTTAGGTCTGACTGAATTATGAAATCTTTTAACACCACATCTATAACAAGCTTGGAATTGTTATGTTTTCATATTGACAAGTGCCATTACTAAGCACTGTAATTTATTAAGAATAGCTATTACCACACATTGTAAGTGAAAAAAGCTGATTTTAATGACCAGACACTAACGTGCAATATTTTCTTCTGTTTTTATGTATTTACATGTAGGCAGACTTTTTGGGTTCCGGCTACCTGGATTGAGACTTTTAACGTACAGGAAGCAGTCCTTACCACAGGAAGACCCTGATGCAGTGATAATCGATTCATCTAAGCACAGCGATGACTCAGTGGCAATGAAGCACTTTAAATCACCTACAAAAGAAAGCTGTAGTCCTTCAGAAGTGGATGACACAAAAGCACTGATTCAACACAGTAAATGTTCACCTTTGGTTAATATATCTGGACCTCTTGACCACTCATCACCTAAGCAGCAATGGGACAGACTTTACCCTGACATGATCCAGACAAGCAATCCACTAACCCATTCCAGATCAAAGGAAAGTATTTGTAGTATACGGAGAGCGTCTTCAGTACATGACATAGAAGGCTTTAACGTCCATCCCAAGAATATTTTTAGGGACCGTCACGCAAGTGAAGGTATGGTAGAAAGTCAATCGCTATTCTTTCATGTACTAAAAATGGAATTATTTCAATTTTTCATAGTAATAATCATCACTTTGTAAGCAAATCTAAATATAATCAGCTAAATATAATAATTCAAAGGTGCACTAAAAATATTAAGGGCCCAAACATACCAGGCTTATGTGCACTAAATATTGTTTTTAATTTCCAAGGAGACTAATGGAATCATGGTGTTGCTCTGCTCAATAGGGATATAACAAATGTTGGGGCCAGCATTCCTTAAGTTAATATTGGTGTCTGGGGAGGAAAAAAAATCAGGCGATCAAATTATAATTGCATGCGCCATTCTCTCCTATACTTACATATATTAGATTGTCTTTGATGGTATGAAATCCTACTTCAGAGACTGATAAGTTTATTTTTCTTAAATCTGTACTGTGTGGATTGTACATTCACTGATCCAACACTGAGACATGCCTTTGCTCTCATGCTGGAGAAAATATCCTCAGCAACTCCATTGAAATGCTTTGTGTAATGAATAGTGAAATTCTTAGTGAAGTGGTGAAATGCTTAGTGTAAAATTGATTTAAGTGTGATTTTCTCCTTGTATGAGTAAATTCATGCAACCAGCAAAAGTTATAAAGATGTTTTCCTCTCTCTTGGTTTTTACTGTCTCGCCTAAATCCATGGACTGTAGTCCATGATTTCTTCTTGAAGACAGGGAGTTTAAGAAACTTGGGAAAGAGTTTAGCAAACAAAGGTTTGAAGGCCCTGTGAATTGAGAGGTCCCTTTGAAAGTGACTTTCAAAGCGCCCCATATTCAATGTTTTCACAGCTACTGATGGTCTAATGACTTGCACTACACACCTTTTTTCTCAGGCCAGATGACAAGGAAAGTATGGGTAATATGTCAAGACTCCAAAAACATATGCCATGGAAGACTGTGTATAGATTCTTAAATTATCAGAAAATTCATTTTCATTTTCAGTGATGGCTTGTTTATCTCCTATTCACTGACCACAACTGTAAAATCCCTGTAAGTCCTGCCTTTTGGAAAGTTCACATCAAGAACCCCTTGCTTATACACAATTCCTGAAATATACATCTGAATGTTCCTCTGACTACCAGTTTAACTTGTAGAATAGCAAAACGAATAATTTCTTTGAGTCACTCTTGCTGTATTAAATAAAATATGTAAGTACTTCTTTTTCTATTTGTTTCTTTTGAACCATGATATTTTTTTCAGTTCAAATGAACTTGAAAATTCAATTAAATCCATCCTAAACCGTACCATTTTGTATAGTTCATGTTCACATTAAGCCAAGATTTCAAAATAAGGAGGTAAAAATCTCCAAGGTTGAAATTTGGCATGTCCTTTGGACCTATTGCATAACCTTTATTTTGGTTTAAACTTCCCCATGTATTTAAACAAATCTTTCAAACAAAACACATTTTAAAATATCTGTTTTTTCAATTTCTATTTTGAGAACATATTTTCACTGTAGTACTTCCCAACTGATCATTCTTCATCCAGTTATATATATATGAAAATGTGTAAAAATCAGTTTGAATACTAAGTGTCTTTGAGTACAGTGGTAGAAAGCTGATGTACAAATCACCACATAATTTAATACTTGCTGAATGAAGGAGCAAAAATTTCTATCTTCATTTAATGGAATACCATTTTTCAAATGTTAAGTACTAAGGAAAATAAATTTTACTATGAAAGACAATAATTTAATTTCTATGGCCTCTCATGTGATGTGATCATTTACAGTGTAGATAGACAAAACTCACTCTGTTCTCACTCTGCATAAACTACAAAATAGTAGAGAATCAGGCCCCAGGTTTATGTCATACATACTCATTCTAGAAAAATCTCAGCAGAACAGAGGATGGCCCTCAGAATGGCATTAGAATTAATAACCATCCTTGATGCCATCTGCTTACAATCATACTAGAATTGGGCACCTTATGCTGAAAAGATGCTTAAATTTATCCAGCAAGTCCTAATTGCCTTTTTCAGTGGTGAGCCATAAAACCCTATTATTGCTATAAAATTATCCATGCAAGTCCTACAACCAAGATTCAGCTTAAATCCTCTTCCCTAGGCTTGCACATTCTGAGCAGGGGGAATGCAAAGCCCTAAGTACAACAAGTAAAAGTAAACTACAGTCCCAAAAGGCTAAATAATTTGAATAATAATAATTTGAAAACTACTACTCTGTCTGAAAATACATGTCCGGATTCAATTTTTGCCTGCCTTTTCCAGTTCAAATAATATTAATTGGATCAGTAAAGCAGAATTCTAAAATAGAATAACATTATTTAGCTTAATATTAACTACAGTAATTTACCCGCAGTCAAATTTTAAGATAATGCAGTTGAGAATAGAAATTATTTCATGTGTTAAATTAATTTATGTAGCCTCGTTGCCTATCACTTTAAAATTATCACTATGCCCATTATATGCCAAAAGATATTACAATAAAAATGACAGCTTAGGATTTTGAAATCATTTGCATGTACTGGATCAAATTCCATTCTAAATTTGCCTGTATGATAGCAAAAGCAACAGGGCAGGAACTGTGTCTTACACTCACCACCCAAACTGCAGCCAAGCCCGCCTCACCTGAAACACCAGCGATCCAGATTTTGCGGGCAGGTACACATTCAAAGGGACTCTTCAGAAATTTTATTTTCTTCAGAAAGTGGACTCAGTAAGATCCCTGCAGCCTTCTGAAACAGCAGCAGACTTTTGAGCCTAACTCAGTCTAAGGTCCAGTACTGCTGCAGCTGCCTCACACAGGAGGGCTTTGGGCTGTGAGGAACTAAACACTCTTCAACACCCCAGGTCCAGAGGATCCAGCTTGATGTTCCGCGCTCCCCAGTGCCCAGGAAGCCGAGGGAAAGCCAGCGAGGCAGCCCGTGTGACAAGGCCAGCACCGCCTGCCCCACGGCAGGCCATGAGCCCTGTCCAGAGCGGGCTGAGCGCTCTCCCAAGGGACAGCCAGGCCACAAATGCCTCAGCCTCAGAGGTGGCTGGTCAGCCCAGCACAATGCAGGTGCATGTCCATGTGAGTCCAAAGCTCCTTTGAAAGCTGATAACCTGGTCACAGCGGGGGTTGGCCCTGGGAGCAAGGCCCCATTCCCGGGCAGACCCACCTCACCCCTCAGAGCCACAGCCAAGCAAGGGCACGACACAAGGAGACCCTGGCTTGTGGATCGCATTGGTATCACATGAGCTGGCGTGGCCTCTACCTCTGCACCAGTGCAGCTTCTTTAAAATAATAATAACAACAGCAAGAATAATATTCTCCCTGGAAAGATTTGATCTCATGAGAGGATTCAGGGCCAGGTGTGCCTGTGAGGACAGAAAGCTTTGCCGCTGTTTGCTTGCAGAAAGGTACCTAGGAGCTGAAGAAAGGTTTAAGGTAGATCTTTCTCCAGCACTTACTCAGAAGGGCATTGCTTAACTTGCTGCCATGTTAAAAACTTTTCCTCCTGTGAGTCTCGGCAGGTGTGGGGCCTGGGGGTCTGTGCTGGGTCTCCTGAGCAGCCGCACACCCCGTGCAACCACCCTGCACTTCTGTTGTGGGTGACTCCGCGTCTCCTAATTATTTGGGCCTAATCATGTCCTCTTGGCACTTTTGTCCTCCAACCCACTGCCAGACTTGTGGAAAAACAATTTTATCATGTTTCTGTTAAGGCAAGTTAGCTAAAGCCAGTCCTACTGCCTGCTGACCTGCTCTAAACACTTTTACACATTATGTCTCAATTGCCAAAATTACTTCATCTTGACTTAAAGTTGACATAATACAATCAAGGAGGTGCCACAATATTTCAATTCAAACCATGCACACTTTGAAGCCGTATTTTCTGCTTTTTCTGATGTAGATTTTAGTTGTCTTTTTTTCTCTTTTTCTTCACTTATATTATGCTGAAAACCAGACAATGGTCGCAATGTCAAAGGTAAAGTATACATCTAGACTCTACCTTCCAGTGTTTCAATCAGCCACACTTTTTGGCATGTTACTTTGCCTGTTGTATGAAATGTTCAAATGCAACCTTCTCGTGTCGACCTCTCTAGGGCTAGGTGCATTACATATATTATATTTGTTGAACACGTAGTTTTTCCTGTAACTCTCATCTCAAAGCACTAACTACAAATCACTGGAAAAAGTGAAGGCATATTTAAACAGCCTTTTGATTTAATTATCTGTTAATTCAAAAAAGGAAGGGAGGGAGGTAGAACGTATCATAGTTACTTATCTCAGTGCTATTGTCCTTAAGCAGTCAAAACTTCTGTTGAAGCTACCAGGAGTTTTACCTGTAAAAGGATGTATGATTGTATGGAGACATTAGCAAATGATCTGTTGTAACAAGGTGCTTAGTTTTCAGTTGACTATCTCAAAAGTTAAATAACTGATAATCAGGACACTTGTGGAAGTATCTTCACTTATTCCTCTTTTGTCTCTTTAAAACTAGTTTCACGTTCCTGGATGGCAGGGGGTATGGTTTCAAGCTTCCTGTAGCATCAAAATGTGCATGCATGAACTTCATTGCCAATTTCATGTTTAAATAATATTTAGTGCAGTTACAGAACTGTTTCTTTTCACCAGCACCGAGTTACATCTTTTAGAAACAACTTGAACATAATTCAAAAATTACTTCCTTCATTTCTGAAGATCACTTACTGAAGTGTTCAGTCTAATTGCCGTATTTGTATCTGTGCAAAAACTGGTTTGTGACTTCATGCATGATGCAAAAAGTGTGTGTACCTGGTAAAACCTCTCTAAACTGCATGCAGTGCATGACCTAGATTCTGTAAAGCAATTTGTGGACAACAAAATCATTGCATTTGCTTCATGTGTATGTTGGCAAAATCTTGTGGGAAAAACACAATTTCTGTGCTGTACAATTATTTTCATAAATGTATTTACTGCTGGTGAAAGATTATGAATTGGCAGCTCAGGAGAGTGAAATCATTTCTCAATGCATGGTGTAAGCAAGGACAATGAAATCCTACTGTAAAAACAGGGAGCTCAAACTTAACCTGAAAGATTCTCCTTTTTAGGATAGGCAGAAACAAGTCATTCTCCCTGCTTATTCAATTCTCTGCCTCTCTATTGAAACTGTCAATCAGGGTGCCAATTAGTGTCAATTGTGATTGTGATTTGTTATGGCCATCTTTTTCTACTTCCTGCTATGAGAGTATGGCAATGGTCCACTGGCTGTCACATACCAGCTCAATTGCTGTCAGCCTGGGCTGTACTTAAGCTAATACTGTCTTTCAGTCAATTACCATTGTCAATGAGGTGCATTGTACCTTTCACCACTTTCTAAAGCAAAAGAAGGTGGGGGGGAAAAAAGCAAGGTTTTACTCTCATGTGCAGTGAACTTAAGCCTAATATCATGCTCTAGGGCATGAGTATTAGGTAGCAAAAGAGAGACTAATCCCCTTTGGAATGAAAGCAAAAAAAAAGTAAATCCCAGAAACCAAAAGTTCAATGCAATTTAAACATCTATAAAGTAACTAATAAAACAAAATCTTGCCTACTATCTAATCACGGGTTTGCCTAAGCTATCTTAGTTTCCTCTTACCTTTGAATTCCTAAGGTATCAAGAATGTTGTTCATCTGACAAATGGTTCCAATGTGATATCCTGCTTATGTCTAAACTTATTCAATACTCATAAACTGTTGCTACAACTAACAGGGAAGTAGGGTTGAAAAACTGCTGCCTGGCCATATGTAAGCAGCACACACCAGCCGGCTTAATCACTTCACTGATTTGTAAGGAGATTGTGAGCCCTGATATATTTTAAATACTAATTTTTAGTAGATTCATGTAGATGGCATGAAAGATAGATTCAGGTCCCACCTGGGCCAAAAGGCCTTTGAGTATAATATCACAATTCCTTGGTGGTATCCTCAGGACCAGGCTTTTTTACCATTCCTTGCAGGTGAAAGGTAGTGCTTGATTTCTTTTTCCAATGAAGCTGTTCCTCAAAAAATATACTAGGAGAAAAAGAAGGACTGTTTTGCAGTTTAATGGCTAGAGCACTTACCACAAATGATTTTTTGCACGCAAACTTTTAGTCTAGAGCCTCATGCCCTCCCTTGTCATTTCTAATTCCTTTCTGTGCAGTGGCACAATTTGAAGTAGAGTAATAGAGATTTTCTATCTCTGGCCCAGATTAACATAGAGTTATCATGAGTTTAGGAGGTAGAAAATATGTATAAATCCTTTTAAGCTTAGAAAAAAAATTCAAAGTGGGCTTCTTCAGCAACCATTCGAAGCCAGGTGTGATGGAAAATCAGCCCTGCTTAAAGAATGTTGCCAAGAGAATTCAGCACAGCCTGAAGCATTTCCCCACAGCCATCCCCAAGCAGCTGGTTGCTTTGAATTTCATTCATTCACACATTGCAAATAAAATCAACTGTTCTGCTGTTGACTTTGCAATTTACCCCATAGGCCTAATCCTATCCCATTGACTGTTCCTGAATCAACATACACATTCTTGTTTTCCTCCCAGGAAGACAAAAGAAAACTTCAAAAAACAGTAGAAGAGAAAAGCATCATCACATTTTTGCTCTTAATAGAATTAAGATGCAATAAGATTCTCATGTGGATCTGAGAAATACCCTTCAATCCCACACTTTAGGTACATTGCTACTGACTGCAAGACCTGGATTTTTTCTTAAATCCCTAAATGGATTTAGCTCTCACTGTCTAAACATCTTTATAGTTCTTTTTTCCAGTATTATTCTCAAAACCAACTTTTCCGTGAAATGAATATTTTTGGCTTCCCACTGAACCTTATGATGACAATACAAAATAAGTGTTCTGATCAGTTATATTGCTTTCTTGTTCAAACTCTGTCCAATAATGAAAAGAATAATTATAAAGGATATGTACCTCATGAAGTACACAAAGTGCATATTCTTTATCTATTATGGTGCACTAAACCAGTATAAGAAGCTTATATATACTCCATTAATATTCTACATATGAGTGTCCCTGTTGTTTCCAATATTTTGCTAGCGATGACAATTGAACATATTTTGTGAGTCTACTCAATTTTCCAATTTCTTTGAACTATCACGTGAGCATAAGCAAGGTAGGGATGTGATAAAAGAGCCTTTGCTAATTGCAGGCACTCTTATATAATCATGTGTCCTATTTCCGCTCTTGTAAACAAATGAGCATATAGTCTTTATATTCACCCAGAATTATAATAAGAGCACACCAGCATTCCCAGTAACATGAAAACAAGGATAGATACATTAGGCAATTTGGAATCCATTAATTTTGTAAAAAATATTGAGGGCTATATGTAAAGGAAATGTCATATTTGTAGCCAATATTAAATTTTAATCATATTAGCAACAGAGTTATTTTTAAAATGTAGATAATTTTTATTATTAGCAAGTAGTATACAGAAAAATAGTTGTTAACCACTCTTTTAACATATCCCACATTAATGATGATGTATTTCTCTGCATTTCTCAGATACTAAATGTGTGTTCCAATTTTTCAGGGCCTTTTAATCATATCAAGTCAAGTCTGTTGGGATCCACATCGGATTCAAATCTCAACAAATACAGTACAATCAACAAAATTCCTCAACTCACACTGAACTTTTCAGATATCAAAAGTGAAAAAAAATCTTCATCTCCTCCTTCTTCAGAGAAAGCAATTATTGCACCTAAGGTGAAAGACCGAACGCACAATGTAACAGAGAAGGTTACCCAGGTAAGGTAATACACATTATTTTAGTTAATTTTCAATTTTGTGGATCTCATTATCAGTGTATTCAATAGATTGTTACTCTTTTTAATGAGTGATTTGGCTGTCTCCAGGTAATTTGAATGCTTTAAGTCATTACTTAATTTACCTTCAATTCAGTTGCACATGAGGTAGTCTACAACATTAGATGATACTGCTAACAAACAAAACATTTCGGCTCTCTATTTTTTAATGGAAAAAGAATGTAGTATGCACCAAGTGCCCAAATAAGAACATTAATTTCAATGATTCCTGTCATTCATAAATGTTAGTTTCATTCTTCTTCATTTTTTCTCAGCATTATGAATTGCTGATTAGTGTAAGGAACAACATGATAACAAATGGTAGGTGATTGTGCTGCTGTATCATAATTACAGCTCATAATTTCTGTTCAAGTTCTTTGGCTTTTCATAATGTTCTTTATTGTGGGTATCTTTTCCTTATCTGTGCATCAAAAAGGCTGTCAAAATGAAGAGCAGGTACCTTTGGACTAGATGTATGATATATCTTGTGAACAAGGCATATAATTGAAACAAAACTGAACATAATTCAAGGCATCAGATTTCTTCACTCTAAGACAGATTCAGTGCCCTCTCATGTCAACAGAACTTTTCAGCAAATTTCAGTATTACTACATTTGTGCTATTGTCTCATATGGAGTGACTAGGACAGGCTGCCAATGTGGAACATACTGAAAAAAAAATCAAGCGATGACAGTATCCCAAATAACTTTTATAGGGTTAGTAAACAGAGGGTTGGCCCTTAAATGCCCATTCACTGACAGACTGAAAGAGGTAAGAAGTGCTTTGTAGTAGAATGCAGATAGATATTCCATAAGGAAGAACTTGCCAAGAGCAGCTTTTGACTTAGAATCATAGAATGATAGAATTGTTTAGGTTGGAAAAGACCTTTAAGATCATCAAGTCCAACCATTAACCCAGCTCTGACAAGTCCACGACTAAGCCATGTCCCCAAGTGCTGACCTGCCTTCTATAGACCAGACTGCAGCTTCTCTACATTGGTACTATGCCAGATATTGTCCACGATCCTACTCCTTTAACAGATATAAAAAGGAATGTATTGTACATCCTCCTAGAGAAATAGAGATAAAAGTTCTTTCAGTTCTATTTTGAGATCAGTTAGTGCCTAAAAAGTAATTGGATTTTTATCTTTCATATATTTTGTCTTTAATAGCTAACTTGAATCTGCAACCATTGTCCTTTCTTCTCTGGTCAGTTTTGAAAGATAGAATCTCTTCTGGATCCATTTTGATATGTTTTAAATTATTCATAGTGGCTATACATAGAAATCTTTTCATAGATAATATGGCAAAAAGTCAAGTTATATAAAAAAGACTAATTTTTATGATTTATGTAAGTATGAGGCAAGGTAGAGTTTTGGGCTTTTTTTTTTTCTGCTTTTTTTTTTCCTTTGTTTTTGTTTTTTTTTAATTCTGCCTGGCTAATTAGTGCTGGAGTGCTGAGTTTCAATGTACTAGTGACACTGCTGGGGTTGCAAAGGAGGCAGGAATTTTTTAAAAAATCTATGTTTGTTCTCTGAATAACTTAGATTTTATGAAAAGTCCAATGGAAATGGCGTGGATCAGCTAATCTTTCCAGGAAAATTGATACCAAGTAAATTCAAAATCAAATTTGAAATGCTCTCTAAAATCTTTACCCTTCACAAAAGCCTTCCAATTTAATTTGACATTGGTTTATGTCCTTTTCTAGAATGATCTCAACCATTGTGCAGAGCACAATTTGCATAGCAAACTTTCAAACATCAGTAATATCAAACCAAAAATGAGCATCGCATGCAACCAGTTCTTTCCAAAGATAACAGCTGCATAACTTCTTTAATATCCACAAGCTGGAGAGGTAATTCAGGTCTTGGAGTCAGTGAAAAAGGAAGGGATGGCACATAGCTGCCTTCAGAGGGAAAAGGAAGTACAATGAATAAAATAAATAAAAAAGTTATAATGCACTTTGAGAAAACATTTAAAGAGGAGTGAGATACTTTAGTAGAAATATTTTAGTGGCATAAATTAGAAATAGAAAGTAGAATAAAGTTTAGAAAATAATTTCAGAAGAAACAGAAGATGCTGTGGGGTAGTGGTTTATACAGTGAGTGAAAAGTCTGGGTTATAAATTCTACTGCAAGGAAGCTTCCAATACTGTCTTACTGCTTAACAGGAGTGTTCAGGACATCACGTGGAGATGAAAATTGCCTTAAGATATAGCTTGCAGTGAAGTGCTGCACATGTGATGGTCCTGAATAAGTAGATTTCCTGATTGCTTTGCCTGGATTTTCGCCTGGGGCTTCACTGATCATAACTCCTTGTGTAATGCCAAGTAGCATAACATCTTCTGGATGCTTGTTTCTGCATAACATTGACTTTTGCTCAGAGAATTAGCCAAGTAGTAGCTTCCAGGTAGCCCTGACTGATTAATTGGCATTGTTATATTCCAGTGCAGATATTTGTCACTAAATTAAATTTGCATTTACATTCCACTTTAGTGAAAGTTGTTTTTTTAAATTTTTTCATTATAATTTCCAGAAGTGTTAATGTCACTCTCTTCTAGAAGAGTCTCAACGTACTTTTTTCCATTTTTGTTGTTGTTGTTGTTTTGGAGGGTTTGTTTGTTTGTTTGTTTTTGTTTGGTTGGTTGGTTTTTTGGGGTTTTTTTACAGTCTGTTCAGAGGGACAGTGCAATTTCTGCACTTTTTTGCACTGACAGGTTCAGTTGGGGTCCTGACACTGATTGTTAGAAAGAGACAAGTCTTCCCAGAGGGACAAAAAGTATTATGTTTATTAAAGAAGGCAGTAGGGCAAAAGTCTGACATCTGTCCCTTAACATTTCTTATGAATTCATAAACAGGACTTTTGGCCTTAGAACTGGAATGTGCAAAGACACAACAGGAACTGATTTTATCTTTTGTGTAAATACTGATTTATTGTAAAGCTTCATACACATCCAATTTCCACTGATGCATAGCTACAAAGTTGTGAACTCTGTTGTAAACACTCATGAAGACTAGAATAGTGACTATCTGTGCTTATTTTTAAAGAAAAGAGAGAATTCCTGAATGCCCATAACAATACTATTGACGAATAACTGTTCCAGTTAATAGAAGTGCAATTTACTGGTCTCTTTATTTTGTTGTTTAAGAACAACTCTTTCATTGCTTCTGATCACTAGTGTTCAGGGCTTATTTATCTCCTTGAAATTCATCAGTCTGAAGGGTTATAGCATGTGATTGAAAGACTGAATATGTTTCTGTTGTTCATGATTTGTCTCAATACATGACTTGAAGGTAAAACTCTGTGATATTTAAATCTCTTATAATAATACTTTTCAAAGCAGTTACATTATCCACCCACCTGTAGGAAACATATATACCCAAACTGGTCATATGGCTGATGAAATGATAAATATATACCTTGACAGGCTACACAGAATATTGTGATCTGATTTGCAGACATACTGAACACCCACAAATCTTCTGAAAATAGAACTGCCAGTGGGGGGGGGGGGGGGGGGNGGGGGTCATGTGTGAAGTGATAGACTTTGTAGTTTCACTGCATGTTTTTGTAATCTGACCAGATTCTATTTAGTTCCCCAAAAGATTAAGAAATAAGTAACAATATCCTCCCAAGGCCAATAAAGCTGTTGATATAAAAAGAACTATTATGTGATCATGACTTCAAACTGACCTTCAGGTTTTCAAGCTGAAAGAAGACTACAAGCATCTAGGACAGAGAGGGGCAATATAAGACCTAAAAATAAACCAAATTATCGATCTATACATTTTCAGCAGTCTGATTCAGCTGACACACTGTGCTGTTTACATCCTGCAATAACTCACATACACACAACATTTCAAGGCTGCTCATTTTGCATTCTGCATAAAGCCGAAAATTCTGAATTAAGGGGAAACAATTTTGATGCCTTCTAATTACACAGCAAGACATACATATAATAATGAAATTAGGGGGTAAGCAGAGCCAACATTTCCTAGTTAATGTATGGAAAGTTTAAATTTACTCCGAAGTGAGAATCTTCTGTTTCCTATTATTTGTCAATTGACATAGTTTATACAGGAATCATTCCCTTTCTTTACAATAATGCATAGCCCCCTCATGCAATAAAATTTCATCTTTTATTGTCATTATATAATTAGGCTTTGCAATTACTATAGATGTAATTATAGAAATAGTATAAATGTGTGTAATTTCATTGCCATTTAGAAGGTGTGACACACTGTGTGAAACAAAGAAAAGCAAAGAAACCATGGTGAAAACTAATAAAAATACCCAGCATGGCCATTTAAACCTGTGCAAAGGTGTCACTACAACTGGAAAATGGTATCTTTTTCACCAGAGCAAATAGCTATTCCAAGTGCATGGAAGCAGAAAATAAAGCCCACTGTTTTGATCAGTTTCAGATGAAAACATAGTATATTCATTATAATTATTTGCTGTTGCACCAAGGAATAAAAATAAGATTCACAACAATCGCAAAAGATAAAATATTCCTTCCTTACAGTAGAACCTCTTCTTTTCGTGACAGCTGAATAGGTTTAGGCATCTGAACTGCTGCAGTGTTTTGAGAAGATTTCACAACATATGGTAGAAATGGAGCAGTCGGATAGCCCAGCTGCTTTGCAGCATGTAACCTGGATGCATCCTTAATTAGTCCATGTCCTTCCCCCAAGATCTACTCTTCTGAAAAAGGGATTTATCTGATTTTGCTGAGTTGGGAAAAAGTATCCACTACCTTCTATGGATTACACTTTTGAATAATCAATGTTTTGTGTGATCCCTTTATTTTTACTGCCTTGATGCTAACATGGAATGGAGCATATGACCTTTGTTAATACTAGACCATTTGCCAAAGCAACATTCCTCTTCCCGTGCTAAAAAGTGGGAGAAAATAGACTTTCAGACTGCATTTGTAATTTGTTCTGATAATAATGAATTGGGTATAAGAACTAATACTCTACAAAACAAGTAAAGCTAATTGGAACCAAGGTGCTGGCAGCATTTAGGCAAGCCTCATTTCTCTGGTCTAGAGCTATAAACATCCAAACTCCCACTTCATGGTGGATTGACCTTGGAAATTTCTAAACTTGGTAGGTTACTCTGCTGAAACCAACAGTTTTGACACCCACCAGAACAGTCGCACCACGAACTGCAAGTCAAGCCCCACTATGATCCAGAGAACTGTGAGAATCCTCTGATGCATTTGGCATGCACAGTCTGGAATAATAGCTTTCACACATGCAGTTACGGTTACCTTAAAACAGCTACGAAAGAAGTCACAGTCCCTCTTTCCATAACCTTAGAACCATACAAAATATAGTGTGGAAGAGACCTCTAGAGGCCATTTAACCCAACCTCCTACACAAAACAGCACAACTGCAAAGTTGGATCAGAGTCCGGTGGTTACCATGTTAACTCAGGACACAGTTTCTATGTTTAGGACAGCATAAGTATATATTTTCCCAGAGACAGACAGCAATAGCAGCTGACGTGTGGAAGGAGGAAGGGAAGAGGGCAGAATGCTGTGGATATCATGGGTCACAAAGCGCTGCTATTTTTCAAGAGCACCACTGGTGTGGCTCACATTCAGGACAATCTCTTAGAAAGAGGCAGTCCTGGGTTGTAGTTCCAGGGTATTTTGACTGTTACTCATCTTACATAAATGACCATCTGTTAAAAAATCCACAAAAACAACCCTGGGCACCACAGACTCAGACTCAGGACTCCCTCCCTCTCTAAGTGCCCTTACCCTCAAATGGTCTGGATTCTGATCTCTGCTCTAGCGCCAGGCACCTCACATGTACATAATGTAGGACCAATGTTGGATCTAACAACAAAATGCCATAACCTGGACAGGCAATGTTTAACTTTTACCTGAATTTATGTATTCACACCTATCAATAATCATTTTCATCAGAAAAAAAGGGCAGGTATGCTCAGCTAACAATTTAAATTCTTTTCTCTTTTAATGTAATATCAGCTAATGTACAAACTGAAAAACTGGTGGGTAATTTGAAAGATGAATTTTTTCAAGGAAATTTGTACTCTCCCACACATCACTAATGAGAGAAATTGATGAATAAACTAAATTTTAAAGAGCAGAAAGTTCCTGCAATTTGCAGGTAGCATGATGGTGATTATAAAGCAGTTACATTCTAACACTGATTATAAATTAGGTCCTTAAGCACATTAAGGAGAAATAGCAGCCAGGTTATTATTTTTTTTTTTGCTTGGGCTGGGGAGAGGAAAAAACCATGTGGATTAGTTGTTTTTGATGTAGTGGAAGCTGAGAAAAATATTTTCTGGTTAGGGTTTGATAGGGTCTAGCATTTTTTTCGCAGTAGCAGAAATAGTAAGAAAAAACAAAGACCATTAACCCCAGTGAGCACAGTGTGTCATTTGACGAATTCTGAATGCCCTCAAAATTAATAAGCCAAATGAGAAGGTCATTTTTCTCATTTATTACCTGTCATGTGTTAGAATTTGGATGATGCTTTCAGCTTGTAACTGGTAACAGGATCAATAGAGAAGGGCAAACCCAGAACAGTTCAGAGCTAATGCTTTAAAAAAAAAAAAATAAATAAAGAGAACACTCCTTAAATTATATTGAACTATCAATAAAATTGCAGTAAGAAAAAAATCAGAGATCAGCTATACAAATCAAAAATCAAAGGTTCACTTAATTCCAAATATTATGTTTATGAAAGAGATATTTAATAAATATTTATCGTTAATAAATGTGGAAACATGTATTTTCAAAGCATTTATTGAGCTTTATGGGTGGTATTTGTGTTACTGAACATAAAATTAATGAGCACAGTGCAACAGAAATCTCTAGGAAGCATTTATTAAAAGTGCCTAGTTCGGGCCATCTAAAGTGTAAAAATATACTATAAAATAAAAATTTATGTGAAATGAAGTACAGAAGTTGTATCAATATTTAGTTGATATTTGTAGTACCTAGAAAACTCAGACTTTCTTCTTGATGTTCAGTTTATCTTAGGTAAGTCTGTTTTTATGTGACAGTTGAACAAATCTTGCATTGTAGCATATGGTGAAATTGTCTTTAAGGTACTTTAGGTTTTTTTTCTAGCATAAAAAGTTCTTTTTTTATTCAAGGGATTGACAGTTTTACATTAAGGCTGAATCTTTTTAAATAAGGGAATTGCAGTAACTACTCATTTAATATCTTGGAAGCTGGCATGAGATGGTATGTTCAGCTTCAGACAGCCTGTTGAGTGTACTACTACTAATAAATGAGAAACATTTATTAAATGGGAAGCAAAGTTCTTCATTTCACAGCTTTGCATTTTTTTCTAATCTAAGTATCAATCTTCTTTGAAAATGTTCTGCTTTCTAAATGAATTCTATTAATTATGAAGACACCTACTTTCTTTTGAAGCAAATGAACTTCTGAATGATATAGGCTCCCACCTGTACCAATTTGTTATGTTCAAAGAAGTTCAGTTTCACTGGGTTTGTAGGTGAGTTACGAATGGGCGACTATAACCAAAGGAGAGTAACACCTTTTGCTGCAGCTTAGTCTCTAATGTTGTTAGTTGCTGGGTTTGGAATTGAGAAAAAAATCAGAGCCTCTTGCTCATGGCCATTCTGCAGAACTTGTTAGAGGCCAGCTAATTTATTTTGATAAATTTTGTTAGGATAGGATGCAGGCTGTGGCCTTCTTTCATGTTTAAAAAAAAAAAACAAAAAACCTTAAAAAATAAGTTTTGTCTAGGATAGTAATTTCCAGATATATTGTGCTGTTTTCTTACTTCTTTACACCTACAATATCCAGGAAACAAAGGAACCTGCAATTTGCACAGTGTCATGAATTAGTGAATATATTTAGAAAACAGTGAACATTAAGGCTTGTGGGCTTTTATCCTAGGCACTTTTCCCCCTGGATTGAGTTCTCGATGCCTGCAGTAGTACCAAAATATTCCCATATCTCCCTGGTTGTCACAGTTTAACCCCAGCTGTCAAGTAAGTATCATACAGCAGCTGCTCAGGTCCTTCCTGCCCCCTCAGTGGGATGGAGGAGAGAATCAGGAGTGACACTAACATTAATAGCAATTGTAAACAGAAGGAGGGAGGAAGAGAAAAAGGGAGGCACAGAGACACAGAGAAAGAAAGACCCAAGAAAAACACATAGTACAATACAATTGCTCACTGCCTGCTGACTGATGCCAAGCCCATTCCCAAGATGTGATCAGTCTCTTCCCGGTAACTCTGCTCAGTCTATAGTCTGGGCATGATGTGCTATGCTATGGACTATCGCTTTGGCTGGATCGGGTCAGCTGTCCTGGCCATGCTTCCTCCCAGCTTTTTGTGCACCTGCTCATTGACAGAGCCTGGGAAACCAAAAAGTCCATGACTTAGAGTAAACATCACTTAGCAACCAATACATCAGTGTGTTGTCATCATTATTCCGCTACTAAATCCAAAACAGAGCACTGTGTCAGTTACTAAGAAAATTAACTCTCTCATAGCCAGAACCAGGACACTGGTTAAATCCATTAAAGAAATGTCCTGTTCTCTCCTAAATATGAGCTTCATTTAACATAACACAGGCAAGGTAGAGCTTCTCAAGGACATACTTTTGTCTCACTGATTCTGTGCTATTTTTCTTTTGTTAGAGTTTTGTTTTTTGTTGGAGTACCAGAGTAATTAGTTAAGAATCATCACGAAGGTCATACCATGTCTTGCCACAATTCCCCAAAACCAAAATATGTTTTTGCATTGTAAAAAAGGAAAATTGTCTAATGTAAGATCCAGCTACTGGCTGAGCAAAGGCAAGTTTGTCTGCCCAGTTCTCCATGGTCACCAATCCACCCTTTTTCTTTGCCTAACCAGCATAAATTGAATGAATGGCCCTAGAAATCTGGATCATACTTTTATAGGTTGATTTTACTAATGAAATGTAATTTGTATCATCAGATTGTCTGCATCTTATGTATGCTGTCTGTTCTATCTACCCTTGCCAAATGTCTTGTTGGTTAAAATATTGATGACCAAATTTTATAGAAGTTTGGGTAACACACTGAACTTTCCTAAAAGTAGTGTTGAGAGGGGAACCTGGGCAACCTGGGCAGAATGCTAAGACTAAATGTCTCCTATAAGTGAACAAGGTTGGGATATGCTCATTAGGCCTAAACAAGGAGAGCCACAGCAAAGATGATAATTTCTAAAGTAAGCTTTTCTCCCTACCAGAGCAGTTTCAGCTACAGTTCATACATTTTTAAACACTGTGGGGTGTAATTACAAAATGCAGATTTTCCAGAAAATAAAGTTTGCGTATTTTGCACATTATGGAAAAAAAAATATTTACCATGAAACTGAAAGTTAAACTTAAATATGAATATATGCATAAGGATAAAATAAATTATAAAATAAATTATAGGTTAGAGATAGTGAGTGTTCTAAATGATAGCACATATTCAAGTTTGGTGAAACAGTTTTGTTTGATGGTAACATCTCATAAATATTATTTCCCTTAAACCTGAACAATTTAACTTAGCAAACAGGGGGAAAAAAAGGCTGTTTTACTGTTTTAATCACAGGACATGCAGAACTTTCTTAATCATTTGGAGATTTTGGGTTGTTCTGTGTGTAAATATGTTTAGCTGAATAAGATTTATGTAATTATATGATAACTTTATGAAAGTTTGGCACTTCATGGCCTCAGTAAGGCACTTAGCACTCCCAAGAAGTCCCATTGCTCTCAAACAAGCTTCATGTAGTGACAGATGGACATCTGGAACAAAAGAAAAAAAAAACAAAAAAAACCTCAGATCAGATAGGGTGTGAGTTTTCAGATTCCCGCACTAATAACAAAAGTTTTGTTTCCGTATCTACCTAAAATTACTTTTGGTGAATATGTGGACATAACAAAAAAAGAAAACCAACAAAACTCCTATATAAGGCCTCATTATTACACTTCAAACTGTCACACAGAGAATGCTTTAGCATTCAGCATTATATACAAATAGTCATACTACATAATTTTAAAGCCTTTGATAAAGACAAAAGAGTAAGGCAAGAAGACAAGTATTATTAACATTCACCACCATTAGTATTTCAGGAAATGTTCTTCAATAGCTGTCCTTTGAAAGACATGTCAAAATATCTTTCACATGTAACGATGCCTTTTAATGCTGATATCTGAAAGCAGTATACAGTGCTGTGTTTGGAGGGTGCACTAAATCAAGAGCACTTCGGCTTTCTTTCAGTACTGGTGTAACCTTCATAGTTCTTCATGTCTGCATAAGAAAGGTGATCATCAAGATGACTGAAATACCAAAGTCCATTGTAGTCTTTTGGGGAATTAGGGAATGCCTGCTATCAGAGAGCCAATGTTAATTTAAATTCCATTTGTTCATTAATACTTGTGTAATATTTATTTTTAGTTGGGTTTAGATTCAGAAATCTCCTTAGGAGGTCCAGTCTGTAGATGTCTCATGGCAATGGTATGAACAGAGAGGAAAATGAAAGAGATGCACTTGCTCATTATAGCTTGGCAGCTTCAATAGAACTAATACACAGGAGAAAAGAGAGCCAGGAGAGGTTACATTAAGAGAAGACAGCTCCATAAAATCTATTAAAATAATTTTAAAGCTGAAGTAATACTGCCTCATTTTTTGAGTGCACTATCATTCAGATTTAAGGTCATGACAAAAACAGTCAATTACAAGAATATGGCTTTAGCTTATGTGTCTGATCCATGTTTCTCATTTCTTTTCCTTTCTAAGTTCTTCCCTGTCCAATACTCTTATTGGCCTTGTTGATAAAAATCTGAAAATTAGTTCAAAACTACCTATTAAAAGGAAGAGATTGTATTGTGTATTTGGATTAGATCTGAAGAGACAGATGTTCTTCCAAATTCCTTCCCTTTTTTTCCACTGGCTACAATGTTTATAATACAGTATTCAGTACTGAATATAACTACATCACCTAAATATATATACAGTTCATATGAGGCACACTTGGACATGAGACATAGCAAAGTACCATCTAATTTATTAAGGTTTGCAACCGTCAAACTTCCACATCTATTTTTCACACAGATATCTGTGTCCACCTTCCTTAAAACAGTTGGGTTTCCCTCAAGCCCTTATACCTCTTTTGGTATTTTGTCGCCTGTAAATACTGTCCTTTATTCAAATTTTCTGGATATGCAGTACTTCTGTCTGAGATGAAAGATGTTACTTAGATTGTGAATACGCTACATATTCTTTGTGTGAGTGTACATTAGTCACATATCTGCTGTTTGTTTGGAAATATACAGTACAAAAATATTGTATCTTCTTCGCAGAAGTGAAAAAGGTCCAATATTTTCTGAATAACGTGCATATTGCATTTGGTCCATGCAATTGCAATATGGTCCTGGGGTGAGTTCAGTGCTTCTTGAAAGCATCAGGCATGCTTTCTGGCTGTTTTCCATGTTTATGTGTTTTACGTAGCTCTGCAGTCACGTGAAGAGCCTTGGTCCAGCATATAATAACCCTAGCCTACACTTGCTCTCATGAAGTGGTAGAATAACCAGGAAACCATACTGTTAATCCACGCAATGGTTTGACAGAAATATTCCTTTAACAATTTGTGGTAGTATTAATAATTTATTATTTCTGCTATGATTTATTTATATACTATTATGCTTCTTTGTTTCTAGGTCTTTGGTTTTTACTGTGTGCATTTGCATTCTTTAATAAATTTAGATTGGAAATGCCTCAGACCAAAATTTATTAATATAATGTGATAGCAGTACGGGTCTCTCAGAGTCTTTTGAAACTGTACAGTTTGAATAGTAGAATCACAGAATGTTAGAATGGTAAAATGGTTTGGGTTGGAATACACCTTAAAGATGATCTCATTCTAATCTCCTTGCCACAGACAAGGCTACCTTCCACTAGACCAGGCTGCTCAGGTCTCATCCAGCCCAGCCTTGAATGCTCACGCAGATGAGGCATCCACAACTCTGAGCAACCTGCCACAGTGACTCACCACCTTCACAGTAAAGAATTTCATCCTAACATCTAATCTAAGCCTGCCTTCTGTCACTTTAAAACCATCACCCAACCACACCACCCACACACCACTGGANACCTGTCTCTGACTTCCCTGTAGGCCCTCTTTAAATATGGGAAGGTGCTAAAAGCCTCCTTACAACCTTCTCTTCTTCAGGCTGAACAACTCTAATTCAGCCTGTCTTCATAAGAGAGGTCCTCCAGCCCCCTGCTCATCTTTGTGGCCTTCTCTGGACTTGCTTCAACAGGAGCATGCCCATCTCATGCAAGGGCCCCACAGCTGGATGCCGCACTCCAGGCTGGGTCTCATGAGAGTGAAGTACAGGGGAAAAATAACCTCCCTCAACCTGCTGGTCACACTTCTTTTGGTGCAGGAGAAGACAAGTATTTGTGTGAATTAATTTTAAAAAATAAAAAGAGTCAACTAAATTTAGAGAAGTAAGAATTATGGTAGCCCATTGCTGTTGCAAAACAGCTTTTATGAATATTTTCTGCTCATTCTCTTTTAGGGTACTTTCAGTTTAGTAGGTAAATATTATTCTCTCTACTTGACAGAAATTAGAGAGGTTAAACAACAGCTTGCCTAAGATCACTGAGAAACTCAGTAACAGATACCAGAGTAAAATTCCCAGATCATCCAACATTTTGTCTAACATTTTCCTACATATTCTGTTTTACAAAAGAACCGGTTCAAGGAAGAAGGGTCAAATACTGTTGCTACATGTGATGCTGCAGAGCATATAGCAAGAGTCCCGTACACAATCCAGTTACCCAGTGAAGCATGTGGCCAATGTACTGCAAAGCACATCAACCCAGTTTGGCTCTTTGACACTTCACCAAAAAATACTATGCAAAACAAGGTCTTTTAAACACAACACAGGACAGAAATCATACCTGTTACCAAGCAGGTTTTTTTGAGTGGAAAGATGTTAGATCTGCCAAAAAAGAGATTTCACCGTGTACAATGTAACCCAGTGTAAAGTGATAAGGCTAACTGAATCTTTTTTTTTTTACTTAACTGTCACCTGATAGTCCCTCTGGTACACCTCTGGTACATATGCTTCCTTTCTCCTCTTGCTTAACAGAACAGCAGCTAATAATAAAGTTTCATTATCCTTAAATATATTTCTTTCAATTTCAGTGGGCTACTGTTATCTTTGAGAAACTGAAAGCTACCAAACAGACAGAAAAATCTAAAACTGTGTGAATTTATGACAGTTACTTTGATCTCACTCCGTATTTTTCTGGGTGTCTGATTGCAGCCCTTCTATAATAATACCACCTTGAACTTGTGATTTTAGGAAGTGAGCACATGAACCTAAAAAGAGTAGAAGGTGTTCACCAGCCCTATCTTTGTGAAGCACCTCAAGCAAGATTCTCAGAATCAAAAATGTGTTTGAATTAAGTCTAACTTGCAGCAGTGCTGTTTTAGCAGTGAATGAGATAAACAGGAACACAGAAAAGCCGAATTTTATATCAGAGTTCTTTACTCAAAGGCAAAACGTGGTACAGTTTATTTAACCTTGAAATGTTCTCATTTTAAGTAGATTAAATCTTATCACCTAACACTGCTTGTAAAGCATACCAATCATAAATACATTCCTGCTTTTCCCAGGAAAACCAGTGTGAGGTGGTGTTTCATCAAGTTTGAATGCCTCTGATTTTTCTTAAGAGAAACCAATTGCAGGCAGTATGATTTGCTGCTTAGCACTATAATTTTCTTTGTAGTAAGATGAAAGGAAGCTTGGCTTTTTTGTCGTGTCCCGTCCCAAGCTTCAAAGACATTTTAACACTGCAGTTCTTCAGTCTTGTCCCAGTCACACTTCTTACTCTTAAAAATGTTTCATTCCCTAAGCTACCTATTTTACAATTCAAAGTATGAGTTTCACTGTCCAGAAGAGATAGCTAAGTTTTCTTTTTACTAACAGTGAATTTAACAACATCTATTTTAAGCAAGTGGAAATATTAAAGGTCTTCTTAGTGGATTTCTAAGTAGACTGAAATCATCAGTCTAGCCAAGATGGCCAAAATTGGTGAACATCAGTACCCAAGCTTTGCAAGAATGTTACACAACAGTAAAAGGACAAATTCTCCTCATATTCAATCGGTCTTTATTGAAACTGCCAACATGAAATTAAATAATGTGTTTTCTCTTTTGTTTTGTGTATGTGAAACTGTGATTTTTTTATTTGAGAAATGAAGTCACATCTTCTTTCTCAAGATACAACAAACAAAATAGTTACAATGAGTGGTTTTTGTTACTTCTTATTGCATGGGAGTAAGCAATGCAGAAATCTAAAGTTCTATATAA
Organism: Pardalotus punctatus; assembly: GCA_013400915.1. NCBI lineage: Eukaryota > Metazoa > Chordata > Aves > Passeriformes > Pardalotidae > Pardalotus > Pardalotus punctatus. The sequence continues at coordinate 927,569 of VZTX01019007.1, forward strand.
CATTATGAAAATGAAACTCACAACCATCAGTTCAGCATCTCCTGTGTGGTGTGTCTAAGAAACTAACATCAAAAAAAGTTGGATCCATTTCTGCTATGATTACTTTTATACTGATATTCCCTCATTTTGTCCAATTGCTTGGGTTTTTTAACTCCAGTTTTGCCTATATTAGTTTAAACCAATTTAAGAATAAATGTAACTAAAATTAGACTAGGAGTCAGATTTCAGTCGAGTAAGTCCAATTTACATTATGCGTTGCTCTGAAGTGAAGCACAGTGTCTGGAATTTTCAAGCAACGGAAAGAAACATGTGAAGCAAGCTTTTTTTCCTTGTTGTCTAATCCATTTCCTTCATTGTCTGAAAATCCAGCAGGAGAACAATTATATAAATTTTATATATAGCAGTTCCCTTGGCACATATACTCACTGTTCTCAAAAACTAGGAAAGCATTCTTGTCAACTCGTCAGGTGGGGGTCTGAAAAATATTAAGACTGCTTAAGAGACTAAGTAGTGCTTCAGCTTGCTGTCAGTTCATGTGTTTAATGCATAAAAAAATAGTCAGCACCATTAGTTAAGTGCAAGTCTTAGTTGTGATACAAAATATTGATGAACAGCCTCTAACTACCAGCTCAGCACAGTACTCAGGGGCTGCTTGAAGCTAGCATATAGTCTTTTGAATGGCTTAACTGCTTCTTTCTTCAAATTCAAAGAGTGGTTATTAACCCTTGTGTTCTCGTAACATTTTCAGAGTAGAACTTGACTGAATAAGATTAGTGCCACTTAGGTGCTAAGGATAGGATCTGAGGTTTATACAACACTTGCTGTTAAGAGTGTGCTGGTCCTTAGAATTTTATATTATCTTTGATGAGCACAGATTCCCTCAGTCTTGAACATGCTGAAATCTCAAATCCCAAACTACTAACTGCAAAAAAATAAGGCAAATAAAAGCAGACAATATCGCTGACAAGGTATTTCTCCTTCCAATCATCATTTCATTTGAGTAGAATTATTCATTTTAATAGCTTTTTAAATAACTTATTTTCTAATTATAATTGTTTTTAATTAGCGGCAGAACAAGCAATGAGCAGAAGTAACTGGTGGAGAAGGGGTGTTAGATTTCTTGAACATGAATATTGCCCAAATGAGTAATAACTGAAGGTTGTCACCATCTGATGTTTGTTCACTGGTCTATGTAAAATGAAGTGGTGATCTGAGTGCCATAGGATTTGGAGATCATTTGCAACACATAAGGCAATAATTAGCAGCGTTGCTGACAGTCCCAAACATTTAATAGGGACAAAACATAATTTACCTTCTTATCCTGAAAGGTTTTGTTCCTTCATGTCAGAATTCAGTCAGACTGACAGAGCAGCCAAAGGAAATTTGCTCTATCTGGTGCTCACACAATGCTTGCTCTTTGCAACAAAGCAAACATTTCAGCTTCCAGAACCAAATTAAGCAGTGCTTACAAACATAATCCTTCCAAATAAAATTGAAATCCAACTTAGACAACACCAGCAGATAAAAAAGTCCATACTTTTAAAGGAATAATAAGCTTTAGGCATTGACAAAAGTAGAAGTGTAGCAAAAAGCAGTACTCCTGAGGTGTGCTTCTTTGTCACACCTTTAGCTGAACAGAACTATAGCCTCAGTGAAATTTGTCCATGCATGAAAGATTTTCAAACCACAAAACTCAAAGTGTAGATAGCTGTCAAGGACAGTAACAGATCTCTCTCTAACTTTTTTTTATTTCTGGTTGCCTACATTTTCTAATGAGAGTAGACTTTAGTGTAGGGAATGTAAGCCAATGATAATAGATTTGCTTTGGGCAAAAAACACTACATTACTGCAAGAAAAGTCATTCACTGGCCATGAGCAGGCTGGCAAGGTTACCATGTGGTGGATAAATGAATTTGATGACATGCTTAATAATGCAGATTTTATGGATATAAGATATGCCACTTAATGGTTGCTACAGGCGACAAGAATCAACCTACTGTGCAAAATTGTCAATGAATTTATTGGACCTGGCAGACACCACAAATTTCACAGAAGTTTAGTTTGCCAAAACACCAAGTAATTGAAGCTTAGTCCTCAAAACTTACAATGAAGTACTTTTTAAGTTTGTCCTGTATTTGCTAGGTTTACTGGAAGCTGGTTGGAGTAGATACACTGTCTGATTATTGACATGCTATATTTCTTATTCTAGGTTCTATCCTTAGGGGCTGATGTCCTACCAGAATACAAACTCCAGACACCTCGCATCAACAAGTTTACTATATTGCACTATAGTCCTTTCAAAGCCGTCTGGGACTGGCTCATTTTGTTGCTGGTCATATACACCGCCATATTCACCCCTTACTCTGCTGCCTTCCTTCTGAATGATAGTGAGGACCGGAAGAGGAGAGAGTGTGGATATTCCTGCAGCCCACTGAATGTTGTAGATTTAATTGTGGATATTATGTTTATCATTGACATTCTAATAAACTTCAGAACAACATATGTAAACCAGAATGAAGAAGTGGTAAGTGACCCAGCAAAAATAGCAATTCACTACTTCAAAGGCTGGTTCCTAATTGACATGGTTGCTGCAATACCTTTTGACCTGCTGATTTTTGGCTCTGGCTCTGAAGAGGTAAGCTTAAATGAATAAGAAATCTTCAATCTTCATTTATTACTTCACAATGGTATTCTGTGTATCCTAAAGTATTTTTTGCTTGTCATTTAATAGACTGCGTAGTATTTCTATCCCATCTTTTAAAGTTAGACTAAAATTAAGTCTTCCTTTCTAGAGTAATGTACAATATGAGTGTTCATTGACAAGAGAAACATTGAATGATTCAGCTAGTATTTTAAGTTGAATCATATTTGATACTGTCTTTAGACATAATGAAATAAATATATTGTGCATTAAGGACTTGGTCAGATGTTATGTAAGAAATGCTGCTTTGATTTGCTGCTTACTTTGTAAAAACTGCTCATGATGCATATAAGTGCTGTATTGGCATTGCATCATTAAAACAAATTTACTCTATTCAAAATGTTTAGATGAGATGTTTTCTTAGCAGAAAACAGACTAGTTGTAACATAAACTATTCTAGTTATCAAAAAGATTTGTCTGTTGTCTATTTTATCAAGAATATGGATTTTAAAAAGAAGGAAAAAAAGATTGCATGGAGTTAACCTTGCCTGATATGATCTATGTCCTCACCCTATCTATACAATAGAGTAAAAAACTGTTCAATATATGCATCCAAAAATGGCCCAAAGGTGTATAAAATATATTCTGGATTCTGGATTCCTGAGCCAGTTCTGCCTCCTTCCAAACAATTTTATTTAAGAAGAGCTAAAATAATAATATTTTTTAAATGAAAAGTGAACTGACAAGTGGAGAATTGGGATTGACTTTTCTGCAATGAACAGAATGCAGAACTTTTTTTTAAAAAAGCAGCAAACCAAGCAAAACGTAAATGAGGAGTTTAGAGAAACATGAGAAAAAACCATGCAGTAAAAATAAATTTTATTAAGGAAAACAAGAAGAGAGACAGTAATATAAAGGATAGAGGGAATATATTAATTGTTCTTTTACCAGAAGAGAACTTTTTTATTCAGAATGTGACTAAAATCTCAGAGATTTAAGAGAAAATTTGATCACCTTTTGCATTCATTATCTGTGGCACGTTTCAGTCTTTCTGCAGGTATTTTTTTCTGTGGTTTTGAAAGCACAGACACGTGAAAGACTAATATTTTCATAATGGCATTACTTCTTACTCAGACTACAGCATTTCCCTTCAGGCATGGTCTTTCTGATCACGCATCTCTTTCTGATCATTGAGCACTTGTCATTACCAAAAATTATTTTCAGTGATTGGAAGTGTGGAACATAAAGAATTACAACAGGGACCAATTCCAAAGTTCATTGAAGGAGTGCTCTTTGGATTTGTCCCTGAACATCATTCTTCCACACCTCCCCTGTTACAGATGTTTTTAAGAGTACAGTGCCAGACGCTGAAGTCATGCTAAAGGGATAACTTTAACATAAGATAATGTTAGTTTACAGTAACAAATGAGTACATTCTTGCAGATGAGTAGACAAATACAAAAATGTGGAATTTCAAACAGAAATTATGGGGCCATGTAATGACTTTTTCAGTATTGCAGATATAAGTAAATTGATTCTTTTTTCCCTCAAAGTCTAGCAATTGACCAGTTTCACTACCTGGAAAAACTGATTTGTTTATCTAAGCAGCAATGGTGCTATATAGATTATGTCCCGTTCACCATGCCATCATGGCTTCTCTCTCTCATTCATGGTATTATGTCAACCACTTTTCCTAAGCTGCTACTTACTGCAGTTTTTCTTCCTACATTGCTAACTATAATATTTCACCAATGATCCCTTTTTGATAGTTTAGCCAGAAGAAGCAAATGTCAAATTGTGAGGATGGAGCATTTTTCATTTAATAGAATTTTTCTGTCATACGGGTTATCTTTTTTATGAAATAGCCCTTTTTTGTTATCTAGAGATTCTTCAAATAAGACCCCCTATGAAAAATTGTATTGAATAGTCGTTTTATTAAACAACATAAGCTCTAAAGAGAGTTCCATGTGTGCTCATCCAGCTTTAAAACACCTTGATATCAAATGGAGTCTTGAAGGGGCAGGAGATAATAATCCAAATACCACATACAGCACTATCTGAATGCTTCTATTTGAGTCATGCTTTTTCAACCATAGGAAAGCAACATAGTTAGACCATTAACTTTCCAGTTTCTAAAAGAGGGAAATAATGTAATTTTAAATTATTTTTTTCTGCTTAAGCAGACTCAGCACAAGATGGTTATGTTTGGTAGTAAATAATGATGTCCCTGATACTCAGAAAGATAAAAATAATGAGTAGATGGACTTTTCACTTTCAGTTTTTTGGTAGTTTATTTTTAATCATTCTGCTCAGCTGATGAGTCTGAGTTGTACTTTGAACAAATAATAGTTGCAGTAGCTCAGCTCCTCAAAGCACACATAGATGAAGTGCATGTACAAGTGAAATCCTCCTTAAGATTACCAGATATTTTAGATGTAGGCATTTAAAATAATATGTGTTTTAATACAGTGATTAACTTTCTTCTTCAAAACCAGGTAAGTTGTAGGGAAAATTCAGATTGACATAGAGTTTCTTTCCTTTCATCTAAAATCTACAGCAATAAAATATAGAAAAACCAAAATGGTAACAGCTTCAGCAAGCAAATTTTCATATTTATAGGGGTTTTTAACTAAGGACAGAGGGAACACTTAGCTGAAATATGCAGGAAAGCATGAAGGCTTTTGCTTTTGTTGTATGTACAAATAATAGTGATCAGAACTATTTTATAGAACATAATTAGAAATCCTATCAACAGGAAAAATGCTGCTTTAGAAAATAAAAATAAATCCATCATTATGTATATATACAGCATACTTACAAAGTGTAAGAGTGTGTGTCTTCTAGTTGTAGCAAAAAATAAAGAAAGTAGATGGGGTTTGGCTAAAATGAAGATGTATAAATCAAAGTATTCTTGTTCCCTTAGTTTTTACATCTTCACTCCGTTACAAAATGCATCTGTCAAAGCAAACTGTAAAGAAGAATCCCACTTTACTACATTGGAGATCAAACTTCATCCTCCTGATTGCATCTCCGCTGATAGAATCAGTATTTTCCCCTTTCCAAATTAAAACATATTTGAAAATCAAGCTCAGAAAAATCTGAGGAAAATAATAATATAGTTTTCTGTGCTCAGATTAGCAATTTACTTGGAAAACATATTCCAATGAGTTTCAAGTGTTTTACACTGAAGACTCCGTCTCTGATCATAGAGCAGTCTCTCCTTGCATTAGCAACTCTGTGGACAGATCGCAGTCCATGATGGTGCAGTATTAGGCCAGAGACTCTGGAAATTTTTGGGGTGTCTGGCTAATACCAGGGAAGCATTTAGTATCAACTTTTTCTTTCCTTAATTGTTTTTCAAGAAGCAAAGAGGAAGCCCAGCACTGCTTGAGTAAGCAGTTGCTTGTAGGACCATTTTGGCAGTCCTTTATGGAAAGCAGCTGATGTACCAGCATGACCCGATAACTAACTTTTGATTAGTTTAAATATTTATGTTTCATTTCTGTGTGTACTAACACTTTCAGTATCATTATGCATACAGCATAAATATCTTCAATATGTGACACAGGGCTCATAAGAGACAGTTAAGGTAATGGGGTATAGATTAAAAGGCCAAATTCTGGTATGTATTTGCAAATTTTTCAAGAAAGAGAAAAGAGTTAACTATGTTTGAGGTTTTAGTACTCATATTCAATAGGTTTATTTACAGGCTGCAAAAAAGATAGAAGGCTGATGATGGTTTTAACATAAAATGTGTGAGACAGGAAATTTTTGAAAGATTGAGGACCTCACCATGCTAAGAAACAGGAAAAAATTTAAAAAACTAGAGGAGACCTAAGGATTTGGCTACCAGTAAGTTGCAAATGGCTTTTGCAAAATAGATTTAATAGATAGATTTAATTGATTATTTATTTAACACCTTTATCTTTTTTAATAAGTCTTACCAACTCAGAAAGACTTCTTCAATGTATTGTAGGGTAGACTCTGAAAGTAATTAGATATGTGCTATGGTTCTAATGAATTCCAGTTTAGATAAGCATCTAAGTGCTGAATTATCTGAGTGCTAAATGGAACACTGCCTGCACTGAATGTACTATAGTGGGGGGAAAAAGAAAAGAAAGAAAAAGAAAAAGAAAAAGAAAAAGAAAAAGAAAAAGAAAAAGAAAAAGAAAAAGAAAAAGAAAAAGAAAAAGAAAAAGAAAAAGAAAAAGAAAAAGAAAAAAAGAAAAAAGAAAAAAAAAGAAAAAGGAGAACATACTCTGATATGATTATCCAACTACTCTTGAACTTGTAGTCCAGCAGATAGGTATGGTGAAAACAGAGGAGCAAGAGATCCAGAGAAGCGAGCAGCATTTATCCAATTGCTATTTGCAGACTTTAATTGTTGGCACCAGAGAGGGTAAGGTATCTGATAGAGCAGAACCTCTGTCTCCTTGGTGTTGTGCTGCTCAAAGTATTCCAGCACACCAACAATATTACGTTGCATGAGACAGAGTTCTGAAACCAAGAACTTCTGTCCCTGGCCAAGTGACACAAGCCAGGTGTACGGTTACTATGAGAGGGCTACATCTATGCTAAGAAGTGGACAGCACGTAAGGCGTACCAAAACTTGTGGACCATGCTTTTCACCTCTACTGCCAGCTATATTTAATATTAAAGCCTCTCCATGGTGCTAATGAAAATTAAAACTCAGGATGAGTTTCTTGAGGCTTTGAAGTGTGTCTAGTCTCATTCATGCTGATTTTACCCCTGAAGAGATGAAGTTTTCTTGTGTTATACACCTTCCACATACTCCTGTGGAAGTAGCTCAAACTGATGTATCTAAGTATAGGATTGACACTGAGGATGAATAATATTAGCAAGTTTTATCTTAAGAATGGGGTGGAACAGTGTTGACATATGTGGATTCACAATCTACCATCTGATCTATTTAAGGGGCGCTGTAAGAATATATGGCCTCTTGCATGACGTAGACATGTGACTACATCTGTAATAAAATGCTTCCAACACCCCACTAGGAACAAATCTTAGCTTTTCTTAAGGGGTCATAAATATTTAAGCCCAATCTACCTTACAAAAAAAATTACCTAATCATGATACTCACATGCTTCTGAATCTCAGCCTAGGTATATAATTCCTTGAGGTCACGTATCTTCTTCATGTGGTAATGAGAAATACACCCTGAAATTATTATTTGGGATATTAAACTGAACCAAGGAGTGTTGCCCTACATTAACCTCTTGCTCATTGACTCAGAAAATATGAACAATTTATTGAGATTTCCACTGAGAAATGCAGCCAAGAAAGACTCGTGTTTTGTTCCAAGGACTTTGGGGTCTTACTCAGAAATATGGTAATTGCAAGGATTTAATAAAACTAGTCTAATACTTGTTGCAGGAAAGCTTTAATGTAGCTTTAATACTACTATCAGAGTGGTTTGTGAGGCTTGGAAATCTTTTTCAGTTAAGTGTCATGTAATATAAATGGATGTTTAAAAAAAGTAAGACAAAACTTAAAAATGTATTTAGTCTTGGCATTTACTGAATACTATAATATATGATCAGAATGCAAGGAGAAAGGTAGCTGAGGGGTTTTTTTTAAATCCAGTTGTTCCTATTTACAATGTTGTCCGTCTCTTTTACAAGGAATTAAGTATTAAAATTATTTACTAACTGAAATTTGAAAACTTAGATTAATAACCTTTAGATTCCTTTAAAAAGATAAGAGCCTCAAAGAGGCTGCAATGAATAATAGCACAAGTCTGCACTAAAAATCTTGGAATGTGTTCCTGTTTAAAACTGTTTCCATTTATTTTTTTAATGGTATAGTACTTTTACTACTGGCTATTGCCACTATTCCTGCAAGATGCTAAAAGATTCTTGTGGAGTGACTTTTCCATGATTTTCTGTTCACAGTGCTTCATTTGCTTTTACCTGTATGAGTGTTCTTACCATTACAAACAGGAAGAATCTTGTAGATATACTCTTTGGGACATTTCTGCCCTAGTACTTCTCTCTTCTACCATATGTGTGCCAGAGCATTGCAAGGAGTTTCTAAGTTAGGATCAATTACAGTCACACAGCTTTGTTCAAAAACACCTATTACCTATGCAGACAGTCATTTAATTATGAGCAATTCCAATAATTTACAGACTTTATCATGTTAAAAAATCATGAATCTGTTGGATCATTCAAGTCCATTATGGTGGATTGAAGCGCCCAGATGAAGTAAAATATTCAAAATGAAATAGTATTTAGCAGATATTGACAACTTCAATATATCCTGATTTTAAATTTTCATTTCTTATTTTCTTCCCTGTTTTTATAATGGAATTGATAGTTTAAAGAAAATGAAATTAAGATTACTTTGAAATGGGTTTATCTATTTATTTTGTTGATTCCCCAAAATAATGGAATTTGCAGTGGTTTATTCATGCTAGCTATTCATGAGAACACATTTGCTAGCAGAGAAAATAAATTTCTCTCTTATTTTTGCAGACAACTACATTAATAGGCCTTCTGAAGACAGCTAGACTGCTGCGTTTGGTGAGGGTAGCACGGAAATTGGACAGATACTCCGAATATGGTGCTGCAGTTCTGATGCTCCTCATGTGCATATTTGCACTAATTGCACACTGGCTTGCTTGCATTTGGTATGCCATTGGAAATGTAGAAAGACCTTACCTGGCTCACAAGATTGGCTGGCTGGATTCTTTAGGAGAACAACTAGGAAAGCATTACAATAAGAGTGATGCAAGCTCTGGACCATCCATCAAGGACAAATATGTTACAGCACTTTATTTTACCTTCAGCAGTCTGACAAGTGTAGGATTTGGAAATGTGTCTCCAAACACCAACTCAGAGAAAATCTTTTCCATCTGTGTCATGTTGATTGGCTGTAAGTAATTTTATCGTGGATTTTAATATTTTTTTTATCTGTGTTTGAGCAAATGACTTAACATTCTAAGCTAATAAGATTATAGGCATGCAGCCGGAAGGGCAAATTCCTAGGAAAAGGAATGTTGTATGCAAAAATATGTTGTGACTCATGCAGTGTCAGGAAGTAATCAAGTTGCTTGACTACACAAAATCTGTTATCCAAACTGTCAGAATATTTGTGTTGTATATCAGTGCCTCGAAGGAAATCCTGTATTAGGTAGGATGCTGAGTTTTGAGTGGATTTAGGAAATTATAGCCCATCATATTTGGATAATCATAATTATATTTATTTTTTTTATTTAAAACTGAACCTATGAATGTATGCATATCCTTTTAACTCTGCCCTTTGTTCTTAACTTTTACTTACTCCTATTCAGCTGCAAAACCCAACTATATGACTTAAGAAACTTTTGTTTCTATTTAATCCAGCATTAATGTATGCTAGCATTTTTGGGAACGTATCTGCAATAATCCAAAGACTCTACTCGGGAACTGCACGGTATCACATGCAGATGCTGCGAGTGAAGGAGTTCATACGCTTTCATCAAATCCCAAACCCTCTGCGGCAGCGACTGGAGGAATACTTCCAGCATGCGTGGACATACACCAATGGCATTGACATGAACATGGTATGTTCTTCTCTTTTTCAGGAAGAGATGCTGAGGAATAGAACAATGCATGAGAACTTAGAAAGAGACTGTAAATCTTTAGAATTTATAAGCTGTAATAGTACAAGCTTAAGAAGGTGGATATATAGCAATTATTGACAATTAAGCCAGTACATGTTTGGCATCCAGACATTTCACTTCCTAGGTTATCACCAGCTATATCAGAAATCTGAATTCTCACTGTGTATAGGAAAGCTTAAGAACTGCAGGTGACTTCTATAAGCTTCAATAGAGGAAAAAAGAGATCATGGGTTTCTTATTTCAGACATAGCTGTTCCAGAATTTTGTTTGTTCTTTGCCCTGATTTTCTACTTCCTGTATCAAACACGAGTACCTGTGTTGATATCTACAGTTACTGTTCTATAAAACCTGTGGAGATCAATTATTTTTCAAAATCCTTCCTTGTAATCTAGTACAGATATATTGGGAATGGGTTGAAGAGAGAAGTAGGCAGGTTTAGCTGCTTTTTTCAAAGAGAAATATTTGAATCACATGGTAGTCTGAAAAGTAATTCACTTGCATTCACAACCACATAATTCTGCACTGAAAATCAACACAGTACTACTAAGCATTTAGCCATCCAAAGAAACTCATTTCTAGGAAGTGACAATGTGCACCAATCATATTTTCTGTCTTTGATAAAAAAGCCTCTGTAATCTCCCCCTCTATAAATATATGGCTAGCTAAAAAGGAATAACAATCTGCTAGTGAGCAAAAGTAAGCATCTATATCTCTGGCTTTATTTTCTGGAGACAGAAACATTTTTTTCTGAAAAGTTAGCATCAGTTTGAAGACACTGAGGGCATTGTGCATCTTAAGGACCTGTGAATCTGTGTCTCTATAGGCATGCTTTCCAGAGCTATTCAGAGCTAGAGATTAGAGACTTTGCAGAGCTCTCCAGAAACCTGTCAAGAACAAGAAAATCTATACAATTTTGTAACAATTTAACTAGAAATCAACTTCCAAAGTTTTGACATACGTTTAAACAGCTTTCATGTTGTATCTATACATACATTTGTGAATGACTGTCAGACTACTATACTTATAGTCAGTTAGCAGAAACAATGGTCTTGATTAAAATCTTTTATAAAGGTGAATCACTGACAGTTCGACTTTAAGGTTACCATTAAGTAAAGCAGATCTTAAAAATACAACAGAAAATTAACATATTGGGCTTCACCTCGCACTGCCATGACTGTCCCCTCCAGAGGGATAATATGCCCAGGGCAGGACAAGGGTACTTGTATAAACCTCTGCTGGGGATTACTGCAGTGGAAGGCAGCATTAATAGCTTCAAGCTGTTTGGCACTGAATGGCCCTAATTCCTTCTGATGGCAGTGGAATTGTGGGGTACTCAGCACTGTGCAGGACCAGGCCCTTAAGCTGCAGGTGTGTGCAACCCAAACCTAAAGTAGCTCATTGAATTATTTCTGAAGATATTACAAAATCATGTATGCCTTAAATAATTCATAGCCACTAATGGATGTACTAAAAACAACTGTTTCACATGAAATAGTAACTATAACTGGATGTTGTCACATGAAAAGTTGCTGATAATTCAGGAATTGGTGTACTGAAATTAGTCTCGGATTTGTGATGAATGTGAAATAACAATTAAATGGATTAAATAGCCCATATTCTGCAATATGATTGTGAGGCAGTATGGAGGATTTGTTTCAAATAAAGCATGGAAAAACCCTCAAGTTTAGTATCTTGTTTTGTTGTATTTCATTCCTTATTCTGTTCACAATTCTATCCCACAAGTTTTATGTCAATCACATAATTTTCTTTAAAAGTGAGCTTGAATGTATTACACTTAGTACAAGGATAATATAAGAATTGTGTGATTTACGTTGTACTTATGAAAGATTTATCTCTTTCCTGTCTGCTTCACACCCAAATACATGGAATAACACCACCCACTGGTAAGAGCAGGAGGTATTTATATCAAATTTAATTCCAGTATAAAGTGTGGAGAATATCCATGTTATCTGTTGGGTTTAGAGCTTGTTCAGTGCTTTCTAATTTTAATTGTAACTTTTTGCATGATGAAGGGGTAGATAGCAAAGGGAAATAATCCAAGTAGAATCAGATGTGGGGCAAAATGGTTACTAAAAATTAGACATTAAAAAATGCTAATCTAACCACGTTTGTTAATCACTGTTTTACCCCACAACTCAAGTCATGCTTCTCTGCCCAAAAAAGGTCATGTGCATATTGGTTTGCATTAGATAGTTGCTCTGTAGGAATGTCACTGACGAAGTTGCCATGCTGCTGATCATTCTGCATTTTCCTTTGTGTGAATGCTCTTGGTTCAAACCATATATGCATGCTAACACACGCACCAATGAAGTTTTCTTGGCTATTAGCCATGTGCATATGAGTTGGACTTGCATGTGTTTTTTTTTTAAATTTTGCATGAAATCTTTGCATTTACAGAACAAAGGACTAATAAGACAAATGTGTTTGACTCCTGCCCATGTTTACATGGAGTTTTTTGCAAATTCTGAAGGCAGAATTTCATCAAATAGCTTTTTTTTTCATTTCATGACTGAAAGCTGAAAAAAGTTCAGAAATTTAGTCCTCTTTCTCCTTTGAAATATGAAATGCATAATAATCTACTTTTAAATATATATATATATATATATGTACATGCAACATATACACACACATAGTCATATATATATATATAAATAACATTGGAGAATATACTTCAAAAGATGCTTTAATTTATCTTCAGTAATATATTTAAGAATCCAGGTAAAATGGAAAATAAAATTTAAAAAAAACAAAGAGAGATTAAACAGAAACCCTTTTAATCTCAGGAATAATACTGTACTAAGACTAAACTTGATTTTCTAAACAAAATTCTACACCTTAGATTGAAAACCATAAGATAATATTTCATGCTTATTTGAAATGGTCAAACTTAAAATTAGCTTTAAAGACCTGCAGGTGAAATATGCTGAGACCTTGTTTATTTGTTCATTTGCTCCCTTCTGCTTCATTTCTACATCTTTTTGATTATATTCCATTATATAATGTATTTTGGTTAAAAACTGTTCCACATAATTATGCATGGACTGGATAAACAGGATTTGGGATTTATTCTAATCTGGATAAAAATCTTGAGTCTATAGAATAAGCATAATTTAAATCATATCCCTGTGATATACACTGGCAAAGTCAAATTACAAAAAAAAAATTTACAATGCATATTGTTTCACAAAAGATGTCACCAGTCCCAAAGATTCAAATTCTTGCAATTTTTTTAACTATCCTGTTCTGTTTTTCCCAAACTCTCTTTGCCTTCTTTTTCCTCTTTCATTCCCATGTTATCAGTCCAGCACTGATAATAGCATGCCTATGATGCTTACCCTAAAAAGATTAGTTATTTAGTGTTTGAGATATTTTTTTAATTATGCATGTATTTTTTACAATCCTGTCCCACCCCTTCTTTCCATGGATCTTCTGTGCATCTGAATAGCTTTATTGGTTTATTTTACATTTGAAAAGAGTTCAAAGAAGTAACTAAGTGGGACACACTGAAAAGTGTTTAGCCCAATGTAAACATTAATTAAAATTTTGGATGTGGGACAGATGACTTTTTGTTTTGGGTTTTACCCAATAGCATGAAAGGAGAGAGCAAGTCAGAATTTTTATTAATAAATGTATGATTTCTCCTGCAAGCATCCAAGCAAATGGTTAATTTTACAATTGTGGTAACTGTCTTGGCCACTGTGATCATGCAAGTACAGTAGAGCACACACTCGTCTTGAACCAGCAATGCTACTGCAGCAAATAAAGGGCAGGTTCACCATTGCCTTGCTAACACTTCTTTTGTAAGAAATTGGCCACTAATACCTGGTTGACATCACTACATCTGTTAAAACAAAACCAATTTTATCAATAGAACACTGCCACCAATATATTTGAAGCAGTGGATTAGAAAAGTAAATTAAAATTTCAAAAATAACAAGGAGAAATTCTTTGTACCATTGAAGGGGTAATGCAAATTAAATATGTTTGGAACAAAAATTAACAGTAAATTATTAAACAGAGGGAATATGTAATTATGTTGGAAATTGGTACTGCTGTTTTTCTATATGTCAGGATGAAAATAATGACATATAAACCAGTCAGGAAGTACCTTATGATTAGCTGTAAACTTGTTCTTTCATTTTTATAACAAGACCACTTTAAAAATGTGATTGCCACATCGAACTAAGTTATGCAAAAGAAGACCTCATAGAAAAAAAATATTTTCAAGAACATCCATCTATTGCTAAATGATCCTTTATCAGTTTCTCACTGCATTGTATTTTGAGGTATAAAATTTCAAAACCAAGAACAATTAATTTTTCAGCTATCACATTTTTTTAAATATACAGATGTGGTCAATCAAATTCTACAGACTTAAAACTTTTCTGCTGGTAAGGGAGTCAACAGTTGAAGAAACTGAAATAATTTTCTGTCTTCCTTGTTCAGCAATGTATCATATCTCAGAGATCACCTTTCAGATGTACTCAGAAGTTGTAATAAGATTATAGGAGAATGGTCCACTTCAATTTCACTAATTTCAGCATAAAGATGTCACACATCTGTGTGGCAATGACTGAAAACAAAAGATCCTGTTCCTGGTGAGGTTGTCAGGCTTCAATCTCATTGAAAGGTGAACTATCTCATTATCACATACTGCTTGTCTTCTCTTTCAACTGCTGTAAGGAAGCATACTGAACATTAAAAAAAAATCACTTGGTATGAAGAGGAGGATTCATCAGAAATAATATTTCTGCATTGTGGAGCCCAAGAGCTTCTGGAGCAGAATTATTGTCACCTGTGACCTTATTCATTATTTTCTAAATGGTGAAAGCCCTTGGAAAAGTTTTAACCCTTTACTTATAGAAATAATTAATTTCTGTAATTAATTATCACAGAAATAGTCAATAGTAAATTCTAAATTCTTTCTATGAATAAAATTGCAGAATTACAGAAATGCTTAGCCTAGATGAAGATGTTATTAAAATATGAGAGTCAAATGTTTGTGACAGAACTAAATCCTACACTACTTTCTGTCAAAGGAAACAACTACTGGGGGACAGAGATCCTAATTCAAAATCTAAGCAGAGCAATTTGTGCAGTTAGAGAATCTCAGGTTAGCCTTAAATTTAGGAGGCTGGCAGAAGGATGAAAATTAAATACATAGGTTATTTCAACAAATATGTGAATTAATATTAATTAATTTCACTCATTTTTACTGAGCAAACTAAGACAAAATGTTAATTTTTAATATAAAGTTCAAATTTTATTATTCAAATATTTTGATAACTTTATTCAGCATTTAGTGATACCAATGTCAACATAGCCTGAGATCTCTCTTATGCAGACAAAATCCAAATAGACATTAAGACATTAAGTATGTGCAGTCATGACACAAAGTGAATTTATTCCAGCCTCTTTGTACCTTCAGCTGCTCAAATTTTTTGCTGTGTTAGTTTTTGCATGGATCAGTTTCTCAAACCATTTCACAAGGAGAGGTCAAGATGAGGCAGGAATAAGCAGATAATGTGGAGAAGGACCAGAATCCTCTTTCAGTTTATGCCATCTTAAATTGTCAAAAGTACCTGGGAGTCTCCCTTTATCTTTCCCTCTATATGCTGAACACCTGCCACTCATAAACAAGCCTGACTCATTCTAGGAGGAGAAAGCCTTAGTCAAAATTAGTTTCAACATACCCCAAACACAGCACAACACACCTGAGTCCTCTTGTGCACTCTTCAACTGCTGCTTGGTATTTAATGATCCCACCTATATTTCAACAGAAGATTATATGCAGAATTAAAAGAGTATCTTTGATTGTCTGGCTGCAAGGACTGGAGCATCTCTCATACTAGGAAAGGCTGAGAGAGCTGGGACTGTGCAGTCAGATGGGAGAAATGAAGGCTCACAGAGGATCTCATTATTGTGAACAAACACCTGAAGGGAGGGTGTAAAGATGGTGGACCAAGGTTATTTTCAGTGGTGCCCAGTGACAGGACCAGAGGTAATGGGCTCATGCTGAAACTGGAGGTTTCTTCCAAACACCAGGAAACACATTTTTACTGTGAGGATGAGTGAGCACCAGTAGAAGTTGCCCAGAGAGGTTGTGGCATCTCTGTCCTCTGATGTATTTGGAAGCCACCTGGACATGGCCCTGGCTCCCAGTTCTAGGTAGACCTCCTTGAGCAGGGAGGATGGATTTCCAACAAGAAGTTCCTTCCAATCTCAATCATTGTTTGGTTCTGTTGGTATGGAATGTGGGTTTCCATGTTTAATAAAAATTATTGTAGCTAATATTCTGATTTGCTTCAGTTTAGATACCTTCTAAATATTTTTGCGGGACAGATGCCAATACCTGTTCCAGAACTGAGGAGAGAAAATCTAAAAATTGACATGAATTTTATAATTTATTCAAAAAACCCAAGGTTATCTTTGCTCCAAACAGTTGCTTGTTGCCTGAGATTACAGCACAAAGGTGTGTCCAAAGGTGTGTCCAAGTTTGCTGTCACAAATGTGCCTGATACATGTGTGTGTGATACCTTGTTGTCATCTTGAAAAAAGAAGTTAATGAAGCTGGACTCCTCGTGCAAAAGATCACATTCTTCAAGGCAGTATGAATTATGTCCCTACTATCCTCATGAAACCTGAATCACTTATTCCATCTAAAATGTTTTGCATCTCTCTGGATGATGTTTTCCTCCTCTGCAAGCATGCCACATAGATAAACCAACATTATTTGACATGGAGTAAGTTTTATTCCAGACAGGAAGAGATAACTGAACTTGGACTTCATAACTATCAATGAGAGACAACTGGAACCTGTGGTCACAGCATCCTAACTGATTTTGTTTTCCTTTACTTTTTTGTTTTAAGGGGGGAGGTCTAAAGTTGATTTTATATCTTTTTACATGTCTTTTGTAAAATATCTGAGTGTATCTCTTGAATTATGCATGAGTTCTGATTCCAAACATGGTTCTAACCATGAGAATCTTAAGATTTTTCTCACCAGGGCCCCGTGGAATCACAACTGAGGAAGATATGGTATATAGCAATAGAAATAAGTTAGGAAGGAAATGGAACAATTGAAATTCAAATCTGTATTAAAATGATGTGTTGTTTTTTTGATTTTTCCTTGATAATAATGTTATTAAAGTGCAATTCTAGCTTTATAATTTTCAATTTTCTTTTTTTTTAAGACTGCAGGGATGATTTTTGAATATTTAGTGTAGACAGTGTGTGTACAAATTTGATGTTGATGTTGATTCTCATATTATAATAACATACTTTTCAATACAATTTCAGTAATGAAAATCTGAATATGAGAATGAATGTACAAAATAATTGGAGGTTTGGGTTGGCAAAATATTGTCTGTACTGCACAGCATAAAACTTAGTTTGGAAACATCAAATTCTGTATAGTGTCAGGTACTGGACTTAGATTAAATACCTCACTATATGCAATGTGCATGATATGGTAAGCACTTTTTGATAATGAAGGTTTTGCCAATGTTTTAACAAATTTATCTTCAAATCAGCTTTTTTCTTGCATTTCTAAGCTCATATGAATGGAGCAATCTCCAAAACTCCATTGGAAATCAATGTTATTTTGATTTCCTTCTAGACATTTGAAAATTGTGATATTAAAGAGTAGATGTCTTTCCTCTCTGAGATATTAAACTGTTTTAGAGTGTAAGCTCCATGGAGCAGGGACCTTTTAATCACAGATGCTTGAAAAGAGGCTAGGATCTTTCAGATGTTATTGGCGTATAAATAACTGTTAACTAATATGCAATGATTTTAGAATAGTTTCATCTTAAGTATAAATTAATTAGAAAAATAATTGTTTCTATAAAGGAATATCCAAAGTATCTTCAGAAATATAAACCAACACACATGGTTGGCATGGGTTTTGCTTAATGGTAAAATACAATCCGTTGATAAATCAGATAAACAGCTGATGTGAAAAATTAAAACAATTTAGTCTAAGCTCTGCTCATACTTCCTAACAATTCAAATACACTTTTCTTGTACGTACTTCTTAATTCAAAATATGTTTCCTATTTCACATCCTATAAAAAATTGAGTTCTTCTAAATTGTATTCAGATAGAAGCAAAGCAAAGTATTTCAAAATAGGTCTTCTATACTCACATGACTAGAGAGCACTTTCAAAATAAACACAATTTTTCTCCACCTGTATCATTTGGAGAACATATTTGTTTCTCAGGTTTTCAGTATCATTCAGTAAGTTGCTACAACCTAGAGCCTTTTTATTTCAATATAATTACATTAAAATAAAAAGTGTAATTGGATACTAAGCTATTTCTAGTAGTGTAATAGATACTGAAAGCAGAGTGACACCACAGAAGCTTTTCATTTATCATATTTTGTTTTGCTTAGTGTTGTTGAATGCTGGCTTTTTCTGAGGATGTATAAATTTCATGTGTTAATGCCCTAAGGCCCAAAAATTGTTGTATATATATATGTGTTAAAACATTGTTTGTAATTTCACAGCATTGATTTCCATTAAGAATCATCGAAACATTTCAACCCTGTTAAAGGTTCTAATATCTCATTTTTAAAACATAGCTTGGCTTGTGTGGACAGAAGCCTCATATCAGAAATGTGTTCATCTTCATTAGCAAGGGATATGAGTTGTGAACACATTTCTGCAGTGAGAGTGAGTGCACAGACTTTATTGTGCTGAAGTAGGAATTAATATAGCAACAAGTGAATGCATTTGGGATATAGCTTTTCTCTGTGCAGAAATGGTTACATGTTCATAGAAGAACAGTGCAGAGGATAAACAGGGATGAAATAATAGACTGCTCTAAGACAGAAAAAGACACATCCTATTCACATATTCATTAAGACTTGTAGCATCAGTACATATTTTGCCTTTAGAAATATGAAACAGTTGTAGCTGGCCCTAGGGAAAGCATAAGACCCAATCATATAATTGACAGCAGATAACACGATATAACAAGGAAAGGTGGTGTGTGATAATGTGTTAGCAGGCAGAGTCACTCACAGTACTCCCATTAATTCCTTGGCAGAAATGTTTATAGATTCTAAAAGAATCAGAGGTAGATTATCCTAGACAATTAAAAAAAGCTCAGATAAAATGACCACGTTGTAAATAGCTCACTTCTTTCCTTCTAAACAAAATTAACACGTTGCCATGGTACCCAAGAGGAATCCCATGATTCTACTTCAGGCAAACTCCTATTGTTCTGAGTAAGAGATGAGCAAGGAACACAGCAAGTAGCCCTGTGGTTTACTGAACTAATCATCTGCCTATGCAAATCTGCATAACATTGTTTCAGTAGCTCATGTTGCTTTTTCTGATAAAAATCGAAGTCCTACACTTGTAAGCAGAATATATTTAACATGAAAATTGTAATAAAATGCCCTCTCTCTGAAAAATATCTGATCTTCTTCAGATACCGCTCATTTTACAAGTGTCAGGGTTATTTCAGCAAAAAACACTCTTAGAATAAATGTAGTACCTTGGCAATTGATAAAAAGGAAGTAACACATATCAGTCCAAATAGGTGAAATTCAGTCAAGATTCTCCCTTTAGCTGTCTTATTTGTTATTTTACTGCAGTATATTCATTCATATACCCTGATACTATTTCTTGCAATGAAAGAAATCTTAATAGCATATTTTGTAACCACTATATAGTTTAGTATTTATGTGCGTACTCACATTGTAAAAGCTTGCAATATAGATTACACTATGTATTTGTTCAATTTTAATACTCTGACAGCTCTTAGAGCCATGTCTATTTGTAGGTCACTTCTTTTTTCTTTTTTCTTTTNTTTTGTCCAGGAAGAAAACATAAACATTTTATAAAGAACTTTCATATCATTCGCATGAAATCCTTATGCTTGTCTTTCCAGGTCCTGAAGGGTTTCCCAGAATGCTTACAAGCTGACATTTGTCTGCACCTCAACCAAAACTTGCTTCAGAATTGCAAAGCTTTCCGGGGGGCTAGTAAAGGCTGTCTTCGAGCTTTGGCTATGAAATTTAAGACAACACATGCACCTCCTGGAGACACTTTAGTGCACTGTGGAGATGTTCTCACTGCTCTTTATTTTGTGTCAAGAGGCTCCATTGAAATCCTTAAGAGTGACATTGTTGTAGCCATTCTTGGTAAGTAGATTATTACAAGGCATATTAAAAGAGTCATATGTTTTGAAAGAAATATTTACTGTTGTTCATAGGACAGGAAATTTATAAGTGTTTTACTCACTACTATTTAAAATCAAGCAAAGAAATAAAGAAGAAAAGCCTACATTGATGTAATAATTATGTGCACCAAAGAGCCCACATCTTTGGATGTCTAAAGACTTATCTTTAGTCACATTTATCCCTAGATAAATGGTAAGCTGCAAGTTGAAGCAAGCAGATATCCAATTATTCCAGTTCTCATTATGCTGCAAGAACCAAAGTCAAGGCCACCCTGTTCTTGAACAGTGACGAAGGTGTTGAGACACATAGACCCCCCTATTTGCTAACTGGAGCAGTCTAATCTGGGTATTCAAAATGTCTTCTAGAGATATTCAGAAATATCTGTTTCTGCCCACTGGACATATAGGAAAAGAAGGCAATAACAGATTGATCTGATCTAGATGTAATAACACCACTGTTTCCCTTCTATTTCTTCTTAACACATTCTTGCTTGTATAGCATAATGTTTTTTCTTTTCTTGTTTTCTTTCCTAATGAAGTTGGCTCAGGACAATGCTCAGGCCAGCTGGGAGATCACCTGCAACTGGTGATAATTTTTGTGAAACCAGTAAGACTTCATTAGGTACAGCAATATTAAGAGTAAAATAACTAAAACCTTACCTAAACATGACTACAGATTTGTTTCTCCAATTTTATATTAGATAATAAGAATGCAAAGAATTGAGTAGATGAGTAGGGATTTTGCTGTCCAGAATCCTATACCAGCTGTAATATCATTCCTATGTTTTCTTTCTGTTTATTGGCCACTGTTGGAGCATACAGTCAGAAAAGTAGCTGAAGCCAGATGTGGACTGGGGGCAGTATGTCGCTATTAGTCCACTTTTGACTGATTATTCTGCATATACTTTGCAGGGTGGATATGTGAGCAGAACAAAGGTGTGCCTAAAGCAATCCTTCCCTAGGTTTAGATAGTGTTATCAAGATAATTTATCATCTCATGCTGTTGCTTCTCATCAGCTGGCCCAGCTTTAGGCACAAGCAAAGTAGGGAGCATGCAAGTATAACACTGTGAGATTTTTGCTTAACCGTGTAAGGGTCTTTCCCTGATTATGAGCAGTGTGGTTCATCAAGGAATTCACCTCTCACATCAAAAACATGTAAATTTCTTTAGCACTTGCAATCAAGACAAACTGACAATTTTATGGATTCGTCAATTTCTTTCTGGGCCTAAGATGCAGACTGGTCAAGTTCTTCATGTTATGCACATCAGATCCCTGTGCTCTCACACTGCAGCAGAAACCCAGGTGTTTGCAGGGCCATGCTACTAAATCTCTTCCAGTCTGTACCTGTTCACACCAGGGGATGCAGTTTGGAGCCTCACTCTCCCAGGGAATGGTAGGTCAGGACAGAAAGACAGGTGTGCACAACTGCATCCAAAAGAAACTGAGCCCACACCTGTTGTATGATCCATGAGGCATGAATCTGCCTAGAGCTGGCTCCAGTTAATGAGTCTGCAGTATCTTGAAGAATCTGCAGAAAAAGGATAGATGATATAAATGAAAATTACTCTGCACTGAAATCACACAGAAACCTAACAAAGTTTATCAATACTTAGCCAAATATTTTTAGTTAATTCCTCTTTCTGAAAAACCTACCCACAGAAATTAACATAAAAAACACTCAATGCTTTGTGCTCTGGACAACAGAGGTAGCATGGATGAAATTTTCACCCTTAAAAAGCATTGCAGTAGCATCATCAAAGAAATCAAAAAGTTCTGAGAAATGTTGGGTTTCTCCCCCAATTTTCTTCAAATCATAAGCACTGTCTGATGTGGATGAGTTAAGTTTCTTTAATACTGATCTGCCAACAGTAATTCTGCATCAAATCCTTAGAAAACACAATGTCTCTGGAATCCACTGTCTCTTTCAGCTTTGCAGACAAGATATAAAAATACTGCAACCATGTCAGTACTCTCATTGACGAGAAGGTTTTGTATGCCTTGAATAGGGACCTCTGAATTCGTTAACATTTAGGGCAGGACTATATTGGCAAACCCCTGTTATGTCACTGACTCCTGTTACATTTCATATCTTTGATTATCTGTTATGTCTAATGAACTGTGTTTGTTGAAATAAAAGCAATAGGTTTTTCTCTGAAGATGTGAAGAGATAAAAAAGAGCACTTTTTTTGGCACTTTATTTCCGTAGTTAATCACCTTTATTTTTAAAAATGTGTGTCTTATTTCCACTATGAAATTATCTTGCTTCAATTTCTTTCCATTTGTTCTTCCTGTGCATTCCTTCTCATATTCTAGAGGCATTGAATGCCTATTTTTCCTCTTAAAGGATATATGCAATATAATCAGGTTATCTCTTAATCTTCCCATGTTCTTTAAGATCCTCACTGTAAATCAGCCCTTGAATCATTTTTTGCATTTTTAGCTGCAGTTTTCAGCTTCCTTTTTAGAAAATGGAGAAACCAGAACTACTCTTAGTAACGTAATGTGAAAGGCACAAATGTTTAACAGAGACAAAAAATCACCACTGTGTTCTTTTTTACCAGTCTGCTGTTTTTCCCTTGCTATGATCACTAATCTTTTCCACAAGTGTTTTCTTGGTTCCACCCCAAACCCCTTTTGCAGCTGACCCTTATACCCTTAGTTTAGAGCATATTTTCACTGGTTTATGGCTGCAGCTGCTCTGCATTGATGAAGGTTGGGTTCAGTTTGGAAAAAATGAGCAATTAAATAGAGATTTAAATCTTAAAAATCACCTATTGTAAATGTGTCGACACTGATTGGAAGAACTGTAATGGTATCCAAACAGAGGCAGACGTGTTTAAAGGGCTTATTCAAAACAGCTCCTGCATCTTAGAAGTTTTGTATTCCCTCCAAAAAAAATAAACACTAAGTAATTTTTTACTAAAATATATTTCAAGTATGGTCAGTTCCTTCATGTAATTCTTAATAAAATTATATTACAGGCCAGACAAGTCCTGTACTGGACTGAGCAATAGAAATTGCATCTGTGTCATCATAACAATATGATTGAAACCACCAAACAATGCTTTTAGAAGAAAGAACAATGGAACCCGCTCAAGTCATCTTGTTTTGATAAAACTGAAGCAAAATTGTGATGAAACTTTCCCTTAGTCCAGTTATATGCCTATGTATTTTCATTGCTTTTAATAATTTCACTTTTAATGCTTAATAATAATGTTTTTTCTTTATATATACGCAGTGGTAATCTGATTATATCACTTAATGTAAAATCAAGTATTCTATGCCACTATCATAAAGAAATACATCATTCAAATTAATGGCTTATTCATGTTTAAAATAATAATCTCTGTTTAATTTTCTTTCTGCAGGGAAAAATGATATTTTTGGAGAGATGGTCCATCTTTATGCAAAACCAGGAAAGTCAAATGCAGATGTGAGAGCTTTAACTTACTGTGACCTACATAAGATCCAGAGAGAAGATCTACTAGAAGTTTTGGATATGTACCCTGAATTTTCTGATCTCTTCCTCACCAATCTTGAACTAACTTTCAATCTGAGAGACGAAACTGCAAAGGTACATATAATAAGTGATTTTTTTTCTTAATATTGGGCCAAATCTGTCTCACAGTAAAAAAACTTGAAAATAGCATTCAAAAAACCAGCATTAACAAAATTAAAATCTAAAATCCTGAGGCCAAAATTCTATATTAAGAAAATATACTTACCTGATTACTCCTACTGGAGTCAGTTAAACTCAGCAGAAGGCAATGAAATTATTAAAATTATGTTACTCTAACAGGATTTGGTTCTATATTTAAATAGTATTAAAGCTTCACCCAGGGGGATTTTGTTAAAGCCATGGAAAATATGCTTTTTTTCAGATGACTATAGCCTAGGTCACCACAAGGGGAACTTTTGACACTAAATGTAATTGTACATCCATAAAATAAGGATAAATCAGATTATCCAGATTCATTCTGTGTCTAGCAATAGAAAATATTTAATTGCCTTTCAAATATGAATTGTTAATTCCCTTATCTTGGCATGCACTCTACCTCCTAGGAGACTAAAAACTTACAGTCTTCAGATTTGCAGGCATTTCTTGGTCTCCTTTTCCCACAGTGACTGTCCTAAGTGTCCCCCTTTGCATAAATTATGTCTTCAGGAAAGTCAAAATATTGCCAATGTTTCCTTATTTCAGACTGACAGGGTTAGTCTGACTTGGGAAAGAACGTGGAGGTTTGGCCAGAAGGGGAGAGGGGCAATGCTCTTGCGCAGCTCGTGCTGCTGAGGCGAAAGGCTTCCCCCGAAGATTGCAGGTACAGCAGCCCTGGCCACCAGCCAGGGGCTACACTGCCCACAGAATGACTGCTTTACATCCCATTATTTCTCACATACTGCCGTTTTGTGGCTTCCAACTATACTTTAAGGAAAAACAGAGGTTTGGTGAGAAGAAGCTAACATAATTTGGCCTCAAAGGCCTTCTAAGAAAAAAAAGGAGCAAAAGAATACTAAGTTTTGGGCTGTAAATCATATGGACATCTTTGCTAATCACATACGGATCTTTATTTTAAAAAAAATTACAACAAATACAATTTCTGACAAGAAATGTCACTTCTTTTTATTATGAGCCTTTTTTAATAAAATATCATTCTGAAAATAAAAGATCAATTACATTTTTTTTTTCAGTCCTCCTTTTGTATGTATTGTAAAGGTCGTAATTATTAATTACATGTGAAATACAACACAATGAATGTATAGTACAGTGATAAATTTAAGTTAAAACTGAATGTCCATATGTTTGAAAAATTTATTGAGGATAATTTCACATTAATGATTTAAGTCTGAGCAATTATTTCTTGGAATTACATTGTCATCAATGTTTTATCATTATTTTTTCCTTAGATCTGAGAATTTTTTTTTTAAAAATCTATCTTCTGTTTTGTGGTGTAGAATACAAAGGAAGTTCACACTTCTTACATACCTTAGAAATTGTTCAGTTGTTATTTCTCACTGTTGTACCAGCCACTAATTAAAAATCACTAGTCTTCACAGAGATAAGGAAGGATGGAAAGGCTCAGCCATGCTTCTGAGCTTGCAAAATCACCATTTTTCTCTAGCAATTCCACATATTTTACACTGTCTATTGCAATCCAGAAAATCATCCCCCAAAAGAAGGCACATTCTTATCTTCAAAACATCACTCAGATCTAAATTTGTTATCAGAATAATAGGTGCTTCCGCCTCAACTTCTGCTCCTTTCCTCCTGTTAGTGTAAAAGTACCTTTTTCTTCCTGCAGTTTTTCTACCAGTGCGCCACCACTGAAGCACGTTACTCACCAGGTTTACAATGAAGGGAATAGAGAAAGATGTAAACACTTCTCAATTCCCCTGTGCCCTTCTCACACTAGCAAATCTACTTACTTGAGTGGTACTGGAAACCTCACTAGCACAGGGAAGGGAAGTAGGCTGAACCCAATGCCTTGAATATGTACACAAAGAGCAAAATTGTTATTGTATTTGCTAATTTGTAAATTTCTTAGCTGTAAGTAAGTAGAAAAAACAAGAGTTAAATGCATCTTGTATCTACTGAAGAAAAAAAAAAGCCCTGCAATCTTCTTAAGATGGATAGAAAAAGGCAACCTTGTATTCTGGTACAGAAATAAGTATGTGAATGGTCTAAATCTGATAAAGATGAAGGGAGGGTCTAGAAAGATAAAACCATGTGAGGTAGAGTGCCTGATGCTTGTCAGCCTTATATTTATTGTAAAATATAACCTTTATAATCATTGCAAAATGTAATCTTTATAATCATTACCATGACTTAAATATATATATAATTGCAATCAGTTACCCTTTCACTTCTTGAAATAGTATACATTCTCTGTTCAAGGTTATTTAGTATTTTTTTCATTAATTTCTCTAAGATTACTTAAACCATATCTTTACAAGTTCAGGGAAGCTCATAACACATGAACACATGTATTTCCATGTAAACTTATAATCAGGATAATTTTATTTCACCATTAGGTGGTGGCAATGTTGGTTTTGCTCAATTTGCATAAACTTTTTAATGTTAGCCCTGGGCAATTCCATTCATTAGCTGGGGATGGAGAGGCTGATGCAGACTGACTTTAATATTGCTTTTTTTAAAGCTTGAACATGATTAACAGTCAATCACCTATTGCAAATCTGCCCTCTTTAGATGGGACTAATCTGTCATTTTGTTTCATATTTCATCAATCAAGTCTGACCTCGTAATAAGATCACAAACTACCAATGATACGGATGGAGATAACTGCAAACTACGAAGACGGAAATTGTCCTTCCAAAGTGAAATAGAGAAAGGTAATTAACTCCATTTCTTATGTTAGACAGCACCACTTCATTATTCATTGGTATTTCACTTGGTAACACCGGGAACATTAGGGTCCCATGATGGCTGTTCCTGCAGCAGCCCTTGAGAATCCAGCTGGGCAGCAAAAATACTCTGTGCATTTAACCCCTACATGCTTATGTATAACCAGAAAATATATTTTTCACCTTTCCATAACTTCACATCTATCTCTGAAGAGCTGTTCAAACATTAAGCTACCTTGTTGCCTTTGAGATAGGCATATATATATATATATATATATATGTATATTATGTATATTATCTCTTAATATCTATTTTCTGAGACACCATATTTTGAACTTTGTGGAGAACCTAGTCTAGAGGATTACTTTCTCTCCTCAGCAAAGTGCTTCACTGAACTTGGTGCTAGGTAGTGTTTCTCCCTGGAATTGAAATATTTTAAAATTTCAAAATTTAAAATATTTCAAGACACAGTAGATTCACCATGGTCCAATTTTTATTGATATGGTAATGTGTAAAAGATTGTTCTGGTAAAAGTTTAGATAGCATTTTATGTTCTTATATTCACATTAGTGGCTTTTGGGAGTAAACCTAATGAAGGAAAATTCAGTGAAACTTTAAACTTTTTCACCAATATTCAGTACTACTAAATACCAGCAACTGTAGACAGTAGCTATGGTCAGACAAGAACAGTCATGAAGACAGCTAAACTAATACTCATAGAATTTTCATGTTTATGTAGGGAAAACACAATTCCTTGAATATCATTACTCTTTTATGGTTGAATGGTTTGTCTGACAAATTACTGTTTCTATTATGCCTGTCTCTCAAACTCCACAGTTAAACTTCAATCCAAAATGCAACATAAAACCAATTTGTAGAGCAGCAGAGTAGCTGATAATAAATGGCAACACTTTAAATATACATAGCAGGTATAATGCTCGATGAGGAGACTCCAATCCAGAGTGTGGCTATTCAGAACAATGACATTGCTGTTCGATCAAAGAAGCATCTTTAGGGCAGGAAGCCAAGACTGACAACAAATCTGTCAGGAAAAAATGTCCCCATGAAATATTCAATCTGCTCTTCACAAAGAATCTGTTGACAGAGATACTTTGCCTGACTAACCTTCACATTTCTTATGAGAAAACATATGCTGCTACCTAGACAAGATGGAAGTGATCTTTTATGTTGTGCCTGCTGTAGAATTACAAATAGGCTACTCAGGTGTCAGTGAGGTTCCAAGACCACTAGGTTTTTATGGTTCTTGCCCAGTCAATTACACTGAACATCCTCTTTGAAACATTAATTTGCATTTCTTTTGAAAGAATACAGTTTTTTCTCTGAAAAAAATACTTGCACCATTGGGGAAGAAGAGACAAGACTAGCAAGCTCTTAGTCCTGGCAGTGATTGTACCAGGCAATTTAAGTTTAAGCAAAAGTGAGGTACATTGGAAGTCCATCTGAGGAGATGAAATCATAAAAGTCCTTTGCCAAGAACTGGGCATACTTTTGGCCCAGTGGCTTATTGCCCCTCTCTGGTCTCTTTTCAGATTCTCTGCATGTTCCCATGGCCACAGCTGATACCTCATAGTCATAGATCTTCAGTGTTATTTTTCTGTGGCCATTCCTACATCCTCTATGAGGCTGTAGAGTACTAGAGGTACTACTGGCTACTGCTACTGGCTAAAGTAATATTCTATTGATTTCAACCCTTTATATGTGGGAGGGAGTGGCATCTTATGTTGATCCAGCATAGTTAGTCTATAGTGATAAATATGTGGGGATGATCCTGCAGAGTTTTTCACAACTGGGGAAGAAAATACAGAGTTCCTGAACAAACAGCTGGAAAATGCATTTCTGGTTGTATGACAATCATATTTCAGTTTCAGAACTACAGTTTGAACAGGACAGAGACTGCCAGCATTCTCACTGTTATATTTTGATATTTTATTTTGTAATTATTAGGGGCATTCTTATGAAATGGTCTCCTTGCTGGCATTCTTTACTTTCAGCTGTTGACCTACAAGCATATTATGGAGCTTGAAATTGTATTGTTTCCATCTTTAGTGTGATCATCATGTTTTTCTCCATTTTGGAGTGCTAAAAATGGGATTGTGTTATCTCAGCCTTTAGTTCATGCTAGCCTGATTTGGACCTTGTTGCCATGGTAACTCTTGCTGTGTGAGTTTTGTCAGGGGTTAAATAAAATCAACACAGCTCTCTGTTATGCATCTGCAGTTAGTACCACTAGTTCTCCAATTCCACACAAGACTTTCTCACTCCACATATACATATTTCCACCATTTCTATCCCATGTCAACAAAAACTGATCTTAGCTAGTAAGGCTAATAAGGGCTCTGTTATAATGTGAATTGAGTGGCTACAAAACGATTCAAGACACCAGCTTGTTCTCTGGCTTCTAGAATGGGTTACAATATCAGAAGAGGTCCCCTGCAAAAATTAATGCACACACTACATAGCAGCTTATACTTGTTCCCACCCAAGAGAAATCCACTGCATGTCTTTCAGAGTAACGGATGGTACTTCTTGCACAGGTGCAGGTGCAGACTTAGCCAGTTGCCATAGATGCTTGACAGTCAGCCAAGAAACTCTGTGACTGCTTAAAATTAGCAGCATTCCTGCCTGGCAGTTCCAAACAAAGCTCTCAGCTGGGTTGGCGAGTTAGTTTCCTGCTGAAAACTTAGGGACAATGAGCTATACTCAGCTATACTCCATCTACACTCAGTTGTCATTTTCAGCAGTGCAGAATACAATTCTTTCTTGCCTGTTTCTCATTTATTTCTAGCAGTTCTGTGTCAGTTAGCTAATTTCAAGGGATACATTCAGGCAAGAACTTCCTTTTGCTGTGCTCATTCTGAGTGCAGACCTGTTAGCCCATGCTGAATGGGGCATTGCTAGAGTTGTTTACATCAATATAAAATCCAATATATGGGTGAAAAATGAACAATGTAAGGAGACTCCCTGAAAGCCTGAAAACTTGAGGCTTTGAAAAGACTTTTCCAGAGTTCAAGCATTATCACTTTTGCTACCATCTTTTTTAACATTTTAATGTTGGCTATAAAATCTTAACCTTCTTGGGACTGTTCCAGTGTCAGCTGGCCCAGGAAACTCATAACAAGAAAATTTTCGTTCCATGGATGTGATTTTAAATGGCCACAAAACAAAGTTCTCACAGACTCTTGTTACCCTGAGGCTTGCACTTGCCCATGTTGACACAGGCTGTAACAATCAAGTGGGTACAAAATACGTTTTGCAGAGTCTCATTCTTAGCATATTAAGTAAGTAAACTCATATATTGCCTAATTTTAATTTGAATAATTATGTTTCCTGATCAGACTTTTTAAAAAGTGTCTACTGATCAATTCTCAAAGTAAGCACAGAAGCCAGAGTTCTAATAAACTTCTAACTGAATCTTCATTAGTATAAGTACCTTAAGTGTGCATTACTTGTAGGTTATTCAGGCTTAGAAGCCAAGCTATATTAACACAGCTTTATTACACAAAGTATCTAGAGGCCATGGCTCTTGATTTAGGTATAGAAGACAAGGAAACTTTTCAGGAACTGATTCTCCTGCCTAAAACTATGAAGTGGAGCAGTAATAAGAATCCGGAAACACCCCCTGCCCTATTCTTTCCCATTCTTGTCCCCTCCTCCAGCCTATTTATCTAAATGCTTACTTTATGAATAGATGCTCAGCAAAGCACTGTGCCATGTCCCCAGAAGGAAAGCAGGGTAAGAATCTGGAGAAAAACTGAAGCTCTTACATAACTGTGTTAAACTGCCAGTATTATGCTGAAGAAGTTGGCTTGGGCTTAATTAGAAAAGAGTTTCTAATATTCAGCCAGAGTGTTAAGTCATTAAATGGCCAGGAAACAAATAATATGTTGGCAGGCAGCATATGGCTGGAAACAAGACCTCATGTCCCCAAAAATCTTACCTTAATCATGAAACCTAGCAAAAAATGTACCTGGTCATCAGAGAGCCCAGCAGTGCAGTGTTCCATCTGCTCCTATTAGTGTTACTGTTATTACCACAGGGCTTAGGAGCCACCTCGGGGAGCTTCCACAGAAGAGTCTTGTTTCCAGGAGTTATTCCCAAAGATGCTGTTTCCAAAGGCCAAATCTGATCGAAATGTTGTGTGCTGTCACACACATGCATAGCCATCCTTTGAAAAAAAAAATAGTAATAATAGTACTATGGTGAAAGCTGGATTCCTTGTAAAAAATAAGAGAATTCTAAACTTGATATGAGAACTGCTTTGACCTTTGCCCTGAATCCATTCTGAGGTTCATTGTTTTAATTCTTTGTTTCTAATTGTTTTTTAAGTATTGCATTATTTCCTGAAATATAAAATAAGAATTGTCCTTCTATCATTATCTGATTAGCATTAAAGTTGACACAAAAACAGACAGAGCAAAGAAAATGCAGATAGAAGGCTGTCACTCCATCCTTAACATCTCATTGTACTGAAATTGGCACAAAAGAATGAATGAAGGACTTCATATTCACTTTGACTTTGAAATTATTGACTTTTTAAATGTGTCTCAAATTCAGTTATCCAAAAACTAACTCTTTTCTAAGCCCTTTTAAAAAAAGGAACATGGATCCCTTTGGAAAAGTTATGCAGACTTCAGTCCATCATGATGGGGGGAGGTTTCACTATCTTCTGCTGTCCCCTGTTTCCAAAAACACCCAAACTTTCACAGCTTGGAGAAAAAACACAGCAAAGGACGCATTAACTTACAAAGCTCCCACAAGCAGCACTGACACAGAACAGTAATTCAAACTCTCTCTGGTACAGTTCATTTCCTCCACCATCACTATCGAATCTACTGGAACCTTTCAGCAAAATTGGCAGAAATTCTATAACAACAGAATTTCACTAGTTTATATATCTAGCTATATCTATACTGTGCATACCCATGGTAGACTTAGGACCTCCCAAATGATGAATGAAATTGGAATTAAACAGATCTTCCATCATTAAAAACAAACACACCAAAAGAAAAAAAAAAAGTTAAACTTTTTTACTACTGAGAGGAGAAAATGTTTTAGCTTTCCCAAAATACTTCCAGCAACCTACTTTTCTTAGGATTAGGATCTTCCTGCATAGTTACTAGACAGACAACATTTTTCCTTGGTGTTAGTCAAATACCACACATGTATCTGGCAGTACATTTTTAAGTAGGGGGTCCTAAAGATAGGTGGGATATTTGAAGAGAAACATAATCAGTAGAAGTGAGGAAGAAGGAGGAAAACAAATATGTGCTAAAGAATGCAAGAACTTCCAAAGCTCAGGTTTAAGGAGACATTGCAAGTCTTTGGCATTGTTTCAAATTTTGAGATCTGACAGGTCAACAGATATGTAATTGAAGCTGCTGAAGCAGGACTTCTAGACATACAAATTCAAGTGCCTGGTGGAACTTCAGGCAAATTCTTTCTACCATTTTAAGAAATGTCTCAGGAAATGCATGTGCACATTTAAGAACTCTTGTCTCTGCCATGTTCTGGAAATGGCCAAGCTTTGTTGTAACTGCATCTGTTTCAAAAGATTCTTTTCAAGGCAAAAAAACTCTGATAGAAAAAAATCTATTTTCAGTTGTTATTTGTTTCACTCTAGTGCTGCTGGAGGGCATAACTTTAATACAATGTTCACAGAAGAAGTTTTAGTAATGTAGCCAACTGTCATTTTATCACAAAAATCTGTTGGTGTTACTAAATTAAATTTTTAATAAATATGTAATGGCTTCAAGGTTCATTACATTGCCTTCTTAAATTTCTAAATGGTATTGTCCTGTGGTCCTCAAATGAAAAAATATCTGTATCACTGAATAGGCACTGTGTGCTTTATCACCTCCTCTGAATATAACTAAAAAGCTGCAAATATAACTTTCCACCTTTAAAAGTGAATTGCAGTGCAACTAATCATCAGAACACAATGTGATTATTTAGATTACCAAAAGAAAATAAAGTGTATACAAAAGATAGCCTTTATGTTAATTGTCTTATTGTACTGTTGCCTTTTCTGCTGCTAAAAATATGAAGCAGACACAGCAGTAAAGGGAAAAGGGATTATTACCTTGGTTTTAATAGGATCCTAGGTGCACACTTGTCAAAAGTGGAACATGCCGAGAAGTGCACTGTGTGCAATATGTATACAACCTTTATGGACCCCACAAATTAGCATATCTACCTAAAATCCCCCAATAAGAAACTTAATAAATGAAGAAATTGTCCCCCTTTTCTAATTACTCCCCCCCAAATGGGACTACTACTAGTTTACAAAAACACGCTCCAGAGAGGAGGCTTTGTCCAAGGTTGGAGCCTCTAGTTCTGAGATAGTATTGACTGTTCTTCTTCACTTTGCAAGACCCCAAACTAAGCTAAATAGCAGACTACAAAAATTATAAACATGTGGGGCTAAAGTACAAGAAGTGTTTGTGAAGGGTACAAAGAGTGTGTATAGAGGGTACCAGGGAAGGGAAAGGGTATAAAAATGTATAAAAAAGGTATAAAAACACAAAAATCATCAGGCATAATTTCCCTCCCTAACTATTATTGCTATATTATATGTGATATGCAAGTGGTTTTCCTGTTGGG
Source organism: Pardalotus punctatus (assembly GCA_013400915.1). Classification (NCBI taxonomy): domain Eukaryota; kingdom Metazoa; phylum Chordata; class Aves; order Passeriformes; family Pardalotidae; genus Pardalotus; species Pardalotus punctatus. The sequence continues at coordinate 961,032 of VZTX01019007.1, forward strand.
AGACCCTTGCTATACAAAGTGCTCTGGAGATTTTAACAGTTCAGTTGTCTTCAGATCTCCAGGACCAATTACTTCTCCTGACCATACAAATTTCTATTTTTCCAGATGAGATAATTTGGAAAATATTTAGATCTGAGTTTCTCAGACTATTCAATAGACCCTGTGCACAGCTTTGAAACGATTTCTTTTTTTTCATGTGCACTAAATTTGTGAATTTTCCATACAGTTTTCATGCATTAAGGTCTATCCAAAAAGTAGGTAATTAGACATTTTGTAAACTTGAACAGTCCTATAATCACCAATGATGTTTCACCAAGGAGTAAGAAAAGCCTCTAGAGATATCAATTTATGCTTTCTTATCACTTCAAGTTATTAGTTATAAGGATTTTATGGTTTAACTTTCCTTATTCTTTTTTTTCTTTTTTCCCTGCTGTTTTGTCCTCAGAGATGCATTGGTAATATGTAGATGTTGGAGCAAGCTATACTTTCAGCAGGCACTCAAAAATGTTTATGAAGGCAACACTTCTCAGTTTATCTTATCACCAGTCATGACCTGAGATGATCAGGACAAATTGAACAGACAAATTTCTCTTCGGCTGAAAAGTGGTAGAATGCTTTATTCAAGCTGTTAGTCTTTTGGAATGGACTTACAGATGACCTTCCCTGGAACATATTCCTTATCAGAACATGAGTTAAAACTGGCTTTGACAAACATCCAGATGTCACGACATGTCAGAACTCTAAGGCCAAGTTGATTCTGAGACAAGAGCTCAAGCACTAAAACTGAAGGTTTATAAATGTCTTAGGTTTGTTTAAGTGGATTCAGGGTAAGTTATAGTACTTTCTGAAACATCAGAAACATCAGGTTTAAATATTTCTACAGGCAAGACCAAGATCAGTTTTCAGACAAGTTTTCTGGTAGCAAAGATGGAGTACTCTCATTTCAAATGTTGCACACAAAATTAAGTCCTGAATTTTTCTTATTGCTCATCATGCATTTGTAAAGACTATAGGGATCGTGTCCTTCTCCCAGTGGAAAATAAATCCATGAAAGTTCCTTATACTGTTTACCATAAGACGGTTTGCAAAGGAATATAAATTACTTAACTTTGCTCTTTTATTCTCAGATAAAGGAACAATATGGCAAAAAAGTTCACCATAGCACCAGTTATCCACTGAATGACTAGACACTGGGTTGCTTTTCATTTTCCTGTGTACAAGCCAGACACCTTCCTCCTTTTTGATACTCTTCCCTTAGCCAGTCTATCAGAAGGCACTCAGCTATTTTTAGCAGTGTTCTTCACACCAGACACATTCCAGTACAAAGGAAACAGCAAGAAAAATATTGGGGAGCACTTTAATTAGTAGTTTAATGATCCTAAACTTGCTGATTGGCATTCTATAGAGTAGTCTCAGCATATTATAGGATATTTTTATTGGATGGCTGAAAAGGGAGTAAAAATTCGCCACCTTCTGAAACACTAGGCTTCATAGCTAGCTTGATTAAGGATGAAAAATTCCCGTTAATGAAATTGCAGCAGTATTAAACAATGCTGCTCCACGTGTAATATACTGCAGACACTTTCACCAATATTGTTTGCAGCAGATTGGTGCACTGAGAAAATACACCAAGATCATGCAGACTGGCATTACTTGAGTAATGCAAAATTTCAATACTACAAAATTTCAATATCACACAAAAAAACCTGTCTGATCTCTGGTAACAATCCTTTGAAATAGGATTTTAATGCCGGTATTTCTGCAAGTCACTCTCATAGCTCTATGATGTGGACATGTGACAACCCCATTTCTTCCCTTCCTTTGCCAGTGCATGGGTGAAAAGCAGGACACAAACCCTCTGATAATTACTTTGAAGATTTCAGAATTTCCAGACAGCAAATGTCAGAGGACATTGCCTGTAAACTTGGCAGGCACTCAAAACACATAACAGGCTGAAACAGTCCCATAAAGGGTCTAAATGATGTTTGCACATTTTGATAAAGCAGGAAGTTACGAAAATAATCATGTTCAGTAAAACAGTTTCTAGCAATCAGAATCAGAAAGTGAAATTTGTCTTACTGGAAAGGGAAAGAGGAAACACTAGAACTGGGGTGGGGGGAGGAGAGGAAGGTGGGGTTAGTGATTACATTCAGAAGCAGAACAGAAAGGGATAAACAAAAATCTTTTAAAATGTTTTTCTGTGTGACAGAAATCAAACTTATTTATACATATGCAGGAAAGTCGTCTCTTCTGGAAAATCCATTCCAAACCAATGACTGGATTTCATTACAAAAAGAAGGAGAAGTTGGAGAAATTGACATTCTGAAAAAAAGCACTCTCTATATATTATTTGTAATTGATTTTTCACTGAGCTGCAGAGGCACTGCTAAGGTGTTGAGCTGAGGTACAGAGCTTGCACCATTATCAGGTCCTGAAGAGTCAATAAACTAGAGCAGTTTCTATTTTAATTCATACCCTAGGTGTAGAGTATCACAAGATTATCCTCCAGAGAGAAGAATCTTTAGCATTAAATAGGAGTCTTTTTAAAAGGAAAACAACTTTTGACTCTCTGATTATAGCCAGACGGTTAGAAGATTAAGCAATGGCAGTAAAGCCAAAGATGTCTATTTTGAAATAGATCAGCTGGTGAACAAGTCTTCCCTGATTTCAATAGGCAGTACCCTACATTCAATAGATCTCTGCTTTCCTTCTCATGCCAGTGAGTTCATAATACTTGGACAGCATTTAGAATATAATGTGTTCTGTTGTTCTGATATAGATGGAGACTAAATGCAGGGATATCGACTGAATTACTCTGGTTTTACAGCAGTGGAATTATTAGCAGAATCTGGCTTCATGTATCTAAATATTTTAGTATTTTATGGCTAAAACAAATAAGATAGTCTGCTATACTTCAGCTGCTATGCAATTTTTTTCACAAGAGCCTCAATGACCCCTTCTTAAAATTAGCCCACTGCTTGATTTGTATTCCACAGAGTGCTCATTACAGATGCCATTAGTGCACAAAAGCCCAGGAACATACAAAATTACCCTAAAAATTGGAAATTTCAAGCTTTCATTAGAAGGTCTTTTTCACAGGTTGAAGTCAGTCAAACACTAAGTAATTAAGACAATTTACTGTAGCGTGACTGTATGTTTTCAATATATTCCCACAAGAAATGTTATGGGAGCCATAGAAGAAGCTTTCTTTTACTTTTGTACTGTTTTGGAGATGGAATTGCAGAGAACATGGCACTTGGCTCTCAAGTCTGAGCATCCCCCAAGAGCTTTACACTGCCAGTCCATTTGCAGTTGTTTTGACAACTCTGCAGTAGCTGAGCATCACCAGTACCACTTAGAGCCAGTAGCCCTGCTTAACAGAAGCCCAGAAAAGTCACTTCAGTTCAGGGTTGTGTTAATTGCTTTTGGAGACTCTAGAGGGTATGGGTACAGGAGGCCTGCTTTGTTATTGGGTTTATTTTGTTCACCATTACCTGCCCTCACTGCTCACAGATTTCTGGACCCTTGAAGGGTGCTCTTTACAGATATTGCATTCTTTTTATGTGCAAAGAGGATTGGATGAAGCTACATTTTCCTTATAGTGACCAGAAAACAGAGAAGCCTAGGGAATATACAGAATGTTGGATTAGCCACTGCTGTAGGCTGTAAAGACTACAGACATTCCAGAATTATGTTGATTAGTAATTAGCACAAAGCAGATGGGAAATCATGCTGTCTCCCCAGGAAGTTAATGCAAACTAGTTACAGTATTTATATGTTGTTGAGACTACCCTGCTAAAATGTGTTTTAAATAAATAGCAGAACTGAAATTATCTTGACATTTCAGTTAAAAATAGGTAAAACCAAATATTGAATTGGAAAGTAGCTTCAAGTTTATGCTGAAAAGAGATCAGGGCTTCTCTATATTCATAAATGATCATTCTTGGGTTTAAATCCTATTTAATTTTTACAATATGTTTTTAAAGGTATCTGCTTTAAATCTAGGTTTACTTGCCATTTCTTAAGAGGACTAAATCTGCTGTTGCTCACTACAGACCTTGAATATGATTAATGAAAGATTCATTCCCAACTTGACTGGTACACTGCTACCATATGTATCACAGAATGTTGTGTACTTTTGTTATGCAAAAGATTGGATGTTTAGAGAATTGCAACTAATTCTAAAGGCTAAGGAATTTGGAAAGTTGTTTTGAAGTGATTCCACAAAGTCAGACTAGGAACTCCCTTCTTTTTGTTTCTCTCTACCATATCAATGCTGTAATAAGTATGAAATACGCTCTCTGAGTCGGTGGGCCCAGAAATTTTGGGGATGAGTGGTTGATTAACACATATGCCTCTTCTGGGAAAAGACTAATCACCGAAGATGCTCTCATGAGAATAACTTAAATGAGTATTTCTGATACCTAGTCTAACATACATGACTGTTATCCTGTCAAGACTCTGATAAATGCCCAATAATCAATAATGAGAGAAATTGGAAGACAGAATAAAATATTTCATATTTTGTAAACTTGGGAATATAAGGTTTCCTCAAATTTCATCCTCACTGGAAAAAAGAAAAAAAAAAGATTACACAGGAGGGCTGTGTTGGACAAAGCCTTTGTTGTTTTGTTATAAACAATTTTTTGCAAAACAAGTTATGGTTTATGGACTATGAATCCTTACTACATATATGCAAATGTCTTCTAGGACTTCAAAAGAAATAGAAATATCCTCTGATAGAAGAATCAAAAAAAAAGATTTTAAAGTATTTTTTTCTAGTAGACAGTGAACTTCCTACCTGATATAATAATCATATCCATCCTCAGACCATAATAAACTAGAATAAACTTTCATGAATTGCTTATTTTTGTACGCAATTATTTCTGTTTCACAGATTATTTCAAAGAGAATGATCAGAGTGATCCTGAACCTTCAGGAGACAGCACCAGATACTATCAATCTATTAAGAAGCACTTTGAGGAGAAAAAAAGTGGGTCATCATCTTTTGTGTCCTCCATTGAAGATGAGCAAAAGCCCCTGTTCTCTGGGATATCTGATTACCCATCTGTAACAGAGAAAACCACAGAGATGGACTTTGAAGAAATGGATCATGACACAGAAGAAATTCCTACTGACAAAAGAAGCAGTTCTTGCAAAGGTAATCCAGCTGTTGCTATTTAGTAAAGTTTGAGCAGACATCTTTTTAGTCTGATTAACAAAAATCATTTTCTGAATGATTCCCTTGATTCTTTACATAATATTTACTCCTAAAAGTTAAAGACAAAATATTATAGATTAAAAAAATATTATTTCTCAAGAGGATTAATGTAGTTTAATTCAGGGAACTGATTACAGTTCTGTGGGACTGGATTGTAGAACCTCCCAGAGGTCATTCTAGGTTTTGCTATAAATCACCTTGTAACTGAACTAAGTAATTTAAACAAACCCTTTAAAATTGTCCACTTGTACTGGACTTTACTGAGTGCCTATTGATGAAAACTGTGCTCAAAGCAGTAAAGAATCTCCCAAAGGGTATTTGATGTGCCGTGGTTGCATGACAGTGAAAATTTCTAGATAATGAGAGCCAGACTAGCTAAACCTAGTGATAGTTACACATGCACCAAACATGTTTTCAGATAACTAGTTTTATTCACTGCATTGACAAGGCACAACAATAATTAAGTGGAAGAAATTAATAATAGCTTGAAAGAATACTATCCTGTCTTGCTGCAGCTGTTGGTTAAAGGATTGCCATTACACCACACAGAACAAATCATGACTTCCATAAGTAACATAGAAGAATAAAGATTTGAGCTTTTATATATGACAGATGATCAAGAACTATTAAGCAATCTCAGATACTTTTACATAGAGTTAAATCACATAATTAAAATTACATCTAATATACTAAAATATTAATTTTCTCAGTGATATGAAAGGAAATTAATGAAAAACCCTGGATTAATATACAATTTAAATATTTCTGCAAGTTCATTTGTAATTCTTTCAGTCTGAAGGAATGAATTACATATTTATTGTTTAATGCTGTTTTCCTCAGCGGTTTCCATTGAGACAATTGAACCATTTAACCATCATTCAATAAACTTCAGGCTTTTAGGCTATCATTTTAAATAAACTTAATGATTAATCAGACCAAATAATGATTTTTACATCTCAGAGGTATGAAAATGTGAAGCCTTGTCTCCTCAAGCTAAGGCTCTATAGATTGGCACCACATAAACTTGTTGCATACATACTGCAATTGGAAGGCTTACCTTTCCCCTCCCAATAGCCAGAAATGTGTCCTTGCAGCTATAGCAACATTTTCCAAGGCAACCTATTGCAGATTTTATTTGCGCTAAATTTAGCATATCTAAAGGTTACATATTTTGATTAAGACTACACTCTTTTTTCCACTTTGTAATTTAGCATTTCTAGTAATGTTATGCAAGGTAATGAGCTTTCTTGCAACATTTATAAAACCTTCAGGGTCAATAAGATTAGCTTTTCCTGAGGTATGTTTTAAACTAAATTCTTATTTCTGCTATTAGAGATTGATTATAATTTACCGTAAGTGTAGTTACATACATGATGAACTTGTGAAAAAAACTCTGCTTTTGTGTATCCTCATATATTATGGTACCTTATAAATCTTAGATACAAATGCACTTGTATAAAGCTACTCCAATTCATTACCACTCTGACTGATACATATTTAATTATCTTTTGTTTTGTTTTAAGCTTTGGTCACTACTTCAATGAATGGAAAGACTATTAATAATGTATTGTATAACTTGGCAGAAACAGTATAAACGTCTCTCATAATCCTAGAATGCAACTTTTAAATATAGGGCTCTTTTGTGAAGACCTGAAAATTTTTTTTTAGCTGTTTTCTATATATTAAGGGAAAATGTTATTTTTACTTGGTCATTATTTGGGCTAAAACACTGATTCTTGAATTATTCCAGTAAACCTAGTTATACATTTATTGACTTACTTCTGTCTAAGATTCTTCAAGCCCTGGAAGACCAGAGTTGGTTATAAAGTTGTAGCTGCTGGTGGGCTTTTCTGGGGTTACTAACATACACGGAATACCTGAAAAGACACTTAGATGAATAAATCACCATATTTTATAGAGTGTTAACTTGCTTATGGTATGTGAACTTATTTTGTCATGTCACTGCCAATTCATTTGCTTGGTCACAAATTAAGCATCTATTACATTAGTCTCCAAATACATATTCTGTGACAAAAAAAAACTGTGATTTCCCTGGGGTAAACCATGGCATTGAAAAATCTGTGATTTTAATGAATGTAAAATAATGAACATCGTGGTTTTTACAGGACATTAAAAAGCAGTGAAATGCTCTTGAAATTCACTGCTTATAAGTCTACTGGATTTACAAAATCCATTGTACCTAAATCTATAATTTGAAACTTTACCCCTGAATTTTTCATAGTATGCTCCCTTCAGTTTGCTGAGAGCTTTCCAACCTTTCCTTGGACACTGCAAACTGTGCCATGTGTGCCTCCTAAAACCAAATTACATGCTGCTGTGACACCCTTTATTTCTTTCGTTCTGTTGGTTTAAGTTCCTGAGAAACAGAACAGGTTTCTGTGTAGCCAAGATGAAATCTCTTTCCTCTTCCTTCTGCCCAGTGCATAAAATCAGTTATAGGTCGTGTCACATGAAATTCAAACACTCTCTGCAGCTCCAGGAAACCTTCTACCACCTGCTAACCAAAGATCAGATAATGCAATAACCACCTTTGTCTGATAAAAAAAAAAAAAAAAAGAGAGAGAGAGAGAAGAAAGTCTCCCCTTACACTTGGAATCATGTAGCACGTAGTGAGAGCTCCCCTTCCTGGCTAAATCTATTTGAAATACTAAATCTGAGCAGGAACTTCTTTTTTTCTTTTTCTTTTTTCCCCCTTTTATTTTATTTTCTTTTTTTTCCCCCTTTTTTTCCCCTCTTTTTTTCCTTTTTTTCTTTTTTTTTTTTTTTTGTCTTTACTTAGAGAAACACTGCTCGAAGACATGTTTGAAAAGGATTAGCTATTAGCATTTGGACAAAGCTCTTACATGTCACCCACACTGTGGGTTTTTTTCTCTTCTCTTTGAAACGTGGCTCTAGCTGCTATGGTTGCTTAGAAAAATTTCACAAGTCTGAAATGAATGTAACCTATGCTGAGTTAAGAGCGTGCAGTGCCAAGACAAGTGTTAGGAGAAGCTCTGAGCAAATCATTCAGGAACTGATCTGATATTCAAATCCAACTGCTGGTGCCTTACAAGCAGCAAGGATTTTGTCCAGCTGTATGCTGAAGCAGCAGCCTGAGTGCAATAAGAACTTTAATATGTTCTATAACTTTAAATAGTTAAATAATTACAAATACAACTCTAATGGGAATCCTATTGAGCAGATGTTAGAGTTTAGACAGCCTTTTTTATCACAGCAAACAATGAGGGATTCTGAGAAATTTTGACTGTTTACATGACAGATTAACTCAAAGTAAATAAAGGCTCGGGTGTCAGGGTGAGCTGTCGGAAAAGTACTGCTCAGCCAAAGAATGTCACCTGTAGGCTCTGCAAAGGTCACAGCAAGATCTTCGTTCTATACTTGATAAGTGAAACAGGTATATCCCATGATAATTCATATGTAACCTTTCAACAGCTTGGTGAAGAGGAGAAATGACAGCCAAGATTGTAAACTTATTAATAAATCCACAAGGGGTAAATCAAGTAAACTGAGAGAGGAAGGAGAAAAAGCCCAAAACAGAAATCCAAGAAAAAGGAAAGAGTGTCCCTGCGTTCTGTTTGGTAGTCATGTGCAGCGTTTGATCAGAGATCCGAGAACTGGGAGAGTCAAAAGGGATGAAATTTGGGCACAGCAGGTGTAGGGTGAGACCTGGTTTAACCATCATCATTTTTTTTACAAAGGGCTGAAGATAAAGAAATAACTATAAATTACTCATATAAAGAGTGTTTTTAGAAAGTTCATATATTGTATATAAAATATGTAAAGCTCAGAAAGTTGATTAAATTCAGCAAGGTAGCTGAAATTCTGCAGTAAAATGCTAATAATGTAACTGGGATTTTTTTTTTACTTGAAATTGATTTATTTTCTCTATCTTAATCCAAAATTTTATATGCAATTCAAACAAAAAAAATGTTTACCAGGAAGCTTCATTTAATATCAAAGTGATCTTTGATGACCCAGCAATGCTGAATATTTCATTCTTTTAGGAGTCCCAAATTATTAAACAAAATGAACATGCACCTTTCACCCCACAGTACTGTAAGAGGATTGGAGATGTGCTTTACACAGTGATGTCAGGATTGGGTTGGAGACTACTATTGCTAAAAGCTATATCAATACAAATCAATTTCCTTTATGAGAATAATAAGCAGTACCCTTTTGCAAGCAGTATGAGCTGCATTAAATGGCCCTTGTCTCAGAGAAAATGTATTACGCTTCACTGACCTTAGACAAGCAGTGTTACAGTTATGGGTAAGGGAGGCAGCTCCCTGGGGCCTGGCACCTTTCTCTAGAGGGGACATTCCAATGTGCTCTACCACATGCCCAGTGCTGTAAATGTAATGCAGCATATCCTTCTTTTACACCAAAAAGCTAAGCAGTAAATGCACTTCAATAGCACACTCAAAGGCAAGACAAGGGGTCTTAGTCAGGCCTCTGATGTGCACTATCAATGACATTCAAGTACATCATTTAATGCCTTTAGGTTAGAACAAAAATTTCTATTTTCAGTGAATAACAAATTACTAAAAAAACACTTTGAGAAAATTTGGAATCCATTTGTAGAATAATAGAAACAAAATTAAAGAGAAGCCATTCAATGGCAGACATCTGATGACACTGACTAGACAAAGCTGCTTGTTTATCTATGGCTTCAAAATGTTAGCATGTATGTGACCACTTTCATCTTTCCTTAAGGAGCAGTAAGGGACAAAGAGAGATGTTCAGTCAGCATGCCAATGTACCAATTTGACACCTTGGGAGGTGCCAACCCCTCTCTAACTCTATGTGTATAAACCTATACTTTTATATGTTTTGTTTTTCATCAGACATCAACAAAAGAAACTGGGAACAGGAGAACATCCAGGAGTACCAGGACTCCCCAGTTCAACCAGCATTATCCCATGTTACATGGGGAATCTGTGAAACTGAAAGTGATTTTATATATGGGGAAGTGGAGAATCGATTAGATTTACTTCAAGAACAACTCAACAGGTAAAAATAAAGACAGGACCAGAAAAAAACATATGTGTGAAAGAGTACATAATACAGCTGATATTGACGATGCTACAGGAGGAATGAGTTTGTGTAGGAAGTTGCCAAAAGCATTCAGATCCTCAGAAGCTCAAAAGTACAAAAATATGCCTGATGGGAATATCACTTTGTTGTCTGTATATATTCCGAGGAGCATACCTATCATCTAAGTTAAGCTTTCTGGAATCTTGGAAAAACCAATCCTGGGCATTCTGGGTACACAGTTTTTAATTTATTGCCAGAATATTCATATCTTTTACCTCTAGGTACCCACATTAGCTACTCTGAATGGCCTTGCAGTAGAGCCTTTTTCCTTGGCTGACTGTTTTAGACCATCTTTTTAACCAAGAAGTTGTCCCTAGGCAGCTCAAATTGTTACATTTAAATCTCACCTCATCCAGAGTGCTGTTCCTAGATCACAGAACCATCAAACAGTTTGGATTTGAAGGGACATTAAATATCATCTAGTTCCAATCCCCCTGCCATGGGCACGGACACAAAATGGCAATTTTCAGTATCTTCAAGATCTAAAGTATCCTTTCTTTCCTGGAGACTCAAAGTACACCAGCTGCCTGCTTTTAAAAATGTATTGCAGATGAATTCCCTTTTTGATGCATTAACTTTTTTTTCAACTCTATAATAAGTAAGACATGGGAGTATTCAAAGGCAAAATACTTATACCTGTTACAGCACAAAAAGGATGCTTTCTTTATCAGAATCCAGGATTACCTTTGCTTAATACAGATCTATTACTCTTTACTGGCAGCTACACAGCATCGCTTAGAGCATCTTAAAAATATGGTTACACAATTTTGATCCATCCTGCACTGTAATTTACCATGTAACTTCACTTAATTTTAAATTGCCCTATGCTCAGGACCATGGCTTTTTCTCATTATTTTCACTCTGCAATTCCATTACTTTCAATATTTTTGCATAACAAATACTATGACATGCACTCAGTTCTAATTATACTTTAGTAGCTCTTCACTGGCATTCTGTGCTGTATATTTTAGCAGTGTAAAGCCAGGTTAACTGCATAGTGATTCCTTAATCTACCAGAACCCAATCAAACAAGAGTATTTTTCCTTTCTGAATACAATATAATGCATTAAAAAGACATTTTTAATATGTAACCCTAAACTTGGTAATTTATAATTGTAGTAAAATAATCTAACTGTAAATGTCACATAAGTAAATGTCTGCAGTATCCCCATCAACAGTATGTAGTCTTTTGGTTACATTTAATTTCTTGAAATCTTAAGCTCTCAAAACTGAAGTTATACCTCAAAGTTACCCACAGTTTTATCATGCAAGTTCTCAGTATTTTCTTCTGTGAGAAAATATAACTGTTGCTGATAAACTAAGAATTAAATAGTTATTTTATTAAATAATTTCATTCTTTAACTCTTCTCATGTTTTTAAAGCTTTTCATGCTTTTGGGATTTTGGGCCTTGCTGGGTTTTCTATGAATATAACGGACAATATCCTTTCCTGCCTATGTCAGATCTGACCTGCTAGCTTAAAAAGCAAGGTCACTTCTCCCTGAACTTTTCCATGCCAAGGTAGAGTCTTGGCATAACACTCCATTATTAAATAGACATAGAGGGCTGGAAAGCCACTGTACAAGGAATATGTCCCTAGAATTGTCTCTGTTTCTTTTCTTTAAGCAATTGGAATTTCATGGAGACCATGGGCCAAGCATCTAACATTCTTCTGATTGTTTGGGTAGCATGACACAGATTTGTTTTAAATGTTTTCCATTTTAAGAATGCAAAGTGAACTTTTATATATAATGATGATGATGAATAAAGACTACCAGAGATACTTTTTCATATAAAGTACCAGGAAACTTTCAAGTACTAACAAAGTAAGAGGGGAGCAATTTGAGTGTTAATTCAAAGACAATCTTGAGTGCACATCTTCCAATGCTACCTTTTATTCACTGAGGCCTAGGTTTAGCAGATGGAAGCTCTCTGGGTGGTGGCATGCTGCTGCTCCTGCAGCATTTCCCCCGTGGCATCAGCACCAAGCTTGTGTGAGAACAGCACATTTGCAAGTAGCAAGGAACCCAAGGGAGCTGAACAAGAGGGCGAGTAGGGCACATCTGACTCTAACATTAGTCTGGGTTTGGGCCTTTTATTCTGATAGCTGATGCCACAAAACCAGCATCTTCTGATAAAGGAAGAAACGGCATCCTAAATACACTTTGGGCATACCTTCTCGATTAATTTCACAGATGCTTTTATAAATAAATGACACAGACAATGGACAACTCCAACATGATAAAAAATAATGTCAGTGCAGCACACAGTAAAAGCAAAAATCTGACATCACAGGATCAATTCTGCTACTGTACGAAGCCCAAGTAGTAACATTCACAACATTAAAGGCTGCTGACAAATATTTGTTTACTCTGTCAGAAGATGAGTTGCTGTGCAGAAGGCTGTATATCTGCATTACAGTCTGTCAGCGTATGCTGCAGCCTTCCAGCAGCTAGGAAGGCACAACAGGCATTACCTGTTCCTGAGTTTGTCACCAATTTTGGCAAGACCATTTAAAAATAATTTCAGTGCTATGGAATTGTAAGTCTGACCAACATAATCAGCTCAAGTGTTTCAGAAGTCATATACAAACTTATGAAAAGGCAAAAAAAATTTTTAAAGGTACAAAATTTGACCATCAGAAATGCTGGCATTAATTCTGAGGCCTGCATAAGTTTGAAATTTTCACAGCTGGGAGAATTGGGCAGTTGGGTTTTTAACTATTTTTGAAGCAATCTTGCATTTTCTAAGTGTAGAAAAACACAAATGTGGTTTCTGCTTATTTTACTGTGTTGTATTAGCATGTCAGAATTCATTGTCAGATGCATCAAAATAATGTCCCATGCTGAGCCAATACAAATCAATTTAGTTACAATGGAGATAATACATTTATTCCAGTTATTTTCATCCAGATACACAGTCCCCGGTGTTGCTTCTTGTTGCAAACATAAGGCACAGTGATGGACTTATAGCAAAAAGCAGAGACAAGCTCGCAGGTATGTTCTGCAGAGGAAAGGGAAAGCCAGAAGCTTTGGAAGGGCTCCGTACTCCCTCTACTGTTCTCTCCTATTTAAGACATGGTCATGCCACAACAAGCAATGGTTTTATTGGTAAACTCCAGGTCCCTCTTGAACACCTCTGCAATCAGTGTGTAATATACCTCTGCCTGGCCATGAGTTAACTGATTTCATGTTCCTTCTATAGGCTTGAATCCCAAATGACTGCTGATATCCAAACCATCCTGCAGCTTCTGCAAAGGCAGTCAGCACTCATTCCCCCTGCCTATAGCATGGTGACAGCAAGTGCAGAGTATCAACAGCCAGCAATCCGGCTCATACAAAAGCTTCAGCCTGCAGCATCAATTAAAACAGATAGAAGTTTCAGTCCTTCATCTCAGGTAAGTACATGTCCAATAAGATCAAAAGAGTTTTCCTAGTCTTTTTATCTTATGAGGAAGAAATGCGTACTAATCTAGGTGCTGGTTCACTAGTTTAGGGAATATGAAATTATTATTTTGACCTAGTTCCTCCACAGTGGGCATAGACACCACAGTTTCAGAGGTCACATTTTCTATGAGGGTTGTAGAGATTCATACAATGATCTTATAATCAGACAGATTTACTTTATGGTCACGGTTTTCATAAAAGGTAGCAGAAAAGGAGTTCAAGTGGTTAGAATATTCAGATTTATGCAATTCTGGAGTTATGCTCTAAAACAAAACTTCAAATTCAAGAATGTTGAGATCCATACTCTTAGTTTGGGTTTCAACAGTAATCAGTCCTTTAGAAAGGGCTGCTTCTATTTGTATCTTGATGTAATATGAGCAAAGCTGAGGAGTGGAAAAGATATCCAGGCCCCTACAATTAATCAACAGAATTGCATTCAATTACATTAAATCAAATGCAGAACCATGAAGAAATATTTCAGTACACTGGTTAATTTTCAAAGATGGTTTTCCATCAACCATCTGAATGTGCTAATTTTGAGCAGAACAAATGCCTGGAAGAGACCAATTTAATTACGATCTTGTTTCTTCTCATCCCTTCCAGTGTCCTGAATTTTTAGACGTTGAAAAATCGAAACTTAAATCCAAAGAATCCTTCTCAAGTGGAGTGCATCTGAACACAGCCTCAGAAGACAACCTGGCTTCTTTTCTTGACCAAGAACATGACCAGTCTGTAGAACGTCCCCCACAGCCCTGTAAAACTTGTCTCCCGCCAATTAGGCACCCCTCCTTGCCAGAATCCTCACTAAGCACTGTAGGAATCTTGAGTCTTCATAGGCATGTTTCTGATCCTGGTCTTCCTGGGAAATAGTACTTTTATACTATTAATTCACATAAAAATGTAAGTGCTTTTAATGGCTGTTTCTCCTTTTTTTCTTTTCTTTTTTTTTTTTTTTTTTTTTGTATTTAAATCCTCTATACTTGACTCAGGGGCTACAAGGAATATACCGTTATATGCAAAAGTACTGTATATTTTCCTAAATCTGAAGCTTGTAAGGTAAAGTTGAGCAGTTCTGATGTAAATATATATATATATACACACACACACTTAACTGTATGTTCCAAATGTAAAACTGCCAGCATTCTCAAGGCACCTTATATTTTTATTTTTTTTTTAAATAACATGCATGTTCTGAAACTACAGTTTACGTTGCATGGAGATTACCATTTACTGCTGTCATGGAAATAGTATTTTATTGTGGATATGTCTTCAAAGCAAATAGGAGACCAATAACAATAATTCACATAGAAAAAGTTCTACCTGACCAAGCTAAAATTCAAGCAAAATGCTCTTCTAGCTCACTTTTGAAAATTGATTTGTCTTTCTTGTAGTGAGCTTTTTATAATAAATCACAGTGGGTCTGAATCTAAAGAAAGAATAAGGTAACCAAGTTTTCTGGGCTTGAAACAATTAGGACAGAGAAAACAGCTTCCTTCCAAACTAGTTAAAGTGGGGCAGTATTTTACCAGACAGGAAAACTGGCACATGCTGGAAAGTATCACCATAGGTCACATCCACAAAACTGCATCAAATTTAATCATTTGTTTCCACTACATTTTGGTTTTGGGTTTTTGTATTGTTATTTTTTTTTTAATTCCATCATAGAATTCAGCTGTGATGAGCAGACAGGAACTCTTCATCTGTCACACAACCATAATCAAATGCAATAAACCTAATTTCTATGTAATACAGAAGACTGTGTTCCTTTTGTTCAATACAAATTATTAACAACCTGTTTTAATTTAAAAATATTGTATACATTTTTGTTTTATAATTATTCAGGTGGCTGTTTGCAGTTACCTCTTTGTACTGACTGGCCCCTCTACAATGCTCATACACACACACCTCGCACGCGTTTCTGGATGTGTGCATGTGTGTATTTTATATATGTACATAGGTGTGTATGTATGTGTATGTGTATATATATTTATATACACACATACACACAAGTGTGTGTATATGCCTACACTTACATGTAGGAGTATAGATATAGAGCTATAAATATATATATGTATATATGTAAAATCACTTTCAGGAACAATTGTAAACTTTCTTATTACAAAATGAGTAAGCTTAGCTTGTGTCCAAAGCTGACTACATTAGAATAAAATGATCTAAGGTCTGTAGGCTTTAAATACAGTATGTACTGTATGTGCATAATGCTTTGTGAATACTTAGATTTAATTTTATTAAAATATTATTCTGCTTCAAATGTTGTGTTTATTTTAGAAGGAAATTACCTTTTTATTACTGCTTTTAAACATTTTAAAATGTTCATATGATTTTCTAATGTCATCGCTTTAATATGAAATTCTCTAGGATGAGAACTGGTTACAAAAAAGCACATAATCCAGTTAGGGGGGCAGCACTTAAATGTTAAGTAAAACCAAACTAAACCCTCTGTTCTAAATCAGTGCTACAGAGAGATGCAATAGTGGTTGTCTCGCACGTAGATACATATGTGGTATGCTGGGGTCTGAATGAAACATGACACTTTAGTCATCAGTAGATAAAGCCAAGGTGAGTGAATCTTCCCTCATTTAAAATTAGTGTGAGTGTTGAGCTACTGGGCACAGCTCTGCTTTACCTTTGCTTTTAAAGGTACAAGAATGAAGTCAATATCTTTGTCAATGAAAAGATAAATCAACCCTTCCCATACAAGATCAAATTTTCTTCTGCCTCATGCTACTGTTGATTGTTGAAAAGTCCAAATGCTACATCAGGCTGACTGCTCTTCTAGCATGATAACAGGAGGCCCGCACTGCTCGGCGCCTTGCAGGATCAGATCCTAGGCACCAATCAGAATCTTTGCCTGCATATACTCCATTGAAACAGGAGTGCTTAATAACAAATACCTTCTGGGGTTTTTTGTTGTTTGTTTGTGTTTTTTTTAATAGCAAGTGTTAATGACTTCTTCTCTATCTCGGCCTGGTAACTAACACTCATGTCTATTACAAAAAACAAGTTAGCACATATTCTAAAAATGGTATTTTTGGTTATGCTACATTTTTAAAAGTCTGGTATAAATTAAAAGTAAAATTCATGAAAAAAGTATAATGCATTGCTTTACAAAAAGCCTTTTGTCCAATTTCATCACCTAGTATTTTGCATTAATGCAAAGAGACTGAGCAAAACAGGTAGACTGGGGAAGGAGCACTGGGGAAAGAGAAAGGGTGGCAACTACTGCAGTCAGTCCAAGTGGAAGAATAGCTCCATTCCTTACTCCTTTTTTTGGCTCAGAGAGGCTTTGTTCCTTCCCTTGTCCTTTACCAAGAAAAAAGATCTCAAAATGGAAGCAAATACAGGAGACTTTATAATGTTATGGAGATTCTAAGCTCCCTAGACACCTGCCAAGGAATGCAGAAACAAAAAATGAATGTTTGGTTGCAACACTCTAGCTGCCCCTTCCCTGTCAAACAAAGATCTGCTTTCTCAGGTAACTTCTTGTTGGGATTCAGTGGAGTACATAAATGCTGCATATGAAAAATGCACAGTCCCCAGTCATGGTATAGCCAGAAACCTTTATTAGAAGTGCCTATAGCTTTTATAATATTTTCACTATCATATTAGAATAACACACACCTGGATAGCCAATAGCATAAGTGCCAAACATTTCCCTCAGCTTTTTTCCCCAGAACAAGTGCTTGTTGTAACAATTTTTCTTGCAAACTACTCTGGTTCTTATCTGTTATATTTTAGAAACTTTGTTACATCTCTCCTGCCTTGAGACTGAATAGTCCTTTTCTTTTTAACCAAGTGGTCTTTGTTTCCTTATCATTAAGTGTTCTTTGTTTTCTTGCCCCATATCTGAAGACCCACTGCTTCAAGCTTTTTTCTTCCACAAACAGGTACAAACCTGTTGGGTGTTCTTAATAGGCAGGGCAGTAAAATATGCACAATCCAGCATTAGCTTAGCAGAGCCAACAGAAGCAGCGTTTGTATGACAGCTCACCATCGCTCTAAGTGATTCGTTTAGATGTGTAAACAAGTAGCTAGTAGCCAATCTACTGCTTAGATATAGAGAAGTAGAAGATGTATATAAGTAGCCTTCTGATCTGTAATAAACGGCTTTCACCTGATCACATTGATCTGCGTGTGATTGACCCGTGCCCCTGCGCGACATATGGTGACCCCGATGTGCCTGAATTAGTTCGTAACGAACCTCTGAGTGCCCGCAGGGTGCGGGGAAGGCAGTCGTATTTCCCTGCAAGCCCCGGCAGGATGCCCCCTTTCCAGGCCTGAAGTTTCCCTGCGGTCCCGTGCCAGGATGAAGTGTTAAGACGGAGCTCCGCAAAACGT
>VZTX01019007.1:979389-1096084 GCA_013400915.1 Pardalotus punctatus
TAAAATATGCACAATCCAGCATTAGCTTAGTAGAGCCAACAGAAGCAGCGTTTGTATGACAGCTCACCATCGCTCTAAGTGATTCGTTTAGATGTGTAAACAAGTAGCTAGTAGCCAATCTACTGCTTAGATATAGAGAAGTAGAAGATGTATATAAGTAGCCTTCTGATCTGTAATAAACGGCTTTCACCTGATCACATTGATCTGCGTGTGACTGACCTGTGCCCCCGCGACACAAACCATTGGCTTTGGAAAAGTGTTAATTTTCCAAACAGCAAAAAATGCCCCTTTTATTTGTGTTTTTGTTGGGTTTTTTGGGGTTTTTTTTGAAGGGACAGACCTCCTTATAAGTCCAGTCTGGTTTTCAGTTGATAGAAATGGGTCTGTGTTATCCAAATAAAGCTGGGAATAATGTTAAGGGTTGTATACCCAGACAGGTGCAAAATATCCACATAAGCTTTCAGAACTTTAGGAGGTATATTTTGTGCTTGCTTGAGCTTAGGAACACTTGGCTATGCACATTAAAAACCTGTGGCTAAAAATACATACAAATTATGAGCTGTAGATACAGAGAAGTCTCCTGGAAATTCAGGAATAGCTAAAGTAGCTGAAGTACAAAAGTAATTTGGACACTTCAAATGTGAGAAGTGAGACTGTACTGATCAGCTGAGCTCTTAATGAAGTTCATCAGCTCCTACCACTTATGATGTAGTTCAACATTTAAAACAAATGAGAGGTTGTGATGCTTTTCGATAGTTAAGCTGTTCAGCAACCTGAACTATTTCATGTGCACATTCATCTACAGGCACAGATTTACAGTAATACACAGTAGCCATGTGTCTTGACCTGCCCAACTCTGCTGTTTCCTGGAAGCATATGCCCAAGTGCATGTCTCTTTCCATCCGTGTTCCCATTCTGTTCACTTTGCAAATGCATTTTCTGGTCTCCCACCTCACTGCTGCCTGTCCGCAGATGAACCTGTCTTCCCTTTATCCTACTGCAGATTGTGTCCTAGTCATCTCCTCTCTCTGGTGAGCACTCATCAAAGCTCCTGTCTCATTCACCAGCATCACAAGTAACATACAAAAAGCTGAAAAGCACTGTTTGGCATGGCCTCTGGCTGCCTGCTGAGATAAAGCAATTGGAGTTTTGCCCACTGGTAAATTGGATGTCCTTTCTTTTGAGCTGCTGAGCTCTAAAATGCTGGACATGAATAGAATCGCAGGAGACCGCAATACCAGGACAGCAGAAGGCACGATTCCTCCTGTGACAGCTGTACTTAATACCACACCTGCAGACCAGCACCCCTGATCTCTCTATCCTCTCCTGCTAAATATTCTTGCATTGTGAGCACTGTGTAAGAATGTACACTTCACTGCACGGTGCGGTGCGGTGCAGAGCCGTGCTGGGCAGCGCAGAGATGTGCGGTGCGGTGCGGGGCTGCACCCTTTGCGGCTGGACCACACCCCGGCTTCCCCCGTGCGCTCGGGCCGAGCAGGGAAGGGCAGCGTTGGGTCTGCAGCGGGGCTGGGCGCTGGCACTGCACAGCCTTTGCGATAGCCGAGGGAAAAGCCAAGTGCTCTTCCCTTGCCCTGCCAGAAAGACTGCTATGAACCCTGACACTAATTTCAATCACATCTGAAAGGGACAAAGGTCTCGGAAATCAGCGTAAGTGTCCAGGAGGAGAGAGGTAAGAGTCAGGGTATTTGTATCATCTGTATCATCCTGAGAACAGGTACTTGTATCATCCTGAGAACAGGAGTTCAGCCATCATCATCTGTGCAACCTCACACTAGCTGGAATTATGTCTAGAAGTCTCAAATGTTATTTCAATGTCTGCAGACTCTTAGAGCCAGTAAAGGATTGTTCTGGGATAAATGCACAGCCTGATTTACCACCTCAGAATACACAACAAAGCAAACACACAAATAACCCATCTGCACACACTGAACCCAAGTAAATCCTGCAGGCTCCTGAGACTGAGCACAGAAGGCCCATGAGTCTTCCAGATAAGGCACTGAAGGCAGAAGAAAAAATAGTAGGGGAAAGAAATTATGCTTTCTACAGAAAGCTTTCAAAGGAAACTTGAATAAAGCAGAAATGAAAAAGTAATGATGAAGTAACAGTGAAACCTGAGGTAGGCAGAAAGAACTATGAAATGAAAGTAAAAACAAATTAAGTTCTTCTACAAAAGAAGCCTCCAGCTGAAGGAAGCTCCTCTGAGAACAGACTACTGCAGTTATCTCAACATGACAAGCAGCTGAGGGTACAATTTGAACTACAGAAAATTTTAGGCTGGGAAAGAACCTCTGGAGATAGCTGGCTTTTTTTTAAAAGCAAGACATTAAATCAAGGACACAGTCAAGGCAAGTGTTGAATATTTCTATTGAGGAAATTTCCGCTACATCACTGAGCAAGATATTCCAATGTCTAATTGCTTCTAGAGTGGATAATACTTTTTTTTTTTTTACACCTGGACATAATTTCCCCCGAAAAATATCTTCCAATTGCACTTTGTCCTTTGTCCTGTGCCCCAGTGAAGAATCACCCAACTTTTAGGAGCTGGAGAACTTCTGGTGTCCCAAAACAGATTCTTTCACCCACTTTGCAAGAGGCTGATTCACACACACGGAGTTAAGGTATTTGATTTATTTACAATTTTGCACAGAATGGGGTGATAGGTGGCAAATACACAAAACCAGAACCATGACTATCAATATTTTTTTAATATTTTAGCAAACAAAGGCATTAATGCTCATTGGCTACAAGTTACATAGTTTTTCTATTAATTAGTATTCTTTCTTCTATTGGTTAAATGATTCCCTCACTTCTTACACTGATTAGTCCACATGCTCAGTCGTTTTCTTCTTTTGAGTCAGTGGTTTCCTGAATCCGTGGTCTGTGAATCAGAGGTCACAATCTCCCCTGGCTGGGATTACCTTCCACCCAGTCAGAGCCGACCTCAGCACAATTTCTAAACTGGCTTTATTAATTTCTTCCTTACCTTGGGAGTTCTGCCAAATGTCCTTGAGGCCCATAAATTCTGTATCCTTTGTGCCTGCTATCAGTGATACATCCTTATTCCAAAACTTTGTTAACCACCTCCTAGGTGTGAGATCACTGAAACATGCCAAGCCCTATACCTTACCAAGACAATTCTACCAATGAGTAATTTATCTTCCTAACACCCAGATATCACTGTGGTTGGATCTCCCCGACCCTTCTTTTCTGCAGGCTTTATAAATGCGATTCCTTCTAACATGTGCCAGGCTCTTCAATCCTGTTGGCCTCTGGACTCTCCAATTTTTCATTCTCTTGAACTGTCCCAGAACAAAACTGAACGTGCTAATCCAGACACTCTCTGTTTATCATTTTGCCTTACCTCAGAATCACACTGAGGCTCCCCTAAACCCCACGATGGAAACCAAGACTGCTTGTGAAGCTCAGTGTCATGTACGATATGGGTGCAACCACATCTCAGAGATGTGGAGAGACATTCCAACAGCGTCAGACACCAACGAAGCCCCTCATTGCTGCCGGTGCCTGGGCACAGCCAGTGCCCAAAATCCTGACACGCTGAGCAGCCCGAGAAGCTCTTGAGCTGGAAAGTGAAAGACACATTTCCGTTCATGAGTGGGTTTTTCAACTCACGGTTACTGTCAAAGGTTTCGTTACTGCCAAAGGTTTCGTTTTCAACACCGAGGAGTGGCACTGAGCGGAACTGCCGCCGTGCCCCGGCCAGCCGTGTCCCGGCGAGCCGAGCACCGCCCTCGCAAGCGAAACCGAAAGCGGTGCCGGGCAGGGCGGGAGCGGGGCCGGGGCCGGGGCCGGGCCGGCGGAGGGTTCGTGAGGGGGTCGAGGCCGCGCTGCTCGCCAAGCTCCAGGCGGAGCCCCCCAGAGCGGCCTGCGGGAGCCCCGGGGTGCCGCCGCCGGCCGCGCGGCCATGGCGGAGGGCAGCCGGGACGAGCGGTTCCTCTACATGATCTCCTGCTTCAGGCCGCGGCTGAAGCAGTTCATCCAGGTGCAGCCCGTGCTGGACCAGCTCCCCTCGCTGAGCGCGGAGGACAGGGAGCGGGTGCGGGCGGCCGCCCTGCAGCGGGGCGAGGTGGCGGGGGCGGAGGAGCTGCTGCGGGCCGTGGAGCGGGGCCCCCGCGGCTGCGGGTGGATCCGCGAGTTTCTGCAGGCGCTGGAGCACGGCGGCTGCAGCCTGGCCGCCTGCTATGCCAACCCCAGCCTGAGCCAGCTGCCCTCGCCGGCAGAGGAGGCCGAGCACGACCTGTGCGTGCACCTGGTGCAGCTGCTGCACGGCACGCTGGTGGACAGAATGCGGACCGCGCAGGTGGCCGAGAAGTGCCTGGCGATGGGCATCTTCCAGGACGAGGACATGGATCGGGTGAGTCTGGGCGCAGGCAGTGCCGCAGACACTGACTGTCCGGCCCCAGTGAGGCAGGTAGGAAGCCACGACTACAAATGGCGTAGTAAGTGCAAAAATGAAAGTGGAGTTCCCAGACGTGGGGGAAAAGAGATACGGTCCAGGTAAGCCAGTGAAGACCGTTGACGGTGGGCCAGCACGTGGGATGCCAGCTAAGAGCTTGGCAAAGAAAAATGCCAGGAACGGAGGGTTGGACCAAGACAGTGTCTAAGTGGAAGAAATATGTCAGACTTCACTGTTACTTACCACAGTAACTTTGCCACAGACTTTAGGCTCAAAGGATCATGGCCCTTGAACCATACCAGAAAGTAGTAATGGTCTCTAAAGTCCTAAAGAATGCTTGAGTTAAAATAAAGCAAGATTTTCCACCCCCTTTTTTGCCGTAGGTTCACTAAGGACTGTTAAACAAGACAGTGAGGTCAGAAGAAATACCAGTTGGACAAGAACAAGGAAGTGTTAACCTTTGATGAAAACATTTCCCAGTGTTTATTACATTTGGCTAAGAATGACTCCCCTGCAATGTGGAACTTACTTGAAACTCGAAGCAGAAATTTGTATTAAGCAACGGTGTTAGACAAATTAAAATAATAATTGCCACAGCAGTAAGGGGAAAACTGATAAAGTAAGGCTGGAACTACACCACATTTGCACTCTGAGCCTTTGCATCCACTTTTGAGGTAGTTTTATACTCCATCTTAGTTAAATGACAGTAACATATTTAATTTTGTCTTGTGACTGTCAGGTAGCAGCAATGATCATCTGCACACTAATGAGTGGGGAGCCAGGCATGGTAACACAACAGGCAGATGCAGAGGCTGTTTGGGAAGTTACTGACTCCATTCCATGGTAGTGGGTTCTTGTGTTCCCCCAGGTCATCTTTTTGCTATTTCCATCAAACCATTCATTACCCTTCACAATCCTGCCAGTTTAAGCTCCAGTGGAGTCTAGGCTTTCCCAATGCCTCCCACTTTCCATGGACTTCCTTTTAGTACTGAATCTCAGGTGTTCCCACTGCTATGCCTGCCCATTTCCTTGCATATAGGATGGGTGATTCTTGAGCCTTGAGAAAATTTCCCTTGAGGACTGAATGCTTGTCTCTCCAATTAAACTTCAGATCTCACAGGTTTTATATATCCTACCCAAAACCATATGGGATGAACATGAGTTTGGACAAAACTGCAATAAGTCTCTTCTGATGAGTGGCAAGTCCACTTTATATCTTCATTTTTCAGTATGTTTTAATGAGTACAGGGAAATACTTTTGCACCCATACTATTCTTACTGACTTCCTCAAACCATTTCCGAAGTCTGTGTGAGAGTTGTTTCTGGTTTTTTTATTTTAACCAGATCCAGGCTGTTACTGACAATCGTGGGAACAGAGAGGGTGCAAGGGAGCTACTGAGCAGAATAGTGCAGAAGAAAGATTGGTTCTCTTCTTTTTTGGTTGCTCTCCGTGAAGCCAAACTTGAAGACCTTGCAGATGAATTAAGTGGAAATACAGGAGGTAATCATCTTATTCACTAGGGGTTTTAATATCTTTTTTTTTTCCTTCCTTGAACTGCTATTTAAGAAACAATGCAAGATTCCCACCATATTGTTTCACTTTGACACCAGGACTAATGCTTTTGATTGTCCAGGGATTTCAAAATCAAGTTATGTAACAGCTTAATATATGTTTAAATACTAAATATCCTTATTAAGCAATATGAGAATTATAACAGTATGCATTTAGTTATAATTAAACCGAATCCTTACCTTTTAAAACCCATTGGTTTTCAGAGTGTTTTTTTTAAATAACTCATAAAAAATATTCAGAAGATTAATTTAAAAAAACATAGCAAACTTCACCTGGATTTCTCTTTCAATAAAAGTGTTCACTTAATAGAATGGTTTACAAATATTTGCAGCATTTTAAAGTACTTTGCATACTTTAAGACCTTCATAAGTCTCAAAACATTATAAAATTTACTCAAAATAATAGGATAACCTGTATAGTGCATATAATACTGTAAAATTATCCCAGTGCTCCTCTGGATCCTTAATATTAAAAAGGAAGCAGCCCGCAAATAATCTATCCCTTATTTTTATATCAGTAAGGTAAACAAAGTAATAAATATTTCACAAATATGCTAATTATTAATATTATTTTAATTTTTTAATATTTTTCGTATGGTTTGCTTTTCTGTTGTTCATGGGATTTGTAGAAGCAGGTCGGGAAGTCAGGCAGACAGGCTTCAAGATGGAAAAGAAGAAGGATTTATTTACAAGAAGTTCCTTTTATACACAGTAATAAACAAATATCCATTGATCAAAGGCAATCCACCCCCTAAGAGCTATTGGTCAAGACTTGTACAACATCTAACACAAAACACAGAGATTAAGAAAGTTCAAGAAGTACAGTTCATCTATATTCTCCATGAGAGAGAAAGGAAAATTCTAAAACAGTGCAACTACATTTTTATATTTTTATTTTCAATTATTTTCAAATTTTCCACTTCTGACTTTTCAGTATAGGGTAAAACTGAAGTTTAATTCAGTTGTTTGATGGACTACTGAATGAATACATTTATTCCACAGTTTGTCTGTAATCTTGGGCAATGCAGACCCCAAACCAAACTGTACAGACTAATATGTAAAGCGGGAATGGTGTTGCTCTTACCAGAGGGTAAGTAATTTTCCATGTACAGAGTCCTGTGTGTGCCTAGATGTGTGGCTGCAGGAGCATTCCCTGGCATGGGGCCATAGAGAGGAAACACTGAGAACAGCTTCTCTGGGTACCATGGATGGAGAACATTGGTGCTGCATTTTACCCCTGCAGCTTGACCCTCTGTGCTTTGTTACAGTAAAATACGTTGTTATTAGCAAACACCTATACACAGAAATTGAGAACTTCATAAAAATAAATCTTTTCATCTCTTTAAATTTAGTTTCTAATTGTAAACTAGTAAATTCTTAAAAATATCTATATAAACATCACAATTCCAAACTATAACATTTGAGTCAAGATCAAGACCATATGTTATATTGTCATTATGTCCATAATGAACACAGGTTAATTCTGTGTTTTCGGTGCTCCACACTAAAAGAAATGAAACTTTTTATAGAATTGCCTTAGAATTCTATATTTTCTAGGAACAGAGAATAAACAAAATGGGATGGAGAACAGTACAAATGAAGAAACAGAAGTTACAAGCCAACCAGGATATGTCATAGCAGAGAATTTGAAACAAGAAGAAAATGTGGATGATAGTTTCAGCAGTGAGAGCAGTGTATTGGAAACATCCATTGAAAAGAATTCTCTGGTGTCAGGTTTGTCCACTAACTGGTATTTTGATCTGGTGCCTGTGTGAATAAATGAGTAGTTTTCAAATATATTTAAGATTGTTGATAAAAATATTAATATTACTAGATTAATATTTTATTTCATTTCAGACCCGTGCATGGTAGGCTGATACTATCCAAGGAAAACATTAGGTCAACATTGACAACTCCGTACAGTGTTGACAGAGTTTAAGATAAGAGAAGTGCTTTTGTACCACTACAACTGAAGCTGTATTAAGTACTTCTTTCTAGAAGGCTGGAAATTCTATATTGAAAAACATTTGTAGTTTTGAAAAGTCCTTTAGTGTTGTCCAACAAGTAGTTTTTCTGTTTATTTTAAGGTTTTTTACTTACAGAGTATTGAACAAACTTTCTCACATCACATACATATTCAGAAGTACATTTTAAGTAAAAATGTTTATCAGTTGCTGTGGCCTGTTGTTCATATAGATCCACTCTTTAAAACATGCCTTGGGAGTTATGAGCAACAGCAACAATGCCCAAGCACAGCTGTGAACCAGTGATTCAAACACACACTGCATGATTCAGGGACCTCCATATGTGTTCCAAGTTCAGATGCAGCTCAACAGTAGTTATGGCTAAGGTAAATCCTGCCTGAAATTATACTAATGGGTTTACTCAGCCAAAGGACCAAGACAGCTAAGGTTGCTCTTTTTTTTATCAAACATGAATTTTATTTTTTTTTAATGGCTCCAAAAAACTGCAGCCTTTCAGAGGGCAACAGCAGTAGCCTATTTTTCATTTAGCATGATTAACAGGATATCACAATGCTTTGTAGCAAGGAGTGAATTATTAACTACAGCAAAAATATCAACTTGGTGTTCCTGGATTAGAACATAATTTGTCAGTATAAAGAAGAGGTGCCAAATATTTACTGATAATTCAAAATTGATCAAACTGAGTTATCCTCATTCTCAGCTGGAATCCTTTCTAAACAAAGCTAAGGCTCTTACTGGCTCTCACTAAGGACAGGTTTTCATTGCTGTTAGCCTGATCTTCTGCTTGCCTCTTGTCAGGTTGAGGGTTACAGATAATTAGATCTATTAGTTATTAACTAGCGTGCCACAAGCTAATTGTAGCTAGAAAACTATGGTCTCCTCAGCAGAGAACTGAAATGAACAGATAGTGGCTATTACCAGTTTGGGCTGCTGAGTAGATCTGTGCAGTGAAATGGCTAAGGGGGTACATAGTACAGGGATTCCATCAGTCTGCTTCAGATTGACTTCAGTCTCGTGTGGATTGTGTGCCTGGAAGAAGCTGGAACAAATCTCATTTGGTTTCAGCTGACAGTTCATTTCTTCTGATCTAAACCAGCTCTGTGATATGAGCCAAAGTAGTGTAAGTGGACACAATTGACAGATTCACTGTAAATATGCACTTTTGAGATGAACCAAAGCAGCAGTGCTGATGCAGGGTAACAAGGGCTGCCAGGAGACGGTGCTGCCTGGAGATTTCTGCAGAGGAACTGGCTCACATTCAGCCGTCTTGAAGTGCAGTCAGCTTTGATATCTGTGCACTTGTACACTCAGACTTAACTGTGCTCAGGTCTTTTTCCATTTCCTATTTCCATCCTTCCTCGTGATTTCATAAGAGTGTATTTTTAGACCAGGCAGATTAAAATACAAATGGAACCCAGATTCTGCTGCTGAGTGGGCTGGGAACCCACCTAGTTTGTAATTCGGTGCTGTCAAGTGTTGTCGGTTTTGCAGTACACGCCCACCATTCCTTTATGTCCTGAGAAGGACATGTTTCAAGAAGAAGCTTTTTCAAGTCACTTGAAACAACTGCAATTTGCATCGTATCTGAAGCCTTCTCTGACCTTTTTATTTAAGCAGATGAAACAGAGACAGAAGGTATGAGAGCAGTAAAGTTATAAAAACAAAGTAGAAATAGATAATTTAGCCAAAGAGGTAACTAGAAAAAAACTGCATGCAAAAACACAGGTAAGAAACTGCACACATACCACAAAAAAGCAAATAAATTTGCAAGGTCAGAAGTGAAACACTTGAATTAAAGCTTCAGTTACCTATATAAGCAACAATTTAAATAAAACACCTCTCTTTTTCAAGGCTTGCTTTTCATTGCATTCCATTGTCTTTATACTTATTAGCCAGTGCAAAGTGACGGAAAATCTTCCTGTGAAATATTCTGCATTACAATGTGCAAGCAGGGAAGATTAGAAAAAGTGGTAAAACAGCTGTTAGAGTATCAACTCTTTTATCTTCATCATTTTGGAAATGCTTACTGGATTGGGTTTTTAAAAATTTATTTTATTTTAAAATAATTCAAGAAAGTTGCCACAGTTGAAAAAAGGAGAACATTATTCACCTTTCATTTGGAAGATGAGTATTTTGCATTTCACTTCACCACTGATGATTTTGGTTGAGAGATTGTTGTATAATGCATGCTGCACATTGTAATTCAAATAATTGTGTACAAAACACTTTATGGATGCATGTTCTTGTGTCTTTCAGAAGGTTATTTTAGATGGGAGACCTTGTGGAATAGACACATAGAATTTTAATTTTGTCCTCTCTTTCCTGTCATATATGGATTCCTAGAAAGAGAAGACAAGAGATAGCAGTGTCATCTCCATAGCTGGGAGTTCCCACTAATGATACTTAATAGCTTGTCACAGGTCTTTGAACATGGCTTGTAACTGGTGAGGATTTCTTTTTTGTGCCTTTCTGTTGACTGCATTCATTTCTAGGAGAATAGGCTTAATTTAGATGCTTAAAGTCTTTCATGCCCTTGTCTATCATAACACTTCCTACAGATGATGGTGATTATTAGTGGGATCAGGTTCTGAGGTCTGTATGGAATAAATGATGACAACTGTAGGACAGTAAGACAGATGTTTGCATCAGTTTTCATAGTTGTATTAGAAAAACTACTAATACTTGACTCCTAGTGGTAGCTAAGATAGTTTACTGAATGCAGACTGGGTTTAATTTCCACCTTACTCGCCAGGACTTTACAGTATATATTTCAGGTGTTCTTTTCCAAGACAGTGTAGCTTCCATCCAGTTCTAAATTCTCATTCACAGAATCTGTTTTGCTTTATGAATAATTTGTTGGGGACAATAAGTTAGGAAGAGAACTTATATGGACCATAATAAGATATTCACTGGAAAGAACTTGATAGAAACACAAGTTCACCAGCTAATTAAGTAAAACATTGGTCACCACCATTATTCTGAATGATTCCAGTGCGCTCTGTTGTGGAGTGCTGTCAGTAAGCTGATAGTGCAGGGTGATTCTGTCTGCAGCAGATTTTTCCGGAAGAACTAAATATCTCTTTAGATATTAAAAGGCCTGAGTTTTGGAAAATCCAGCTCTATAGGCTGTACTGGCCACCCAGAAAATAAACGCGTGTACGGCTTGGGTGGGCCAGCAGAGGGCGAGCGAAACACGAGGATCTCCGCAGCGGAGCCGCCGAGCGGCTGCGGCCGCGCCCGGCCCCTCGCGGCTTCAGGGTCGCTGCTTTTGCTCCGAACATTTAATAATCCATCACTGCGTATACTGGGAACTATGGTTTGCTTTTATTCTACTGGTTTTGTTTTTATTCTACTCCAGGTATATCTCTCATGGCTTACAGGGATTAAAGAGAATGTTCAGTTGGCCAGCAACTTTTTTTTGGGTTTTCATCTTTCTGAAAAGATACAGTAAAATAGGACTAAAGGGGATTATGCAGGTGATCATGTCTAGACCCCTGCTTTCAAGCAATAAATCATGACCCACAGTGCCTTACCTCTGCCATGCTTTGGATATTAATCTTCCACTCCGTATTTTCTTCCATAAGAAAATTAATTATATTGTTCATATTTTTATCTTTACCAAAAATAGAGAAAATTATATCCCAGCCATCCCTGCCTGACATTCATCTAACCTACTTTAACAACTTAGGGAGAGAGCAAACAATATGCATTTGCTATTGATATTTGTGCAGCAAATATATTATACTACATTTCTTTGTGGTTTTCATTTAGAGCCAGATGTCTCCAAAGGAGATGGAAGTGTCAGTAATCTCAATGAGAACCTGGAACAGAGCTGCACAACCAGTGATTCAGGTACTGTTCCCTTCTGTTTAGTAATTGCAAAGTAAGCTTTAGGGGAGGTACTCTGTGAGTGGGCTAGAACAAAACTCAGTGGAAGGCTTTCACTGTGAACTCTAGTTCACTGTACTTAGATGCCAGACTTACTCTTACTTTGTTGGAAAACAGATGCCATTTTAAGGGTCTGGACCTAAATCCTAGCCCCAAAACAGGCGCTTTACTGAGATCATTCGAACAGGTCTCTAGACATCATCAGCGTACAAACTGGCCAGTGAGGCAGAATGATAAAATCACAGAGGCTGAAGGGACTCAAAGTCATCCAGTGCAGTCACCTGGACAGCTACTCCATGCTGCCACACAGATGTGTTTCTTTTGCTCTCAGAGAGGAGCTAGATTGTGCCTGGCCCCTACATAGGATGAGAGGGAACAGGACATGTTTTAAAGGCAATGCAAGGTGAGCAGAAGCATCTCCCAGGTACCTGCAGAACAATAACGAAGGTCCTAAGTAGTTTAGTATCCCTATTTGTAAAGGCAGCCTAAGCAGTGGGGGTTACTATATGAAGACCTTTGTGAATCTGACATTTAAACACCTGTGCATGTTCTAAATACAGTTTTAAACTAAATATTGGACTGTTATTACATAATACGTAGCAAACGGGTATTATCTTGCAATATATATAGTCTGAGCAAAACTAAACACTGCTGGTGTAAAAGACATTCCAATATTTTTTCTTCTTTTCAAACCTCAGGCAAAACAAATTGGGAGCTGTCCACCATGGTGATCAGCCTGTTTGCCTACACAGAATTCAAGAGCTTCTTTTTGGAATCTAGCCTTTATAAAATTTGTGCTGGGACTGTGTCTTATACAAGGGTTCGAAAAAATCTGAGCACCTTTCAAGCCAGCTGGGCCTAATAAATCTGGTATTATATCAGTAAAGACACTGTAAATATTATTTATCATATGCCTGCAGAGTGTTTGCTATAAATACTTTTAAAACAGTTCCAAGCTTTTTAAATATTAAAATCCACATATTTTGTAAGTACACAGAAAATTCAGGATTGCTCAGATCTAAACTGCTACACTTCAGCTAAGATTTTAGTCTGTGTATTGCTAACTCCAGAGAATATCCTTTGCATTTCTGCATCAGCTGGGGGCACTCATCAGTCACATTGTATTTTTTGACTGACTATGTCACATGAAATATCTGGGCATGGGAACTTCTCTGTTCTGTGGACAGGCACACTGTTATCAGTTGGTCAGGCTGATCCAGGCTCCTGGTATTTGGCAGCACGTACATATGTATGGCCTGATCCTTTAAGATTCCTGAAATATCTCAGTTAGTAAACTGGGCAGTTGCTGTGTCCAGTAATCCAGCAAAAAAATCACTACAGTTTTGTGAAGAATGGAGAACAGATTTTTTCCCAGTGTTTTCTTGCTATATGTTCTGTTTACATGTGGGCTTTTAAAACAACTAGTTAGAAAGTTTTTTAAAACATCCATGCTTTTTAGTCATGTCTAGTAAACTCAGTGAGAGCAATTATGAGAAAAAAATGCTAAGAAGATGCAGATGTAGTAATTATGGATTTTACAATCTGAAATTTTGCAGTAATGCTGTTGTACTAAAGGTGTTTGGATCATCTTAACACACTGACATGAGTTGGATTTTAATGCAAAGAATCATGTGGATTCAGCTGCATTTTTATGTGCCAGGTTCATTTCACATTTAAAAAAAAATGGTGTAGTTAGAGCAACAGAATAGTTACCATGTTTCTTTTAGTCCAGAGCAGCAATTCACATGAGCTGTGTATGAAGGCAGACAATTTCCCTAATGTTATACTGTGCATGATGAAAAATCTTTAATTATTTAATTCTTTAATCTGTGAAAAGATTCCTGTATTAGCCTTTATCTAAACAAGGGCTGAAGAAGCTAGGAGAGAGCGAAGTTAAATATTTTTCAGGCCTGGACTGTTAATTGAGGATGTTAAGGAACTGAAATTTAACCAAACAGATGGGTGATAAAGTGCTAGTTTCAATATGATTGAGCTATTGAATTTAGCCAACCAGAAAGCAAACAACGTTCTTCCTCAAAAGAGAGTAGTAGAAGTCAGATAAGTAACAGCAACTACTCTCTGGTGCAAATGTCCCTGTGTCCAGGTAGCACTGCACTCACACTAAAAGGCAAAACAAGCAAAAAACACTTAAGAATGGCATTCAGATGTTTCCATCAGCAGTGTTTTATCAAGCTTCATTACTTTCTGTTAGTTTAATTTTATTTAATGGAATCAGGAATACTAGAAAAATATACTTACTTTGTGTGTAATGTATCAGTGATAATAAAATCCTCATGATTCTTCATTGAATGATATCATCAGGAAACAAAACTAGGGTTTTTCTCCCCTCATTTTTAGTCTAACAGAATGAATTTGTGCCTTTTCTTCATTGAGGGCAGTTAATACCTGAAAAGCAATCTAAACTTATTTGTAGGAAGAAAAAACCATGAAAACTCAATTGAAATAAATCCTTCTGACATTAAGATATATGTAAGTTCTGATTCCTTAAATATGCGTAAACTCAATGGACTTGATACGCTTTTGTAACTGCTCAAAATAATTCAAGAGCGTTTTTTTTCACTTTTATATTTAGAACATTGTTTGTTTCTTTTGTGAGCCATAGATCTAAACTCTGCCATTGCATTTTCAATACGAGATGGAAGGCTTTGGCCTTAGGTGGCAAATGTATATGGCTTTTTAATGAACACTCAATTGCATTATGTATGAGTCAGGCTAAGAAGTAACGTCATCTACCAGAAATAGGTGTGATACATTCTGCAGTTAGCTCCATCTTGTATGGGCAATTGAATTTTCTTATCTGTTTGGTCTTTATACTTTGTAACTCCCTTCACCATTTTTAAGTGGTCCATATCTTTTCTTCTTTCTGTGGCTCCATTTTTCATTCTCTGGGAAGTATTTAAAAAGGTAGCCCTCTTGTAACTAAACAAGTTTCAGTATTGATGAAGGAGAACGTCACATAAGCTTGGCTAGGCTATAAATACTGCAGCTCCAAACACAACCTTTGTTGGTCCCAGTGCTACTGAACTGTATCATTTGAATTCATGCTTAATAGGAGTCATTTCAGCATAGATGGGTGAAGCCATACTGTGACTTGTTCCACCTGCCCTAGGTGGTGACTGGGTGGAAGCAGTTCTGATCCAGAGCTGTAGTCTGGTGCAGAGTACAGTTGATCCAAGCAGCTCTGGTCCAGAGAGCAACATTGTCTATGCTAATATGCCCAGTCTCTCTTTATTCAGAAAATGCTTCTAGTAGCAAATTAACACTTTTTCCTTTGAAATTTTTGACTCCTCTGATACATGTTCTATGCCTCCTGTTTGATACTTATATTTCTTTGTACCCTTAGATGAAGATGAAGTGGAGAGGAGAGCTTCACCTGAGCCAGATCTGACCCTGAGAGATTACCAGATGGAAGTTGCAAAGCCAGCACTGAATGGGGAGAATATTATAATTTGTCTCCCTACAGGCAGTGGTAAAACCAGAGTGGCTGTTTTCATTACCAAAGATCACTTGGATAAGAAGAAAAGAGCATCAGAGCCTGGAAAAGTCATAGTACTTGTTAATAAGGTACGTTGGTCCGTTTTTAAATTAATAATATTTTTCAAACATGATGCATTGTTAATACAGACACTGTAAAATGACAATGTACAGCTTCTCCAGATGTACTCTGTTTAAAGGCATACAGACCTAGACTGTCATCTCTATTGCACTATCATCCTGGTGCAAGCACAAATAGTTTAGTGTACCCCAGTGCAAGTGCTAAATTAGATGTGCCCTAATAACCACATTATTGGAAAAAGTACAGTTTTGTATTGTAATTAATTTTTAAAAACAAAAGTATTTTTCTCATTCTGTGTTTCAGTTTGTAGTGAAGGCCACCTCAACAGTAGTTAAGGAATGTTTGTCAGATTTTCTGGTAATTGCTGTAACTTTGGGAGTTAAATTTGGCACGTAATTTAATTTTCTATTATAATATTAAAATATAGAAATACATTTAAGAATTGTATTGAAATTGTAAACAATATCCATATCCTCTTATAAGAATAAATGCGAAACTGTGTTATAAGCTCAGTTGAAGGGCCAGACGGTGCATGGTTTATCCATTCTTTGGAAGGCACAGTTCAGTCAAAGTTCTTGGGACAAAAAGGTTTCACAGAGAAGTTGGAGGGGAGACATTGGGTTGGGGATTTTTGCTGCTTGATTTTCTTTTATTCTCCTAAAAATTTGTAGCAAACAGGCATGTATTTTTAATCCTGTGTTTAATGTGTTTTAAATTCTTTGGAAATTTTTGTTCAGGTGCCATTGGTAGAACAGCATTTACAAAGAGAGTTTAATCCATTCCTGAAGTGTTGGTATCAGGTTATTGGTTTAAGTGGTGATTCTCAGCTGAAAATCTCATTTCCTGAAGTTGTCAAAAGAAATGATGTCATCATCAGTACAGCACAGATCCTTGAGAATGCACTGTCAAATGCAGCCAAGGAAGATGAAGAAAGTGTCCACTTATCAGGCAAGTTTTTAAATTCTGAAATTTTTACAGAAGGAATAAAAGTATGTTTCTGTTCTGGAAAATTGTGGAGTAAAAATGTGCCACATTCCGTAGGGTTTTTTTCAATTTACTCATTTTATAAACGTAAGCTGGAGTCTGTCACTGCCCGCTTGACTGCCCGGATGGTCAGCTAGCAGGACTAGGAACACAAGTGCCCCGGCAAGAGGCCGCTTTGTGTGTCCCTGGTCCCGGGCTCCTGCTCTGGGAGCGTCTGCAGGGAGCTCGGCTGGGCACGGCAGCAGGCGGTGACGATGGAGCGAGGTGCAGAGACCAAGGAGCCGAGAGGGGTTCTATTGCCCGGGCGACAGAGCCTTTATTCCCAGAGAGAAAAAGGCACCGATTGGGACAGGCAGACGAAGAACCAAGGGCTGGCTGTTACAGGGGGTTTTATGGGGAACAGAAAGGGGTGGTCTGAGGGGAGGAACCACGGATCAGCCAACAGAAAAGGTTACATAACCACAGTTATCCAAACAACGAAATAACGGGAGGGCTACATTCAAACTGCCCAATGGGGGTACAAAGAACTGAGAACTTTCCAGAAACTGATGCATATGAAATAACTTAATACATATGAAATAATGGGGAGTAACATAATCTTGATAGACAACTTAAGGGACAGGGAGTGTGGGAGATTCCCCAGCTTCATCTTCTCCCTCCTCCTCTGGCTCACTGTCTTTAGGAGGGAAGTCAATCCAGTTTCTTTCATGGATCTTCATCATAAAAGGAGACTGGGTCACTGCCACAGGAGTCAAAATCAGATATTAATTAGTAAGTCAGCAAATGAAAATTAGACTATAGTTTTTTGTGCTAAATACTTGTAATGATTCCTGTTTTATCAGGCTTAAGCACAGCTTCCTGCAAATGCAGTCATCCTGCTTCCACTTTCCGAGCTCGGTGTAGAGTATTGAGTCATATCACATAGTAACCATATACAGGATGAGAAGAAAACTATCAAAACTCAAATGCACTTGGTAATTTGAGAAATACAATGGACAACAAGATAAAAGCTGATCTATTGTAAAAATTGTATTCTTTAAACTCTTGTAATTTTGCTAATGTACAGTGATATGATTGCTTATAACTGTGTCTCTCTGAGCTCAGCAGATAAAATGGTTTCCTACAACAGATGAAGGAAGTTGAAGAAAATAAAAGATAAACAAGGCACGATTGTTTTCCCAGAATGCTAAAGTGTCAGGAATCTCTGAGAGATCAGAAGGGAAATTGTATTATCTGCCAGTGGCGTACGTCAGCTCCAGTATCTGGGTTGCAGTGACCTTCTTCTGTGAGGTGTTAATTTCTCCCTCTGTTTGCCTGTAATCAACTCCCTTTGACATGGGGTGGGATGTAGGGGAGAGCTCTCATTCAAAATAATGGCCCTGAGATACAAGAAGTACAGGTCTGGATGTCACAGAGACAGCAGAACAACCTGAGGGGTCAGTTTGTGTCTGTCAGGGCCTAGTGCTGACTGGAGTACTGCGTGATCCAAACTAACTCCTGCAGAGCCACTTGGGTACCTCAGAATTGCATCCCCTCCTTCAGAACGCCTTGTTATTAAACTAGGCAGAGTACCAGCAATTTTCTTATTCCTCCACTGCATCTGAGTTAATAAACTTGCCTACATCGGAATCATTTTGGAATGCTGTGTATCGGCGTCTGAACATTTCTACTGGAACTGCTGGCCTGTTCAGAATTGGGCTGAATCCCAACCAGATTTTGTAATGAAGTGGGTTGAATGGGTTTCACACTTTGCAAAGTTTCTTTCATAAGGAGCTACATTTTTTCCAGAACTCAGGGGGCCCTGCACTTCATTTTTTTTTCCATGCTATTACACCTGTGGTAGTAAGTTCAGCTGGACCAAAGCCAAGCAACCATGAACACAGCCAGCTCCTTTTCTATGGCTGTGACTTGGTTAACTCGCAGCCTGTATAAATCATTCTAATTAGTTACAAGTTTTTTTCCAGATTTCTGTGCATACTTTTCATCTGTTTCCACAGAGGTCTGCATTACGTGTAATGTGAATTTCAGCCTCAGTGAAATGGACGGGACTCTCTTAATTGCATTTTACCAAATGTTTACCCTCTTTACCAAGGGCTGAAGTCACTGTGTGGACTTCCTAAAAGTTGTGCATCACTTCCTTAGTAGAAGAAACCCTTCTCTTCTGGTAGGTTAGTTCCTTCACAAGTAATTATAGGAATATGCATGATGGATATGATGGTCA
Organism: Pardalotus punctatus; assembly: GCA_013400915.1. Taxonomy (NCBI): domain Eukaryota; kingdom Metazoa; phylum Chordata; class Aves; order Passeriformes; family Pardalotidae; genus Pardalotus; species Pardalotus punctatus. Next base: position 998,052 of record VZTX01019007.1, read on the forward strand.
AAATCAAAGTGAGTAAGTTCATGTTGGAAGAATAACCAAGAAACTGCCAGAACTGCTTCTGAAATCTTGCAATATGTAGAAATCTTAGAAATAAATAGGAATTCATGTTTGAAACTACCTCACTCCAATCCAGACTGGCTTCCTGAGCCACTGTGAAGGCAATCAGCTTTCCCCAGGGACTGGAGCACTGGCTTGCTTTCCTAGTAGTGTTTGGTGTATCCTCTAAACAAAACTTCCTTTGTTTAGTCTCCATCTTTCTTTAGGTGCTTCAATACCAGCTGAGTCTGATTTAGCTCTCTGTTAATTTCCAGCTTCTGCTGCCAGTTGTTGAAAACTGACTTGTGCAGTAATTTGAGCACATCAATATGCTTACACATCAGTGTGTAAACATGACCATGGAAGTGGTCCACATTAAAAAAATACATATAAGACTTTAACCCTGATCATTTCAGTCATCTTCTTTACAATCATGTCCACAAACTTCCTTCAAATTGTTGGAAACAATGTCAGATGAGAGTTACTGGCCAGCTACAGGAGTGGGAGGTCTATAAACAGCAGTTTTGCTGTTAGAGAAACCGAAAAATGTTCATGAAACTTTCAGCTCAGAACCTTCAAATATATGTCACAAGCTGCATGTGCAGATAGCTTACAGGCATGTTTTCTGTATTTTTTGAGCAATTTGAAACAAAAAATTATTTTACTTTTCCCATTATATAATACAAAGCTTGTATGTAAATATACTCTGACCAAAAAGCATACAGTACCTGTCTGAATCTTCATCAGTTTTCTCTGCTACAAAAGAGAGATGAGTGGTAGTGCTCCCACTAATCTGTTTGTTCTTTCCAATAACACTTCCATAAAGTAATATAAATCTTTTAATTGGACAGGGAGGAAATCTCTGTGTTGCTACAAAATGGAAGCATATTTTGACCACAATAAGCCTTTCAAGAATGTTTGAAAGGCTTCTAACATGTTATGTATCTTCTCAAAAGTAAGCAATATGTAGTTTGTCAGACACAGTTATGGATGTAAAAGACGTTATTATGTTCAACTATGATATGTTCTTATCATAATTTTATCTGGTAAGGTATTAAAAATATTTCTCTGAAATTCTTTAAAGCATCAGATTGGTTTTGCAAAACTATAAAATCTTTTTTTCAGGACATGAAATATAAAACCACTTGGCACATCAGGTCTGTAGCAAAGGTTCCAAAGTCCATTAAATATATTCAGCTTCCATCCACACCTTCCGCCAGCACTTCAATTTCCTAGTACCTTAGTACTCAAACAAACTGATGGGTTCTTTTCAATGCTGTCCTTACACGTTATAAGGTTTAGTCACAAAAATTCTGCATTTGAAATAAAATTACTCACTTTAGGAGTCTTTTTTTTCCAGATTTTTCTCTCATCATTATTGATGAGTGTCATCACACTCAAAAGGAAGGTGTCTACAACAATATAATGCGCCGTTACTTAAAAGAAAAGATGAAGAACAGGAAGCTGGCAAAAGAAAACAAACCACTGATGCCACAGCCTCAGATTCTGGGACTTACAGCCTCACCTGGTGTAGGAGGTGCAACATCCTACTCAAAAGCTGAAGAGCATATTCTGAAAGTAAATAACCCCCACACTTACAAACCATTAAAGAGACATTGTCTTGTTCAAGTAAAACTTTTGAAGTCGGTGTTAGGCTCCAAATACACAATCTGATTTATTTTTTCTTGTGTACATGGAAGTTCAGCTCATAGTCGTTAAAATGACCCTCTACAAAATAATGGAAATCCATGTACAAATAGAGGTTACTTTACAGGAAAGTGCCCATACTGAAATGGGAAGTAAAAAGATTACCTCACTTGAAAAAAAGTTCTCAAGATCACAGGCAAGAAATCCACAATGTAGTATGGTTTTATGGTTACTAAAAATCTTTATTTTTCCATCAATGGCTTATAATTTACTGTGTATTCCTAAATACTAGAGACATTACATATTTTATATCTGTATTTCTAGAGTGACTAAGCCAAGCATTTTTGTGAGTCCAAAAAAATGAGAAACAATGTTGAATACTTAAAGTAGAAACCAGTTGTGAATACAGGTAGAATACAAATGTGTTTTATTTTTTCAGTTAGAGTTACTCATTGAGGTTGCATGAACACCTGACTGGAGAGAATATGTTATAATCTATACTTAAAGAAACTACGTTTTGCTTGATATTAAATGGTTTTGCATTGGTAATAGAAAAGTAGAATTTAGGCCAGTACTGCAGTGAAAACTCCTGACTAGTAAATTGCACAAGGACAGAATGTGCTATGGAATAAGTGAGGCCTGCAAGAAAGTTTTATGCTGCATTGAAGTAGACAGAATTGTGAGGTTTTTTGACACAAAAACTTGCTGGCAAAGGAAAAAAGCAGAAAATTCCTTTTCATCAGCTCTGAAATCCTGCTGATAGGATGCTGGTGTTTATATCTGAGGAAATGGAGTCTGAATATGCAAGCTGAAATAGACAGCTACCACTGAAGACATTAAAAAGATCACCTGGCAGGCTTCCTTTACTGTTCTCTCTGCTCAGAAAAATGTTACTGCTTATTACTTAATGACATGTACATATTTTCTCCTTGGAAGAGGTCAAGAGCAGGAAAGTCCAGTTCAGTTGTGCAGTTAGCACAGAAATTCTGTCTTCCTGTTGCAGGAAAGATAATCTCAAATTATTTTCTTTTTTTTCTGTTTCACCATTATTTTTATTTATTTTGTGTTCCAAAGTCTGCTCTTCCAAAGTACTGATGCTATATTTTCCTTTTCAAAATATTTGATTTGCATCCTGATCTACCATTTTCTTTCTGTATGCAAGGATCACTTCTAGCCTAAAAAGTAGCTTGTGCAGCTTATCTCAAATGCTTTTCAAAGACTTGTCCTTTCTTATGCTGATACTGCTTATATCCAGTTTTTGTGGCAAGAAAATCAGGTTCTATAAACCTCAGTATCTAAATAAGAAGTTCTGTTGCATAAATTCAGTTTTCATGTGGAATAACTCATTCAGTATTAAAAGAAATAACATTTTATTTTCTCCCAGATCTGTGCCAATCTTGATGCATGTAGAATTATGACTGTTGAAGAGCATGCCTCCCAGCTAAAGAATCAGGTGAAGGAACCATCCAAGAAGACTGTAATTGCAGATGACAAAAAAAGGGTGTGTTTTTTCAAACAAATCAGTATTAAAGTTATATTGCCCTTTAAAAATGTGTTGTACAGTACCAAAAACTTTCACCTAATGCTCTTTTTCTATTGACTTTTGATGATCTAGAGTGCTAATTTGAATATTGTTGCTTTCCCCTGTTTCAAAAAGTATTAGTAAAGACAAATAGAACTAAATTTTTACTTATGTCAGTTATATTTTGAGGTGTCTGGTCAAAAGGCCTTCTAAACCATCGTTGAAATATTTGTATTGAAGTGATACTATATTCTGTTTTTAAAAAATGTTATTTCACAGTGTAATTTTTGCTATGTTCTGAATATTGCCATGACACTAAATACACTTAACAACCATACTTGTTTTTTAATTAAACTTTTTAAAAAGTGCTTAATATGGTAGTAGCCAATGTTTTTGTTGCCAGAAGATGCTTACTTACTTTGCCTAATCAATTTATTTCTAGGATCCATTTAGAGAGAAAATTACTGAGATCATGACAGAAATACAAACCTATTGCCAGCTGCATCCGAAATCTGAGTTTGGATCTCAGACTTATGAACAGTGGGTGATCAGAGAAGAGAGAAGAGGTAACTGCATAGCAAATATAACCCAGAAATACTTTCAATTTCTTTGGGTCCTCCTATACCCAGACATGGTTTGTACTTCTATTCACTTGTAGCTGCGAAAGAAGAAAACCGCAGGGAACGTGTTTGTGCAGAACACTTGAAGAAATACAATGATGCACTCCAGATAAATGACACTATACGAATGGTGGATGCCTACAATCACCTAAATAACTTTTATAAAGAGGAGAAAAGTAAGAAGACGGTAAGGAGTGATGATGATGATGATGAACCAGCAGTATCAAAACAGGATGAAACAGATGAATTTCTAATAGGTTTATTTCACGGTGAGTCGGAAATACGTTGTGATATTTAATATTTGAAATCCATATTTATGCACTAACATGGTTTGCACGGGCCCATTAGTTGTTACATCCTAAAGATTGCTGTGTTTTTATGACAGTACCTTGATGTCCCAATTCATACAGTTTTGAATGCATTAAGCAACATCAGAGCAGGATCGTGTCCTAACATGGAATAGAGTTTCTTCAGCTCTGGCCTAAAGGCACTTTCTTTTTGCTGCCAGTAAGTGAAAGCTGTTCTCTGCTTTTATCCAGTGAAGTGTCCCTGAGGACACTCTTACCAGATACATAAAATATGTATTCCAGTAGACATTCTTGGAGGGCAAAAGGTTGAGCAAATGGAATACAAAAGTAACAAAATTATCAGTTCTTAATCAACCCTTCCTACCAAAATTTGTTTGTCTATATACTAAGAGGGTGATGACTTTGAGTTAGTTTCACATAAAGAACATTTAGTTAGAGAATTAAACAAAGGATAAAACTGCAAAGACGAAGGTCAGTTGCCTTTTTTTTCAAATCATTCACCTTGGAACTAACATTCATTCAGTCCTCGACACACAAATCTTTTATGGTCGGTTTTTTCCCTTTACTGCCTCTGCAATGAGAAAGAGCAAGACAAGTTTGCTCCCATCACCCATGGCTCTCAGGTGGTGCAAACAAAAATAGATTATACTGCAGAGTGTGGCCCAGCTTCATGTATCCAGTGAACTACAAATTTAGACCATCATCATTGAGAAATTCAGGAAATGGTAGAAAAACTTTAAAATATAGGTTAGATAATGTCAGCATTTTTAATGACTCTTCATACCTTTCTTTATGCCCCCTTATTTAGAATTCCAGTATTGAGCTGTTCCTGAGAACCAAAAATTTAAGCTAACTAAAAATGAAACTTAGTTTCATTACTATCCTTGATGATTGCTTTTATTTCTGTGAGTAAATGAAGTTCAAAGAAACTGTCAGTGAAAAATAAATTATATTCCATTTTGTTAGGATTTTACCACTGAAAGAGTAGTAGAAGTAATTCTTCTATTACTAGAAGTAATAGAAGAAAATCTAAAATTTTTCAGCTTTAAGAGCAGAATTCATCTTCGGGTGATAAACCCCCTGGAGACCCTAGAGTAGGTTTAACTAAGGGGGAAAATTGTGGGAGTTTGTTACTCAATTTTTCTACGTGTGTCTTTGATTACATTCTAAATTATGAGTAAGACTAGTCATAAAGCCACTGTCTAGGTAGTGTAGCAGTTTGTGGTACATCAAATATGATTGCCTTGGGTTAGGTACACTGCAATAGTCTGCACAGGGTCATGGCATTGGAGTGTAGTAACACACAAAGTCCCTGCTTTAGAGTGTTCTTACTGTGTTTGCATAAGTATCTGATAATGACATAGACTTTGAATTATCAGAAGTCAAAACACATGAGGAATCCTCCCTGCTTATGTTCAATAGAGCCAGTTGAAGGCAGTCATTCATTTGACATTTCACTGAGTACATTGAAACATCTTGGAGCGCCAATATCGATAACAGAGTGCCCATGCTGGTGTCTACTATACTGCATGTTTCTAGTGAGGATTCCTACTTTAATTCATGTCCTAAGGACCATTTATGTCTAAATTTATAAAAACTTCATCAGCTCTGAGGCTGTGTATAGTAATCTGTTTTACCTTCTAAGACTTTTTCCTGTGATTTTAAAATAGTTTTGTAAATATTATAAGCTGTGATTTAGCTCTTTATTATAGTTAATTTAACTCTGTACCACCTCTTGTGTGTATAGGCAGGTTTTCTTCTTTGGCTTATTCTCACCATGAAGTATAGGCAAAGTGTATGATAAGGGTGATTTATTTTGATTGGTGTGTTTTAGTGAATATAAATTCACTTCAAAAATAATTGGTATGTCACAGCTCTTCAAACTGAATGTGAATTAGCCAAGCTGAGAGAGTTATGTAAGAAAGTTGCTCTTTGCTTTGTTGTTTTTGAGGTTTATTATTATTTCTCAAACTGTTACTTTAAATTGTTACTTTTCTTAATTTACATATGTTATTTTTAAAGCAAAAAAGAAACAGCTGAAAGAGTTGACTGGAAAGCCAGAATATGAAAATGAGAAGCTAATAAATTTGAGAAATACTTTAATGGAGGAGTTCACGAAGGCTGAGGAACCTCGAGGAATTATTTTCACAAAGACTCGTCTAAGTGCCTTTGCTCTATTCCAGTGGATTAAGGACAACCCAAAATTTGAAGAAGTGGGAATTAAGGCCCATTATCTTATTGGTTCTGGGCATAACAGTGAAATGAAGCCCATGACTCAGGTACAGAACCATGCATATCAACACTACCTCTTGTAGATGATTTCAGAAAACTTGTTTTAGTACCAGGGCAATGGACTGAAGTTCAGAGCCGAATTCTGGTTTCATACTTGCCAGCAACTTACTTTCATAAGCTGCAGCATATGTGAATAATAATGTTGGAATAATTTTATTTCCACAAGTAGCAAGTTTTGGTTTGTTTTGGAATTTATGGCAATAGGAGTAGCCAGCATCAATTGCCTAGAGTAGTGTATAGTCAAAAGGGACACAAGTCGTAGTGAGGCATGGGACAAAAGTAAACAAAATGAAAAGAGCAAAAATGCAATTCTTAAATGAGTTTATACTTACCAGGACAACAGTAATTCAAGTTATATTTTAGCTGCTGAATTGAAAAAAATACAAAGTTGATTATGCCTGTCTTTTTGTAAGATCATTGCTTAAATCAAATTGTACCAATTTATATGTGTGCTTCACACTGAAACATAGCCATTGAAAGAAAACTTGCCAAAATTCATAATGAAAATATCACAATTTATCACTCAATTGTGTCTGTCTCATACCATTATGTTGAGTTCATACACCACATCTCTCTGGTGATTTATACTTGCAACTTAAACATTTTCAAAACAAAGAACTTCACATCTCTTCCATTCTGCATTTTACTCCCCATATCAGCATTTAAGCAAAAATGGTGTGTTTTGCTACTGGGAAGAGGGCATTTCCTTCTGTTGCTCTCAGTTTCAAAAATAAAAGTTCTCTCAAAAAATTCTCTCCAAAAGTTGCTTGTGTTCTATCAAAACTTGGAATTTAATTTGTGTGCCATGTTGCACAAACAAAACAATAGCTTCTGCATTTTGAAGCTGAATATAGCCAATAGCAAGTTTCTGTTCCTCTGCTCAAGGTGGTGACAAAGATCCAGTTGATTCAGAAGTCTGTGGTTTGGATGCTTTCTTTTTTGACTGTATGATTGTGCTTTTTGGTGCTCCGCAGACCGCCAAAATTACGATTGTCATTTATTATGGGGAATTTTAAGTGCTTTAGAACTAGACTTGGAGTCTTTATTTTAATTGGAAATTACTGAAGCGATAAAAATCCAGACTTACGAGTAAGTCCTTAAGAGTTTTAAAACAACAGAACAACTATATTATCAGATTTCCTAGTGCCTCTGAGATAGGCTACAAAGTTCCAGGCTCAGTTACCCTATAAAGATTGGCTTCTGCTCCCTCCTCCCTCAAAATGTGGTGCTAAACACCTTTTATATGCAATAGGAGCTCCTTGCTTGCAAGATGTTTAAATGCAGTTGTTGAAGCCACTTGATGTTTGGCACTCAGCTCAGAAATGATGGGACTGTAATTCCTGAAACTCATTAATTAGAAGCATCTGGTAACAGAAACTAATATTGAAAGTTAATATAATGATTTTAACTTACAGAATGAGCAAAGAGAAGTTATTGATAAATTTCGACGAGGAAATGTAAATTTACTTATTGCTACTACTGTAGCTGAGGAAGGCCTGGATATCAAAGAGTGTAACATCGTTATTCGCTATGGCCTTGTCACCAATGAAATTGCTATGGTGCAGGTAGGAGTTTTCTGCATACATAACTTATTTTAATACTGCTTTTATGTTTGGAATGTGCAAATAGTGAATCATATACCTGACATTTGGAAATAATTTTTAAATACTTGAATGCTAAAAGAGAAAGTGCTCTTGCAACAAGGTTCATTTCCAATTGCCATCCTCATGCTGTATGTAATACAAAATTTGCCTCTCTGTGTAATGGTGTAGCATCCATTTAAGGATCTGCACAAACAGTAAACTCTTTTAATAGAAGTGGTTTAAGAAAGAATATGGTCATCAGACCAGTTGATATAAGAGGCATTTGTACAACAGTGTATGGACACCACACCACCAACAGCTAAAGAGAGATTATTACAAATCAGAATACCAGTTTGATGCTCTCATTTAAATTGTGAACACAAGTATTTATATATATTTAATATTTAAATGCATGCGTATTTTGGTGACAAAATATAGTTTCAGCATTGCAAAACGTGCTAATTACAAATCTCCTGAGCAATTTTCACAGGTATCATAGATGGTGCTGCAGAAATAGTATGTGTTATTCACTGATTCTTTATCTGTCTGAGTCAAATGGAAAAAAAATCTTCTTCGGGGATAGTGCATATGGAATAGTGCATGTCTTCCATTACAAAACTAGGAAAAAATGTGTGATGTAATAGGGAGCAATGTGCTGTTTAATGTTGGATTTCTTGCAAATTGTAGGCTCGTGGTCGAGCTCGAGCTGATGAAAGCACCTATGCTCTTGTGGCTTCAAGTGAGTCAGGGGCTGTTGAACGTGAAGATGTGAATATTTTTCGTGAGAAAATGATGTATAAGGCCATTCAGCGTGTCCAGAAGATGCCACAGGAAGAGTATTTAAATAAGGTATTCACTGCAACTCTGCACTTTCCCTTCAAAGAAAACTGATTTATATTTTATTAAATACTTTCTATTTGAAATCTACTTAGAGGAGAAAAAATAATACTAGTTACTGCATATGGCATTGAATTCTTTTGCCAATATTTGTTTTATAATCTGTTTTCTAGTCCTTTAGAAAAAGCCTGGTTTTCTATTGGTAAGGGGGAAACACAAGCCAGGAAAATTGACTAGAAGTCATGTTGACAGTGAACTCAGTAAAATAACTGAGAAAGAAAACTATTACTGTCATTCCAGCAGAATGTTACAGTGCTCTTACTGATCTGTTTCTAGATTCAGAGTTTCCAGTTGCAAAGTATAGTGGAAAAACAAATGAAGGCAAAGAGAGATCAGTGCAAGACGTACAAGAAAAATCCTTCACTAATAAAATTCTTATGCAAAAATTGCTCCAAGCTGATATGTTCTGGAGAAGACATACAAGTTATTGAAGACATGCATCATGTCAGTGTGAAAAAAGATTTCCAGTAAGTGTTTATGAACTACTTTATCTCTTTCAGGCAGAAACAGATTTTCTTTCCATCAAGGCTGCAACAGGACCTGTAACCCTCTTGGCCCTGTGAGAAAAAAATAGATTATTCCAATATTGTTGGGTCCTAGGCTCGATGGAGTTTACAGTTAAGGAGCTTGAACAAAATGTTTGTTCTTATTCCTGAATTCAAGGTGAATAGAGTTAAACTTCAAAAGATGCAGGTTCTGTGGTAATATTAACTAGGTCACTTACTATGTATTGTGGTGTGTATTCCACTCTGCACAGGTTAATAGTAACCATCGGGATCTAATACTTCTGAAACGAAATGATGCAAGAATGTGCAGCTCTGGGTAGTCAGAACCAAATGATTCTGTTAAGGGTTAAGGGTGAACTGCAAGGAATAACAAGAAAACCTTTAATTTTCAGGTACTATCTCTTTGACAGTTCCATGGCATCTGAAAAAAACCAAGCTCTATCTGTCTCCTATTAAAACAAAAGCCTGCTGCTCCTACTTTAAGACGTGTGAGGGAGGATGCAGCTCCTGAAATGCAGTGAAAAGGGACATGGAGTACACATGCATTTCATCATTACGTAGGAGCGTGAAGTATGACCTTGCATTTTCTCAAACTGCTCAATAGGTCAACAGTCAGAGAGTTTATGACTTCTTAGGTTTCATATCTGATTTCAGCAATCATAATCAATGTGTATGTATCTGTATGTAGCATGGAATGACCAATGGATTCTGATGGGTGCTGTCTGTTTTTCAGAAGTCTTTACCATACAAGAGAAAATAAGACACTGCAAGATAAGCATGCTGATTACCAGACAAATGGGGAAATTATATGTAAAGATTGTGGACAAGTGAGGAACATCTTATTTTCATACTCTTCTTCTTGTCTGTATTTATTTCTGTCTAATGAACTTGTCTTACTTAATCTGAAATGTAATTTCCTTCTACTTGCAGGCTTGGGGAAATATGATGGTTCACCGAGGTCTTGACCTGCCTTGTCTAAAGATTAGAAATTTTGTGGTTGTGTTCGCAGACAAGAAAACAACAAAACAAATTTTTAAGAAATGGGGAGACCTGCCCATCAGGTTTCCAAGTTTGGATTATGCAGCTCATTGTCCTTCAAGTGATGAAGATTAAGGATTTAGAATGAAAATAAAAGCCCTTTTTAACTTCGCTCTGTTGATCAGAAGCTCCTGTGTCCCACAGAGAATGCTGCATCATAAACGCTGCGAAAGCTCCTGGACATAAGAAAACTGTCTTGAAGACAAAAAGTGAAACAAGAAGGGAGAAGGACAAAGTCACACAGCTGCTGTCTGCACTTAGATATGCACTACTGGACAAAGATGGCAAATGCATTGCAGTCATGTTTATTCATGGAACAAACTCCTGTCTCTTTTGCCCCACAGGGCTACATCACTGTCAAAAGTGTATTAGATGGCCTGTTGTCAATCCCAGAACATTGAAGAGAGAGCTTAAGATGTGCCATGGTCATTATTTTCTTCATGCTATAACCCTTTCAAAGATAAAGTATCTCAAAAGAGGAGCCATGTAAAGAGAAAAGATGACCCGAGTGTTATTTCTGAATCACTGTTGCTACATCGTTTTCAAGACTGAGTTCCTCCCTTTACATATATAGCTGTAAGCTCGTACATTTTGACAGACTAAAATTAAGTTTCCATTAGAAGACACCAAAAAATCAAGCCTTAGCCTAAAATTGGTTATTCTAATGTCCAAGAAGCACATTTTCAAAGTGATTCTCTGTGTGTTAATTTCATAGGATTGTTAAGACTGGCTACATAATGAAGTGTGTATTTTTTTCAAACAATTGCTGTAACTTACCTTTACCAGCTGTCATACTGTTAATTGTCTTCCACTGGAAGAAATTAGACAATGACAATAACAATACCATGGTTTAACCCTAGAAATTTAAAGGGTAGTGGTATTCTGACTGTAAAAATAACATAATGTTTCTCCATATTCTCATGGACATATTTCTTTTCCCTGCCATTTGCAACTAAGGTATTGGAGAGTGGAAAGAAGGTTTTTTTGTGCATACAACACTCAGCCTTGCAAACTCAGGATAAGGTGGTATGTTTGCTGGCAAGGACATGTAAACACTTCAGTAGCTCCAGGTAAAATGTCTAAATTAGTACATAGTAGAAAAGTATATCCCAACAAAAAAGGAATCTTATCTGTAATTGCTCTGCTTTTTAAAAAGTTATATAAATACTGTACACAGTTTTTAAAATCAGATTTGATTTCAGGTTTCCATCAGAACCAGATCTGGAGTGGATTTGTGGGTTTTTTTTAATATTTCTGGCCTTGCTTCAGTGGGAGGAGATAAACTCTAATTTCTGGCTATGAGGAGCAGTACATTTCAGATATCACCAAACGAATTCAGGCCATTTTAGGATTAGCTGCTTACAAATTATAGCATTATGAAATAAATATACATGCTGATGAGTTTTCACCATACCAGTTCTGTAGATGAGAACATGCTTAAATTACAGAAATTGCATTCTACGTATACGTTGAAATTATTCCACAACAGTAATTTATACCCATAAGGTGCTACCTTACAGTTGTAAAAAAATCAGAGTATTGAGAGTTAAGGTTATATATGTAAAGATGCTTCAGGACAGCAATTCCACAGTTATTTTTACAACTAAAACAGGAAAGGCTGTTGGGAGATAGGGAGTGTAAGCAGTTTGTAGTGTATGTGCTTTATAGTTGTGTGTTGAATCGTATAATTCTATTCCTACGTTTCTGTATCGTGCAGGGTAGAATAAATGTGAAATCTTCACCAAGTTCTTTATTCAACATTAGGTACTTCATCTGTTGAAAAAAAGCAAACCATTCTAATCTATTTATTATTCTTAGAAACTCTGAAGTTATTATATTTCTTGTGCTGTAGTATTTTGCTTAATACCAAAGATTTTGGCTACTCCTAGGTTATGCCAATTTAGCAGTAAGTGCAGGACACATTTTACACTTTTAACATGTTGATCTGAGAATCTGACTGTTTAAAAATGTTTCAAATTGATAGATCACACATGATTTGAGATGTATTTTGTTCATGTGCACCATGTCTAATGAGGATGCTATGAAATACACTGAATTCATTATTAGAATAGCCTCTCCAGAAATCATCCAGCTATCATCCATCATCTGGATCATCTCTGGATTTCTTTATTAATGAGTTGTTGCAGGTGCATAAATGCAACATAGTAGACTGTACATAGCATTTTCAAGTATCTGATTTAGTTTATTCAGTACTTTTAAGGAAGTGTAAAACACTGGTAAAAATACTACATTATTACATAGATCGCTGCCAGGTCTTCAATCAAATAAATTTCCATGATGAGTAGATTTTCTGAAATCTGAGGTTTTGATACTTCCCTTTACTGAAACAACCAAACCATATGCAGATGAATTTCTGCACATGTGCTCCAGACCTGTATGACAAATGTGCCTGGGCTCCTTGTAATTCACCTGTGTGCTGCTGTTTCACTCCCAGCTCCTTGCGTGACTCGACCGTGTTGTCACCGAAGCTTAAAAAGTGTTTGCACAATCTCACTTTAGCATAATGTATAATGAACCTCAAATTAATCCTGCTGGTGTGTAGGATAATGAATTTCCAGTCAAGTTATTGTCTCAGAATGGGGTTGTAAAAGACACCTATATTGTGCATCAGGAAGTGTGAAGTTGTAAAAAACAAGCTAAATTGCTGTATTTTATCTGCCGATTACATCTGCATTTATTGCCTTTAGGGACCCAAAGTCCTCCAGCGAGTGTGACAAATCCTTTATTTACTACTTACAGCTTTTATTAATTCACAAATCTGGAAAGAAGAAAAACTTAGTCACTGGGGATTTGTCTTGCTGTGTGTGTGGCTGCCTAAGAGCTGGTTCTTCAGTTGTATATTCATTACTCTGTCTCCTTTTGGTCTGATGTCATATTCAACCTACATCTGTAAATCTGCATCTCCTCACATGTGAAGCATAAATACTTTAGTAACCTTCTAGTAGTTGCATAACTAGTTAAATAGCTGCTGGCCAAACTGCACATGTTTTCTGTTCCATAATTTGCCCATTTCTTCAAGTGACTCACCCTCTTTCTAGCTTTCTTACACGTTTATTTCTCTTACATTAGGGGTTCCTTATGTTGCAGAAGTTAGAAGGAGTTTGGCAGTTGAAACAATTGCTGTTTGCTTCTTCACTGGTACTGGTATGAACAGTCCAGAGAAGGGAGTTCAGGCACTAACAGTAGTTCTACAAAGCTTGTAAATGTCATTCTCTGACAGGTAATTTTTTTCTTCTAATCTGCAACCATTGTGTATCTTATGAAAATACATGCCTAAAGAATTTGATTTCGAAGTAGACAAATGCACAGTATGCAGCATATAGTCATTTTGTAAAGCCTTTCAGATCATGTGCGTTTGAGTCATTTCCTTTGAAGCATTCTCTAAGTATGCACTCATTAGAAGAAGCTGCATATTTGGAATGGAAAACTAGCCTGATCAAAACCTACATTGGCAATTTTGTGATGTTCTGGTTGTCAGAAATAACCAATGTTGGTAGGAAAAAATGTATTTCTCTGAACCATGTTATTGAAAATACAAATGACATTAATTATGGAATGCTAGGAAATAAGTAGCAGCTTGGAAATATGAATATGAAGCATGAGTTACATGGGGAAAAATTCTTTTGTCACAATTCTTTTCTGTTATGGAAATTTTGAGTAGCTGCAGTTTTATCTTGTTAGGAAAACGACTGGTTTTGAGCTCAGTTCTGCCCTTATTACACAGTGTATTTTAGCATAACAAACAATATTAATAAACAATGTACATACAAAAAGGTGTCTACAAACATTGTATAAACAAACACATACATAAACAATGTATTTTAGCCTTCTCAGCCTTTTTGTCCTGCATGTCTTACATCACCAAGCTGGATCTTATTCAGAAACTTCATCTTGTCTAACTTGTAATTTATTGTTACGACAAGAAGTGCGGAGAGAGGGGAACTGAGTTTTATGAGAAAAAAAGGCATGTTTCATATCACTGGTTTTTTTCCAGACAATAAATTTGAATATTTTCAAAAATTCTCTCTCCAAGTCTAATGCAATGAATATTGCCAATATATTCCCAAATGAGTTCTGCCTCACCAAGGCTGGTGTAACAGTTAGGATTCATTTCAGCCCATACTGTTAAGCTAAGGTGGTAACTTGGCCACTTGGGTGATAATACATTACGTTTTTTTCTTTGTGATAACCGTAAAAGATTCTCTGTGGTTAGCCCAAGTTCTGCTGCACAGTTTGATGGGACAGAAATCCTATCTCATCTACTACATGTTCGATTTTCAGAGAAGCCAGAGGGGTTGATATACCCATCAACGGCTGAATTTCAGTAAGATCTGGGTACTTGGTCCTTGTTAGCCTCCTCTGAAAAATCAGTGCCAGTGCCTGACTTTGACACAGAGGCACCATCATTCCAGACTCCTTTCCTCAGAAGAAAATGAACTCTGTCCCAGCAGGGAGAAAGGTGAGGTGACTCATCAGACTCTGCATGCAACATGAGCTCACATAAGCCCAACCTGCAATTTATGGTCACCAGCCCTAAGTTTTATGTGAATATTCTGTCAGATTGTGGCACTCTTTAGCAGGTGACATTTCCCATGTGTGTGAGTGTGTCTATGTGTGTATGTCCATTTGTGTGTGTGTGTGTGTGTGTGTGTGTATTGTATGTCTGTGTCCGTGCATCTCTGTGTATGTCCATGTGTATGTGTATGTACTGTGCCTCTGTCTAGGTGTGTATGAGTGTGTGTGTGTCTGTGTCCTTGTGTGTGTGTGCAGCTGTTTCTGTGTGTCCNGTGAGGGACCGGCCACGGCGGACTCCGACTTCCCTTTTCGAGCCTTTCTCCGCTCTCCGGGGGGATGGATTATGTAACTTGACACTGCGGTCTCCGGAGTTTTCCCAGGTTTCAGCTGACCTCGTTTCAGTGGGCTAAATAAAATAGCTGTAATTGGTGGTTTAAGACCTATTTCAGAATTTCCCCTGGGCATGTATGTATTTACTTCTCTAAGCTCTCCTACGTAAGCCGTAGATGTGCATAGTTTTCGGGGGAAAACGGTAATTCTCCTCACATGTGGAAGACATTAAACAGTCTCTGTTTCTGCTGCTTGTTTTGCATTCTTTTGCCATCATTTGTTATTTCTAAAAGTAAACATATGTGAATGCTACATAAACAATAAAGCTATGGGATTTTCTTTTAATTTCTCTGTAGAGAGTAGGAACATGGTCATGACTACGTCCAGAGAATGTGAGGATTGCCAAAAAGCAGTAGATAATCTTTAGAGAAAAGCAGTGCATGTCAAGTATCTGATGAGTCATAAAACCTCAAGTTAGTGTAAGCAGATGTTGGTTACAGCTCACATTGATGGGAAATGCATAATCACCGCCCTGATAGCCACCCACTGTCCATTTCGGGTCCAAGAACTTCCCCAAAAGTGTGGTTTCAATTTTATGGAAAGCCTTTGAAATTTGGCACTGTTTTCAAAAGTATGTAGGAAAAAAAAGTCTGCCAGAGGTTTGGCCTCCAACTGTGAAAACAGACACTGCCTTTTCAAACTCCTCTCCTAGATCTACTGACCAACACCCAGACGAGAGGATTTACATTCTTGTAGAATATAGCAGGAAAATGAAGGTCTGTATGCTCCTGAATTCAACTTTTGGTAGCATTTACATCCTTTGTTTTAAACTGTTAGCTGTTACACAAGGCCAGACTGATGTGAAAATATTTGTTTTAAAGAAAAAGGAAAGGGAAGTCTTTTCATACGTAGTGCAGGGACATTTTTGGTTGTTGCTTGGACGGATTTAGAGCAGTTAGAGAGTAGTAGGATTTAACTATTTACCAGCCATGGAAGCGAGCTTCAGGCAATATTAAAAATGTAATTGTTGTTTGTTTCTGTTCTGCAGACTCGGCTAAAAATCATATTTGGCGTGGTTATATGCCTTTTGCTTTCCTTATTACTTATATGTATTATACTGCTTCCATCAAGAGGTAAGGTTTTTTTAATCTAATGCAGTGTAAAATGCAGTATCTTTAGCTATTGTGGCTTCTAAAGTTCACAAAAGTTTGTGAAATCATCTTTAGGATTGTCCTGTCAGAATTGTTATGGCTTTATCACTTTACGGAAATGTACTGACAGCTGAAATATCCTGAAGGTAGAATTGAAATGCCAGCAGATGTTGAAACAAAGAACTCCTTGAAGTGAAAAGCACCTGAATTAACTGTATTGTGCATGATATATAATGTTCTTAGTCACGGCTGCAAAAATAATTCTCAGATCTCCTCATATTATTTTTCTTTGTCAGGGGTTAGGAGATTTTCCCAAACTGCTAGTAATTTACTTTAGCTTGGTGAAATTGCATTTGGTTTTAAATTCTTGTGTAATAATTACAGAAATTCTGTATCCAATTACAAGTTTAACACTTTTTTTGTAGATGGCGTATGGTGAATTATTTGTAAATATATTCAAGATTGCATTTGAAAATTAAAGTTTAAAAATAGCAATGTATAGTTGTATATAATGTATAAAATAGCAATGGATAGTTTGCTCTAGTATTATTATGCCAGTTGTAGGTAAATCAGCCCGGTGTGGTCTGCTGAGTCCTCTGGTAAAGCTTGAAATGACTTTTGAAATTCTGAACATGAGTGGCACTGACTTGATGATAATGGTTTTCTATGAGATGTAGTAAGGGCAATACAAGTATTTACATGACACTGTCACTGTAGCAGATTACTTGCATGCCTCTGAAATAATTAAAATATTAATAAAAACCTTGTATTCCAGTAACAGTATCTATTTAAAGGATGTCTTTTCTATTATTGTTATTCTTTTTTCATGTGTGGGCAGGGTGACTGAGATGGAGAAAACAGTTTTGTATTTACAACTAAATGTTATAAAATCAGCCATCTGCTTAAGTCTTGTGAAAGTTAAGTCCTGCAGTTAATATGCAGGTTTTGTGAAAGGTGAAATCTCTTCTGTATCTGATATTTCTGTGAAATATGTTTATCATGGGTTGTTGAGAGAAGGGTTGAAGGTTTCTGAAGCGGTTAGGGATGATTCTGCTATGCAGCATTTGAATATAAGAATAGATTATATTGATTTTATATATATACACACATATATATTATGCAGTGCTGGAAGAGATACCACCTCACAGTGACAGGTTTTACTGTCAATAGTGGGGTGCCAGATTTTTTGTCTAGCTAAGCATGGTCAAATCTGAGCTTTCACTGTGAGGTAAATGTATGGTATCAAGTCAGACTTACTCCTATCAAATCTGCATTTTATGACAAAGAAGGCAGAATATTTTTAGGAGATTTAAATAAAAAAAATAGTAGTGAGGAGGCAAAGAGGTTGGAGACCAAGGATCAGTTTGGCAGCCTGAAGAAGTTGATAAAGATGATGGAAGGTACTGTAGGAAGAAGTGAATATAATTTTTCCCCACTGAAGTTGTCTTGTCATCCCTCTGTTTCTTAGAATAGTGACTCGATAACCAGTCATACCAAACATCACATTTAGATACAGTAGGGTGATAAAAAAATTCTCTTTCTTCACAGGATGCTTTTGGAGGATCGTTTTAGACAATTGTGGAATACACAGTTACTTCCAACACACGGTTATGTTGGATGTGTCAGATTATGGCTCCTTATTCACAGATGGAACTGCGAGTGCTGCAGTTACCTGTTCAAATGCCTTAACCTATTTGAATTCTTAGTAGTCTAATGAGCAGTTGTAAATAGAAAAAATATAAATTAATTTTGCAGTATGAATCTTGCAAGCTGAAGACAGACAGGAAGTGGCTACACAGATGGAATGTTGTTTGCACATTCTGCCTTTACCACTGCTTAAATGAAAGGATGTGGCAATCTAGAAAGACAATTAATTGCATATGAGAAATGTATAGACACAGACCAAATAAATTCTTGCCTAAGAAATTTACAAAGAAAAATATCATTTGTAATTCCAAAAGATCTGAAAGGAGCAGTTAGTTCTGTTTTTGTCTGCTAAGTTTCTAGCAATTTCATGTTCTTCAGACTTCTCAAAATGTGATTGGTGGTTTTGATTTACACAGGCAAGAGGATAAAAATGTCAAAAGTTCTCAAAACTTATACTGGAAAATAATTTTTTGGAGAGGCTGTTAAGAGGAAAATACTTGCAGTTATTAGGCAGTTTCTGTGGGGCTCAGAAGAGCAATGTGGGCAATCTCAGTGTAGTGAACAGCATCCATGCCTAAGAAATTACTGACCCTTTTTTGACACGTCTTTGAGTTAGGAATGTGTAGTGTAGTGGGATTTACCTGACAGTGATAACACAGCCATGATACTGCAACTCCAAACACATCCGAAAGGTGCTTTCCACTTGTACACTGGTGTCCTTAGTCCTGTTCTTCTGCAGCATAAACAAGAAAGAATATACTTGCGTGCAGTTGAAAAGTAATATCGGAACCACAGGCAGAGTAACAATTAACTGTATGTATTGCTTAGCCTCCACATTACTCTCTTCTGATACTTTTGATGAATGTCCAGAGTAGTTTCTTTCAATGTTTCTCTTCTCTGTATACGCTTGGCCTAGGCCTGAGGCCCAATCCCTATTTTTCCCATGTCACAGATGAGGTCACAGGGCTTACTGCTCAGCCATGAAGTGATGAGCAGCCAGTTTCTTAGGAAGAGGTAGTGTTCACTGCAACACCTCAGCCAAATACAAAAGTGGAAGAGCAGGTTCTCTTGATGTAGAGCCGAGTGTGACCAAAGTTCTGGAGCAAGGTCAGGAGTGTTGGAATTAATTTCTGGTGCTGAACTGAGTTTTAGGTTTCCTCAAGTTGGAGGAGCTTGTGCTTCAGCTACTGAGCATGAGCCCACAGGGAAGAGAATGGACATTCTAGTCCAGAAGTAGACAATAATACCATGCTAACTATTTTTCTTTGGTATGTCCTCTGTTTGATATTTAACAGTGGATGGTAAATAAAATACGTATAAAAATACATATATGTTAAGTACATATAAAATACATATATATAACTACATATATAAAAAATACCATATACAGAAAAACAGTACTTTCTGATTATTATGTGTGCTTACTTTAATTTGGCAGGACTAAATACAGTTTATAAGGATATACATTAGAACATGTTGTGGAATAACAACACAGCTTTGAAATCTAAAGGATTGTGCTGGTTTACCAGCATCCAGTCTTTTAAATTGAATAATCCTGGTAATACAAACAGAATTTCACATTGATGGAGTGATGTGCATAAAGTTAATCTGAGTTTAATATAACTGAAAGTTTTGCTTTCTGCACTTTATTAAGCTCTCTCATAACAGTGAATTGAAAAGTAAAGGAGAAGGTATCTGCATAAAGCCAGTGACAATTGTTGGATGTTTGGACTTTTATCACCACAATTATACGCGTAAGTCCAATACACTCAAATGCATGAGTAAGTAATTATGATCATTGAATATATAAAGCAAGTTACGCTGTGAAGCAAAATAACCAATTCAGTGCACAGAGAAATGCAGAACTGCACCCTGTAAGTGAGTGGAAATGGATCACAAAGGATTAAAACTGAGACAGTGGGGTGGTGAAGGAAAGTGAGCAAAGCTGAAATTTGGTAAGCTTTTGTTTCTGTGGTTGGCTCTGCTCTTTGCTTCCTTTTTGTCCCTGGGCATCTTTTTTCATCTTTTTTATTTCATAGAGAAACAAACCACGGTGAAGGAGTCTGCCAAGCCAGCTAACAGCCATCCAAAGTAATGTCTATAGAGTGCTGCAGATATGTAAAGTACTTTTCATGTTACCGTCTGGTTTGTGAGCAGAGATTTCAGATGCTGTTATTGAACAAGTCTTTAGTTACAGAAGAAAGAATCAGTCACAATTGTAGGAAGCTATTGAAGATGCTGCTGCTGTCTTGTGTTACCTAAAAATAAACATTCAAAATTATAAGTACTCAAGTAATGAATAGTTGTGTTCAAATTTTTTGCACTCCAGTGGTAGAAATGCAGATCTTAGTGGCCACATTTTGAAAATGATTAGTGGTCATAATAAATCATCACAGAATGTTAAGTATGTAAGGGTGAGATGGCTAACAGAGGGAGGGTTTAAATTAGAGCTGTGAAAATTAGACCAGTGATGAGAAGTTTGTGTTATTGCTTGTGTCTTAAAATGAGAGAAGGAACCAGGTAATTTTACCAGATTAAGGTATCAAAAAGGACTGCAAATCTTAAATCTTCTATACACACAACCTTGGAAATAGATCTTAACAGAAAATTTCTCTTGCTAGTATGATTTTGCACATAGAGAATATTAACTGAGAGAGAGTGATAAATAATCATCACTGAACATAACTAGAACTGGACTCTTTGGAATTATCTTCTGTGTATTTTTTTTTAAGTGTGCCATCTTCTGTGTTTATCATAAGGGTATCAAAGATCTGTAATATGCAGCAAGAGGAATTAACTTCTTATTGAACTTCTTGGGATATTTTCTGGACATAGTGCTAGCTCAGAGTTTATACGGACAGGGTTTTGCCTCTGGATTGGCATTCAGTTTTATTTCTCGTGACAGCTTTCTTCTGCATTAGTGCAGACAAGGCTTGTGTCAACAGTCAACCTGACATGTGTATTCTACAGTAAGTAATAGTCACTTAGCAGAAGAAAATATGTATTATCATTACAAACTACCATAGAAGGCAATATGAAGAAACAGCTCTCAGGAAGTCAGTGTGATCTTAACAGAGAGGGCAACTGTAATGAGCAAGTGATGGACCATGGTATGAAACATGAGAGCAGCGAGTCATCTTGATTATCTGACTGTTATCTGAGAGCTTGGAAGGAACAAACAGGGGAAGTGGCAGAGATCTACTAAACTACAGTGTGATATCTCTGCTACCTCTGAAAACCCTGGCAAAAATCCCTTTGGTTTTAAAGGAAAAAGCATAGCATCCAGAATGCCTAGACCTGAAAGCTGCCATTATTATGCTGCTGAACTTTAAATATTGGCCTTTATCAGAAAAGTTCATGTGTTTTTTGAGGATTAAATATTTTGATTACTCTCATTCTTGTGAACTGCATAGTTTCTACACAGGAACTGCACAGCATAATCTTCTCATCCAGTTGATTGTCCTTGAAGTTTGTTTTAAAATCTGCCCTAGTTTAAGTTGTTTAGTCTTGGGGAGAAATAAAGCTAGATAAGAGACACAAAACTAGCTTCCATTTCTTGCATTATTTTAATACAGTTATCTGACCTGCTTTGAAATCAAAAATCTGAGTACCTGTCTTCTTTCAAGAATCATTGTCAATTTTCTTTTGCAACATTAAACAAAAAATTCAAGTTTTGGTTCACTCTCATTCATTACTTTCCAGCATTATTTTTACCTGCATACCTTCATCGATGCTTTTCATGTGACTACAAAGAAATATATGGGGATGGTAATTACCTTGCGAGCCTCATATCCGTCTTCTAACAATGGTTGATGAGGCGCAGACAAAATTTGGAAGTAAGAATTTGTAGGCACATCCTGTTGTTTGACCATTTGCTGAACATGTGAAGGTCTTGACTGAAATAGTTGTCTCTACAAGTTCAGGAAACCCATGCTTAAAAAGAAACAAAAAAACCCAAGAACACACAAAACAGCCTTTAATTTATTTGCGTGAAAAAAGTCTTATTTGGACTCACAGGGTCTAAATGTATCTGAGTGAATAAATGACTGGTTGAAACAAATTATTTTATATTCCTAAAGGTGAGTATTTCAGAAGCTAAAGGAAGTTATCAGAACAGTATCAGAGAACGTTTCTTTCTGCTGCACCTACTCATTGTATATCTTCAGGATTATGGTAACCTCACTGTTTTATGGCACTAAATATAGAAAAAAGAAAGTACTGGAGTAGTATTTTTTTTTCTTCTTTTCATTAAGCAAAACTTTCTGTCTTAGTTGTCAACACAGATGATGGCCCCAGAGCTCTTACATTAGAGGATTATTTGAATGGAAACTTCCAATATAAAACATTTTTTCCATATTGGGTGTCCGGTAAGTAAAACCTTTTCTCAGACATAGATAAGCCCTTCTAATGTGTATTTCCAGACTGGTTTACACAGACTGAGAAGTGTATTTTCCTTCCAGCTTTACTTTGAATGAGTGCTAACTATGAAATTAAACAATGTGTTAGTCAAAACTTATGGTTGAAATTTACTATTCTGTCAGTCATTCTAGAAAATCCAGGTATTTGATGTTTCAACAGACATGTCTAAGTCAAGTCTACACTATAATTTTACAGAGGCCTTCAGTGTTTTATTTCTTTTACTGTCATATTCATTGCAGCAAGTGAAAGAAATTTGTCAATGTGTCAGTCATTCCTTAAGCAATCTCCTTTTCATGCTTTTCACAGCATTTTTTCACTTACCACTTGTAATGATTGAGGTAGTCTGTTGTACAGGCCCTGTTCGTAGTTTGCAGTAGTACCTGGCTCTGCAATGAGGCCAGCTGTTCTTATCTCATTTAAGGAAATGCTGACACTGCTGAAATTCCTTCGTTCCAGGATATAGCATAGAAAATAAAGTTGAATGTCTAAGTTCCTTAAGGTAGAGACATGAAGTTCATTGGTGCTGACAAATGTATCTGTGTGTGGCTGAAGCACTGGTCTTGTTATCATTGAATTGCACACCAAGGGAGGGCTGGAGCTAGCCTGGTCTACATTCTAGCACACACACTACTGCCACTCCCATGTTTGTGCTGCCTCCAGCACTGTTCTCTCCCAGTAGCAAGAAACATAATGCCCATTCACATGGAGTCTTGCCGAGCTAGTTTTAGCCCACAATTTTAGAATGGAAATAAAGCATCATAGGTCATTGATTGCAGCATCTCAAATTTTACAATTAACAGTTTGAAGTATGTTGATATCACTTACATGATTTAAAAATAGGTCACTGTTAGAATACTGTCTGAATGTCTGAAGGATGTAGTCAGCATATCACCTAAACCTAATATTCTTCTTCCCTCTTTATAGCTTTCTCACTTAGACTTATCTCTCCTTTCAACAGTCACAAAGCTCACACAAAAGTCATGCCATAGATTCCATAGATAGTCATGCTTACAGCATTCCATATGTCTACTTCTCTTCTGAAACAAGGAGTTAAAATTGAGTATCTCATCCCAAGGGTGATTTTATACACAAATACCGTTACACAAATCGCATAGAAGTGCTCAAAAAATCCAAAGGTGATCTAATTTCCTAAAAATGAACACCTTCACAATGTTTCAGTCTGCTTTTTAGCTTTTAGTCTTGCTCTCTAGCTACACCAAGAATATAATCCCTTCTCTCTGTTTATAGCAGTGAAAATAATAATCTGAAACTAAAATTCTGATCCCCATTCTCTACCAAACTAAAGCTCAGATCTTGGGCACAGATAAGGTTAAATTTCATTGTCAATGAAGGCCACTCACCCTCACTTAGTAGGACTTGTGTGAGTAAAGGCACAGTCATTTAAGCAGTGTCAGTTGCAGGATGCTGCTGTTATCTGCAGAATATACAAGTGAGAATGTTCTGGCAAAATGATAAGAAAGATCTTTCTCTTTAAAACATTTAACTTTTGATACTGTCTTTCTAATGGGTCTGGCATTGGCATTCTTGATCAGACATTGATGAAAATAAAATTGGCATTTACCTGTCAAGTTAAAATAGCTGATTCTCTGAACAGTGTATAATCTGGAGAATGTACTTAAGAACCATTCAGACAGTTTCTTGATAACTCTGTACCTCAGCATCATTTGAAGAAAAACATTTTTTATGTAGACGCCAAAAGATACTTGCTTAAAATCTATTCTTTGAAAGAGGTGTGAATATGTTGATAAATAAATTTGTTCTCTAGTATCTTCTGTGAAGGTAACCGAAATTTTATCTTGTTTATAAAGATAATGAATATCTCCATCAGTCTGCAGAAGATGATATTATTCTTTACAATGTTGAAATTAATTACGCAACCACCATCATGACAAACAGCACAATGGTATGTACCTTTTTAATCAATAAAATGGCAGAAAAGTGCAGTTGTATTTCAAGTCCCAGTTTAAAAGTGAATGAGACTAGAATCTAATCTACTTCTTAATTTTTCAGAAACAAGTTAATGCTTCAAATTATGTGATGTCATCAGACCAATATTTCATAGCTCTGGAAAGCAATTATTCAAAGGTAATTATTTTAATATACCTCTTAATGAAATGTTTAACTTTATTTAATATTTTGTTGATTGTGTTTACCATAGATAATACTTTCTTGAGAAGGGAGTAGGCTGTGAAGAGGCAGCTGATTATTTGTAATTAGATTATCTTTTTCAAAGCTAATAGTATTTTCTTGCTTAATTTATGCAGCTGTGGAGATACTCTTATACGGCATCATACCACATTTATGACCTCATAAATGGGTAAGGCCTGAAATTTCTTACAGAGAACTGTGCTGAATACACTGTAGTGATGCACTTGCAAACACTCATTCAAAAAGTGTAGTAATGTGACTACCAACTTGCTTTGTTTTTGCCTAAATCTATCAGATTACTTGTCTGCTTGGGAAAAAAAAAAATGTTCTCTAAGAAAATCATATATTCTTTTCATCTGGATTGATTTATATTTCATGCCCTAAAATTTCATGACTCAAGATTCTCTTTTCCTTTTTTGCATGTTTTTCTCCCATTTTGTTTTGGCTGCTTGAGTCTGCTTCAATCTCACATCTGATGTCTCCATGCCCTTCTGCTAATTCATTCTTTTTATCATTAATCTAATATTTAGCTTTCCTAAAACTCTAACGTGTCCTTCAAGGCTCTAGTGATCTTCTAACAGTCCATCCTGCATTCCACAAAAGTTTACAGCTTCTCTCATGGCATTTGGTCTCTTTCCCAAGATTGCCCACACCACTCCCCATTCCCTCCAAATCCGAAGGAGGCCATCTGCCTCTGCAGTCACCTTTTTATGCTGTAAGTACCAGCGTGGCCAAATGCTTCTTAGTTCTGAGCAACAGGGGCTGCACTGAGCTGTGCCATTCTTGGGAAACTGTTGGCTCGAGGTGACAGGAAGAAGTTGCTGCAAGCTAATGTGAGTAGAGAGGTACTGCATGTGAGTTATGATCCTTAAAAGTGCTGGACGTACTGCTGTTGCACTCGCCTCAGTGTGCCGTATCCTAAGTTCACATTTCCCAGTAACTTACTGAGACTGTAATGCAGACTGTTGGTAGAGCAAATGCCTGTAGGTGCTTGTGCAGCATTTGGAATGAGATAAGGCTGGCTTCTTAGGCTGTTGAATAGGTTTTCAAAAGATTAAGTTTAAACCTTTGCCAGCACTGGTGCACACCATCATGTTAACTGCATGTCTCTGCCTGTCTTAATTGTGCATTGCTCGAGAAACAATAAGCATTTAGATAATAACTTTGTGACTTTTTTATTAATGTACAGTATGATGATCCATTTGGACTGTGTGCAAAAAGCCATCTCAACTTCTTTCCTTTTTTTAGTGGTTTTGTAACAGAAAATCAGCTTCCACATAAAATTCAGTATATATCCTGGTCACCCGTTGGACACAGATTGGTTAGTAAAGATAATTAAGCATTAGAATGACTTTGCTTTGTGTGGCTAAAAGACATTTACCTGCCTTTGGTTTTTATTTTATTAGGCCATATCTCTGACAGTCCTCTGTTTATTAATCTTGGTTATGAGAAGGAATGACAAAGAAAAATTTTAACTTGTTCAGATTTTACATGTCTGGTCTCAATAGAAGAATAATCCATGTTCTCAGCTACATTATGTTTCGGTTTGCTCACCAGCCTCTTATCAAGAATTGACCAACATAATTTTATATAGGATTAAATGCAGTTTCAAGGACTGAAAACCAGTTGGTTTCCCTTTGATGCTGTGCAACACATGAATTTAAAATGGAGACTTACAGATGCAATATTTAAAATCTCTTCTAAAATTTTTACGGAACATGAAAGTTGGCCTGTAATGTATAATCGATTTACTGAGGTACCTACCCTTGCAGAATTTACAAGGGCTGTTAATGTAGCATATATTTTCCATTTTGTATTCATTAGGTCTTGCTAGTATAGTGTAAGAGTATTGACTGCAGAAGATCTAATCCTGTTATTGTCTGTACTCTTAAAAAACAACTTTCTTGTCTTTAGGCATATGTGTATCAGAATAATATCTATTTGAAACAAAGTCCAAGAGAGGCAGCAATTAAAATAACTAGTGATGGAAAACAGAATGAAATATTTAATGGGATTCCTGACTGGGTCTATGAAGGTAAATAAATCTTGAAGGGCAACAACGAACATGATAAATGCTTTGTTTAGATTACCTGATTCCGGTTTTCACAATCCATTCTAAAATATCTGTGGTGATCCTTTTTTTTTTAAGCCCTAGGGGTTACTTCATATTTTATTTGCTGTACAATGTATGAATTTTGTATTCATAGCTCATAACCAAAATCCGGAGTCCTTTTTACTGAAACTATATCAGAACTCTACAAAGTTTTCTTCCTTCTGATTCAAAGACAGAGGCTGGGAATTAAGATTTAATGGAAGTTTTAATTTTGGTGAAAATGTGACACTTCAGCGCATAAAAAAAAAAAGTAAAACAAACACATGTACACGGGAAAATCCCAAGTGAGTCTAGTGGGATGTGTGTGGATGTTTTGAGATGTTTGATGTTATTTATTTAATGTAACTGTCTTTACGTATCTAGGTTGCTGAGTAGAATGCTAAAATAGGTTAGAATATAGATGAGAGTTACAAATTTTTTTTTCTCCTCAGAGGAAATGCTAGCAACAAAATACGCACTGTGGTGGTCGCCAAGTGGAAGATATTTAGCATATGTACAATTTAATGATTCTGACATACCAGTTATTGAATATTCATATTTTGGTGAGGACCAGTATCCTAGAAAAATAACTATCCCATACCCAAAGGTATGTTTTATCATTCTTTTGACTTACCTTCTGTTGAGAAATGACTTGTGGCAATGAGAAAATTAACTGTGCTTAAGAAATTAAGTGTAACCATGCTTAAATCCATTGTGGCTTACATGACAGAAAGCAAGCTTGGTGTAAGATCTGAAAAGCTGTAGGTACATTCAAAATTTTGAATATGTTATCAGTGAAATAAACGGAATTACTCATGTAAGTAAAAAGCATGTGCAAAACGGCATGCTTGCATTGTCAAGCCTTTTTTTCAAATCAGTGTACCTATTGTGATGTGTAAGCTATGCAGTTGTTAATTTTCATTGTAGTAAATAAATTACAGGACATTTTTTCTTTTTAAAAATAAAGGCTATGACAGCTTCAGTTTATTTGCACACTTCATAGTGCTTTTTTATCTTGAGGGGCTTTGGATTTTAATTGCTTTCAAGTGCCAGATCTAAGGCAAGAAGGTTTGGGTTGACATTTCTTCAGCATGTATTAGAGAGCTCTCCTGACACTTGTCATGTTCATATGATTGCAAGGATCATATTAATGTATCTTAAGAATTTGCTCACCTGTCAGGTGGGTTACAGTTCTAAAGTAAAACTAGGTGGTTTAGACCACACGTGGAGTAGAATTAAAAAACTGATAACGTATGCAATGAAGAAGCAACCATTAAATCAGTTTAAGCAACCATTTCCTGACTGGGATGATAAACAGCACTTGCAATCCTGTGAATAAACTGGAGTTTTATGCCAAAGTCAGTGTAATGTGTGCTGCAAAGACCCACGCTGCAAACAGAACAATGGTTCCCATCAAGCATTTTTCTGTAGAGAAAGACACTAAACTTGACTGTTTAAAAGGTTTTCTTCTTTATTAAATGATACAAAATTAAGTATGTACTACTGCTGCAGCATCAGTCTGAGATCTTGTGACCATTTGCCCTATTATGCTCTACTGAATTCATGGTTTGTAACCTGTCTACTTTCCTGCAAGAAGTGTTTTGATTTTCCTTGATCTGAAGTATTCAGAGCCTGGTTTTAATAACCTGATACATTTTCTTTGAAGGCTGGAGCTAAAAATCCTACTGTTAAAGTGTTTATTGTAGACACAATTTACTCTGAAGTGTTTGGTCCTAAGGAGGTGCCAGTTCCTGCAATCATAGCATCCAGGTAGTGTGCCCTCAAGTATGTTTTGTCTTGTTTAAAAAAAAGTTTTGTTTATTTGTTTTAAGTGCTTGTACCTCTGAGTTGTACTGTTTCTACCAGTGGATTGCCATATTAAACTCCTAGAAGAATCAGAAGCTAACTATTGTATTTTGATTTTGGCTGTCCATATGATACGTTGGTATAAAGGAGAAAAAAGTACCCTAGAACAGGGGAAGCTTTGCTATTGTTTTCCAGAGAGCAGTGTGGGGGATACAATCTGTAGCAATGCTTCTATGGTCGTGTTGTTTAATAACCACCATTTCTTCCCTTTTTTCTTTTATCTTTTCAGTGATCACTATTTTACTTGGCTTACTTGGGTAACAGATACTCGAATCTGTGTGCAATGGCTGAAGAGAATACAGAATTTTTCAGTCTTAGCTATTTGTGACTTCAAAGAACATTCAAATACATGGGACTGTCCAGAGGTAATAAAGTTGGAAATATAAATTCAAAGTTACTGAAATTAGCATTTGCTAATCCCTGCCATAATTACATTTTACAGTGATTTATCACTATAATCTTTTACTAGTAGTGATATCTTTTTCAATATTTTAATTGCTGGAAGAGGGGTGAAAAATACTAGCTACTCCAAGAAATTAAATCACCAGTATTTTCTTTGTGAAGCTTAAATAACAACCAAAACAACAAAAAACGGAAGAATGCTATTGAAAAGCTTTCAGTAATGTTATTTACTTCTTATGTTAACATCTTCAAAAGTGGAACCATATAGGATCTGTATCTTTTTTAAAGAAAATCTTATTAAGCCATGTAGAATTTTGATACTAAGTCCAACTAAATCGTGTCCTTTCAGATTAATGTTAGATTAGTTGAAAGAATATACACATTAATAGTAAGGCAGGTTTTCAGGAGAAAGAAATTCTTCTGTCTTATCAAATCATACAGTTCTAGACAGTAGGCAACTTTTCAGAAACACGATCAGATCTGAAAAGCAAACTTCAGGCTAATTGCAGCAGTAACTGTACATTTTGTTTCAATATGTCATTCTATGATTTAGTCAGTTTAGAAAGAAGACTGTGCTCTGTTGAGCAGAACAGAGCTTTGTAAAGCCTGAAGAGTGTACACATGAAGGAAAGACAACCCTGAATTTCAGTAACTCTGCTACTGAGATCTCATTTGTTGCCTTTTAATATTGATGCTTTTGGCTTGTCTTGTTCTTAGGGTTGATGGTACAGAACACCTATTAAAACTAACGTTAGAATGAAACTTTGAACTAATGGGAAATAAAAAGCAAGAATATTTATAAAAGCATTCTGTGTAACTGATGAATTATAAATTCATAGTTTATTGACACAACCTTTTCAAGATGAAAACAATTTTTATTCCCCTCTAATATGACAATTGTTGCAAATTTAAAGGGAATTTAAGGTCCTGTTATATCAAAAAACACTGCCATTGAAGTAGTTTCCTACAGAAAAACATTCTAATTTATTAGGAAAAAACCAACATATTTAATGCAGCATTTGATATATTTCTTAAGTAATTGTTCCACTTTATAGGTACGTTAACACTGAATCTCTGCCTTGCCTCCAAGTAACATATATTTTAATTATTGCATATTTTAATAGACAGAAAAAAACATTTAAGGTTTCTAGCATTCTACCACAATCCACTGAAGTACTTTAACACAAGCTTAACTTTTTAGCACATAACCAGTTTTATTTACTTCAGTAGATCTGTTTATGTGTTTAAAATTAAGCATGTGCTTAATTGCTTTGCTGGAACCAGACCAGACCAGACCAATTAACATCTTTCAGGACTGTGTTCATGATCCTTGTTTAATTGCATTTCTCCGTGAAACCTTATTTATGGAGTCACTACTGACGTTTCTATAATTCTATATTTATACAGTGATACAATGCTTTTATCACATTAAAGTTTGCACAAATGGCCAGTCGAAGGAGTGTGAACAGATGGGAGTGCTGCATTAGCTCTATTTGCCATTAGAAAGTATATCTCTGTATATTTCCTTTGGCAAAAATAGTTCGCTTGTTGAATTCAGATTACATTGAGTCTCTAATGTACAATAAATGTGCTATGTTTTATGTATTTGAAAATAATAACAAAATATAATCTACAAGATACTCCTAAAGTGTGGTTTCATCAAAAATGTTCACATGTTCAACTCTTGCTCATGTGAATAGGCCACAGAAACCAATATGACCAGTGGAACTATTCATGTGATTAAAAGGTAGGCATGTCTTTGTGAAATTGGGATTTTCTATAAAAATGCCAATTCTCTAATGAAATTCTGTGAATACTTGAATACACACAAAAAATACATAGAAGTCAAGGAGACTACTCAAATGAGACAAGTTAAATATATCCCTAATGTACTATGTCATCAAGATCTGAGTCTTAGTTGAAATAGAGGAAAATAATGTTAGAAGGCACATATAAAACAATACATCCCATTTTTATTATCTTAAAAGTAAGTAAAAGCCATCTTTTGAGTTACTTGCTCAGTGGAGTCCTTGTTAAATACTAAATAGTTTTCTAAGGGATAACTACCTGCAACTTTTGCTCAAGTCATTGTGTGGGGATTAAATTAAAAGGGAGAACACATGATTCTGAATACTAATGAGATTACACTGCAGGTTAGAAATATAAACCATATTCCTTAGAAGCAAATTTATTACATTTCTTTCAGATTGTGAAGAAATACTGTATTAAATGAACAGTATAAAGAAAATTTTGTATGATTAAAAAAATGCATTGATTGAATGCAGAATTTTTTAATATTGTATCACTAGAAACTTTACAAGCAAAACGTAAATAAAAACATAAAAGCACCTTTAGCTGCAGGAGGTGCTCATCCTCCATGCTCAGTATAAGCCTGTTTCAAAATCATCTTAAAGGACAAGGAGTTAAGATCTTCTAAATTTATTTTCGTAGTTTAGGGATACCCAGTAGTCACATAATCCACTCTAAATCAACGTGACAGCTCTGAAATGAAAAAAAATATAAACCAGCTGAAAATCTAAACCAAATTTTTAATATTAATATTCCTGATACTATTTTACTTGGACTTTTTGCAAAAAAAATTAATGAGATTAAGTAGTTGTTAATTCTTGTTTTCAGTGCAAAAGTTGCATAACTGCTTTAGATTTTATTTAGGTGTAATGATAGCTGTTAAAAAATAATAGTATAAGTAATGTAATGACCTTCATACAGCAATATTACTTACTTAGACAACCTTCAACTCCCTGAACCTTCATAGCAAGTATTCTAAAATTCTCTTTTACAGGTGGCTACTAATTTATTTGAATATTTTGAATCTCCATAAAGTCAATCATCTTAAAGAGTGTACATTTGCTTTTGTTTTTCAGAATCAACAGCACATAGAAGAGAGTCAAACAGGATGGGCAGGCGGAGTAGGTTTTCTTGCTGTACTCTGTTTTAATTCAGTTAAAAGCTACAGCTTCCTGCATCTTCACATCAGTTTTGAAACATGAAGCACCCTTCTGAGTCATGCAGCACTACTGCTTAAATGTCTGTTGCATTGTTGGACTGAGACTTTTGATGCTGTGCTAGATGTAGTTTCTGACCACCTGCTTTCTAAATTTGAAAACCTATTTATGTCTTGACCAACTGACTAGACAGGAAAGTTGGTCGAGACAGAAATTAATGAAGGGAGGAAAGTAATGAAAAGAGCTGGATTAATATTGCAATGTAATCCTTAGAAGCATCCTGGAGCCTAAGAATAGATGTAAAATTCCTCTGATGATACTAGGCAAGGGATAAGATTGGCTATTATAGTATCTTAAGAATAAAACCTGTTCATTCAGAACAGAGTTTTAGTGCCAGGTGCTACACATCTTCAGCTAGGGGCGAACCTTCAAGGTAAGATAACCCACGTGGAATGGCAGGTGGTACTTCTCTGTAGTTGCCTCTTAGCAAAAGAAGTTTTATCTACCCAGTAACCCTGGACAACCATATACCTTTGGAAACTTGCAGTCAAAAAAAACCTACAAGGAAGTTGTAAGAGCATGAGATCAGTATTTATAATCATGTAATCCCACAGTGAATATGTACTGTTGCTTATGTTTACTTTCAGGCAGGGGAAATTAACAGAATTAAGTGTGTGGAACTTCACACTGCCTGAATACCCTACAGTGGACCTAACAATGAGCTTCAATTTTCAGGACACTGTCCCTTAAGAGATGTGTTTTAATGTGAAAATCACATATTTACAAGGATTAGTTATTTTACTTGGTCCTTTTCTTTTTTTTGGCACTTCATTTGAGGTTCTGATGACAGATTTTTATTAGAGCTAAAGAATTTGCATGCAGGCATAAATCCTGACTTTTGCCTTTATGGGATTTCAAGTATTAGGAATCACAGATAGAGTCTCCAGGAGAAGTTAACGTGTGGTTACAAGTTAAGTTTGAGTTAATATTATTCAAAAGTTATACTCACTCACCAATGTTTGAAGGTGTTACGCTTGAAGTACTTGCAGGTCATTCTTCTGTCTTCATGTTTGGAAAAGAAGAGTTGCAGTAACTCAACCTTGACT
Organism: Pardalotus punctatus; assembly: GCA_013400915.1. Classification (NCBI taxonomy): domain Eukaryota; kingdom Metazoa; phylum Chordata; class Aves; order Passeriformes; family Pardalotidae; genus Pardalotus; species Pardalotus punctatus. Next base: position 1,031,185 of record VZTX01019007.1, read on the forward strand.
GACAATTTTAGTAAAGAAATGATTGTTTGAAAGGAAGTAAAAATTGAATTATATATTCTGGAATAATCTGTTTTTTTAAATTAGTAGAATAGTATGGGAAACTTCAGATACCCATTTCTTTGATGCTGTGCTTCTTCAGTGAAACAGCCAAACTTTGTGAACACAGAATATTCAGTCTGGCACCATTCATAACAGAAGCTTATTTGTTAAAAATCATCTCTGACTGTTTTTGAATAATTAAAGAAAGGTCATTCAGAATATACAAATTATTCCACTTATAAGTATAGAGCTCACATTTGTGGGGTGCTTGAGATATCTGTATTATCAGTTAAAAAAATCTCACATGACAGAAATTGTAATCATGGGGAGATTGAATATCACAGGTACAAACTTGTGCAAAGTAGTTTGTCCCATTTGAAAGGATTAAATAATCTTTTTGTATGTGTAGTATAATCTGCTAAACAGCTTTCACAGTCTTATGTCTCATCTACTATTTTTCTTCCATTGTTTCAGTTCTTTGTTTCTGCTCCATATTTTACATCAGACAGCAGTTCCTACTACAAAATTTTTAGTGACAAAAATGGTTATAAGCATATTCATTACATCAATGGCTCTGTGGTAAGTCAAGCAAAGTGTTCTATATTGATCTGCTGTCCTGAAATAATTCTACAATATTCAGTAACAAATGTCTCGCTACACAGGAGAATGCAATCCAAGTTACAAGTGGAGAATGGGAGGCAATATACATTTTCAGAGTAACAAATGATGCAATGTAAGTGTCATGAAAAAAACAGGTTGTGTTGTCAGTGAAAGCAACACTTAATAATTTGAACACCGTTTAATTAACTCGTCAGATTATAATTGGGTGTAATTTGGTTTTTATCTGAATGCATCCACAATAAATTTGTATGCTAAGGCAATGCATAGGTTTGTAAACATTGTTTACTTATGAAAGATTCTTTGCAAATTGCCCTCAATTTTCTATTTATTTTAATCACCCATCTTAGAGAGACTTATTTAAAAACACTTAATATAATCATGTGGTTAACCCTCACACAATTTGCAGTTACTTGTCTTTTTATGATCTCTCATTCAGTTTACTGTATAGATAGAAACAGCTTACATAATTGGAGAGATTAGCTCATGAGAATTAAGATAGAACTCCTATTTATATGGCTTATGTGTCATCTAATCATAGTTTGAGCAAAGATTTATTAAGATGAAAGGTATATAAGCTAAACTACTCTTCCATCGCATGCAGAAATCTCAAAAAGTCTAAATTAATTTCCAAGACGGCTTTTCATTTTGATGCTGGTTCATAGGTCATCACTTTATGGATTATTTATTAATATATAAATGAATTTACAGTTTCTATTCAAGCAATGAATTTGAAGGCTATCCAGGAAGAAGGAATATTTACAAGTAAGTGTTACCAACATTTTCCTAGTGATAGTAGGTTAATAGAAGTTGTCTCTGGATTTCTCAATTAAACAATTCAGTTTCAAGATGTTTAATTTGTAACTTAGCAAGCTATTTTAACTAAAGCTTAACCTCAGATTTTATCTGACAAGTGAGGAGAAATGACATCTAACATTTAAATATACTCTTGGGGGAAAATTGATAAAAAGGCCAAGCATTTATTTTTAAATTAACTGTTCTGAAAGTGCCTGTGTTCAAGAATGTGAGACAGACACGTGTGAAGTTAATTGTAGAAAAATAACCATTGCTTTATTTGATTTTTGTCCTAGAATCAGTATTGGAAGTAAACCTATGAGAAAACAATGCATTACTTGCAATCTAAGGAAAGAGAGATGTCAGTATTATACAGCAAGATTCAGTGAACGTTCTAAGTATTATGCCTTGATCTGCTATGGTATGTACAGCATGGGAGCAAACATATAATCAGTTGTTCTTCTAATTTATCAGCACTGTAGTTATTACTGATTGTTGCAAATGATTGTTGTATGAATCATAGAAATTTCACAATAACCAGGAAAGACTTCCAGAAAGAGACTTTCCATGTTCAAAAAATTTGTGAAGATATTTCAGTAAATACAGGTATTTTCAGAATGTTTTTACTTTTTCAACAAAAAGCTTAGTAATTTGAGAATTAAAAACAAATTTGTGAGTGTTCTTCATGTCACAAAACAGATTTTAATCCATGGTTTTGCTTACAGCAGCCAGAGCAGGATTTAGGAACATAGACTGTTTTCCAATTTATGTGATCAAAGTTAGCTGTGAGAAACTACTTTAATGTGTTTCCCAGTTGAAATTATTAGGACCTGTGTCAGCTATAAATGTTGGCTATTTAGCACCTGAGAACATTTTTAATACCTGATCTAAGAAAGATTCAGTTCAAGATGTGTGATCATTGGAACCATTTGCAAGACACAAGTATTAAATGAAGTCTTAGCTCTTTTGTAATAAGTCAGGTGGTTTCAGTGATACGCAGTTTCATCCACTGCTGTATTCAAAAAACAATGACATCACAATCTAAAAAAAAAGAGGAAAAGTATCCAAGGTTTTCCTTTTGTGTACTTTTTATGAAGTTTACTGTTCTTCTGATTCTGCACTGACTGATCCGATGAAAAGTTCCTTAGAACTTCCGTTGAGCAGAGAACCAAATGTAGCAAATAACAACACCTTTCAATCATTCTTGCACAAAGTAGTCAGTAAGGTCATCACCATATGAAAGGCACTCACCTTCACAAATACGATGTGACATGTTCTCAGAAGAATGTTTCACATTGTTAGTTCTGCATTCACCTTATGTAATCACATCTCAGGTATTAACTAGATGTCACTTCATCTCTCAGGGGGAAGCATTAGTAGATTTAAAGTTGCTTCTGTTATGTTTGCTAAGCAATGCCAGTATGTATACAAGTCTTTGTACACACAGTACTTACGTATTGCAGCAGGGGTTAGTGAGTTATGCCGCAGAGGAAATTCAGATTTGTGTGTCGACTTTGAGCTCCTTAACTCTTGTCAGTTACCAGTGTTAATCTAATACATACTGCATCACGGAATTCCAGCTTTGAACTGTAAACTGATTTTTTTATCATTCTTATGACAGGTCCCGGGATTCCCATTTCTACGCTTTTTGAGAACCGTGGCGACAGAGGTACTGCAAGTATCCTGCCTATTTCTGAGCAATTGGTATACTCCTTTACCTCTAAGCCAGTTCAAGATTTTCTAGTACAATATTTAGGGTTGTGATCAAGAAGCCTTTCATCTTGTTTGGTATTAAAATAACTAATCTTTCTATATTTTTCATTAGTAAAATCCCAACATAACACATCAATGCCTTTATCTCAATTCCTGAGTCCATCACTTTTATAGCATCCTGCTGTTTTTCCTGTTTACACACTATAGATAAAATGAACATGGGCAATTCTTTGTCTGCTAACTTTTGAGTCAAACTTTATAGTAAATATTATTGTGATTTCCAGACTATTTCTTTCCACATTTGAATGAACAAAAGACTTTCTTTTTCATGAGGCTACACTACCTTATACAAAAGACAACAGTGTACTATTTAGAGTTTACAGTTTTACCTATTGTGCTGTGTTAATTAGAATTTGGATCAATGACTTGCACTTCAGCCATCAGTAGAGATGTCAGAGAAGAGCAGAAGCTCTTTCAGATGATCGGTTCAAATAACTGCTTCAGACAAGGTGTAATTATTTATACAAAGTGTGATCTTCAGCAAGAAACATTCAGAGCCCTCGTTCTTTAGCCCTCAGCCTTTTAGTGAGTTTGCAACCAAGCCAAGCACGAATTTCCTAACTATGAAAATATTAAACATTCTGCAGTGCATCTTCTCTCTGTGTCCCTTGTTTGTTCCATGAAAATTCTTCTCTGACTTTATGCCCTCAGTTCCTGAAATATTATGGAAAACTAGCATAGTCCTGTATAAAACTTCAGTGGTTTAGCGTTTCCTTCCTTCCCCAATAATCAGTGGAAATGAACAGGTAGTTGTAATGGTCCTTACAGTTCAGCCTGCACTGATAACCCACTGTTCACTGAGCATTGTCTGACCAAAAGATACATAAAACATAAAGAAGACAAATGCTTCAATATTGTTAAACTAACTTAATCCGTGGTGATTCATGTGGAAGTCAGTGAATTGCAACATAATGTTATTTAGACTCCAGTAGCAGTTGGTACATCTTGTTTTATAACCACTTAAAAATTTTTGCAAATTGAAAAGATAGGTTAATATGTCTATTGCAATTACGGTATAGAAACACTGTGTTCTGATATTTCTTTTGCAGAAGGTTTAAATAGATTTAGAGGTTTAAATACAGTTCATGCATGGATTTATTTATTTTTTATGTTTAATCCATTGTTATAGCTCTCGGTTTTCCTGATTCACTGTTACATTTATGTTAAGGGCCCCCTACTATTTTATCAAACTATGAATTGCATGACATGCAACTGAGTGCCCAACTGCAGTTATGCGTTTCTTAACCTCTCTGCAGGAGAGAACAGTTTAATGTAATGGATTTTTATCACTGGTTTCGTCATGCCACCCTCTGCTGTGATGTTATTCTCAGGAATAAAAACAAATTCAGGCTTCTCTTTGACTTTTTCATTACCTTCTTCAAATTAATTTTCCTTAAGTTCCTTGCTTTCATAATCTCTTCTGTGGTGCAAAACTATTTTTAGTAAATCCATTTTCATTGCAGTTGGCAGCATTTTGAAGCTGCATCACCCATGAATTTTAGTAGGAGACAGTTAAACTGACATAGTTCAGTTTAGAAGTTCCTTCCAGGATGCCTACAATTCAGTTGTGGTAATGGGCAAGTTGCAGGGGTTTTGATGGGAAGGATGGAAAGGGTTCAGCTGAGTTTGCATGAGCATCCAAAGGCAGGATGATCTTTCAGCCTTAAAAAAAACCCCACTTGAATCTGCAAAATTTGTCAAGAACACTTTGAAAGAGCAAATTCCAGTATTATATTTCGGGCATGTCCTAAGCACTATCTAGCTCAATATATGTTGAGACAAGAATACTTCTTGTACTTTTTTGAGCATTTCCAGAAACAGGGAAGCGGGAAAGGTACAGTAAGAAAGAAAAATCTCCTGCAGTTTTAAAAGGTTCTTTCATTGTGAAAGTGAAGCGAAAAGTCACAGATTTCCATTATGTACAATAGTCTTCATCCATCACTACTCAGGGAAAAAACCAAAAATAAACAAGTAAGACACTAGTGGATTCATAATACATATTTCTGCAGTCTGTGCTGTGAATTAACTAAATTTTAAATAGTAAAATTATGTAACTGTAAATTTGGTCTAAAGCAAGTAAAACAATAAATGTTAGTACTGTTTAGATTAAAAAAAGAAAAAAAACAAAAAGGTTTACTAAGTGAGCAGTAATACATTACTAAGGACAGTTAGATGGTAAGTCTGGTGTCTTTGGGTAGGAATGTATTGTACAGTGATTAAGCAAAGGTTTTCCAGAGCCCCTTGAGAAAGTATTTCCTGCATTCCCCAGAAACAAAATATTCCCTGAGGACTGTGTGCTTAATCAGGCTGCCCAAGAGTCTCAGAGGTTAAACTGATGTTAGTCTGATAAGCAAGAGGGGAGATACAGGACTGTGTTTTGCATGATGTGATGAATTTTGCATTTCTATCTCCCACCATTTCACAAAACTGGGATGAGGGCTCTGCAGGAGAAAGCTGTTTCTTCATAACATGCAGAACTCTAACACTCAGAGGCAACATGTAAAATGATTTGCATTGCAAAATGTGCATCCTATAAAAATCTAACGAGTATTTGTGTGCTGCAATACCAGTGCTTTTCTTTCATTTAGCTATGTGATCAAGCCAAATTAGAAGTGTCTGACTGGATTTCATTACTCTGCTTGTAAAATTCACAGATTTCCTTTCTGTTCTAATAACACAAAATAAAGGAATCTTAATTACTGAAGAGAAATATACAATAAATCAGTTAATAATTCGGGCATTTCTTTTACTTAGAGCTCAGAGTATTGGAAGACAATTGGGAATTGCAGTCTGCTTTGCAAGAGATCAGACTGCCAAAAGAAGAAATTAATAAGTTTGAAGTGGATGGTATAAGTAAGAATTACACATCTTTATTGTACTTTTTAGTCCTACCATTTTAATATTTTGCATTAATTTTCTGGTAGTAAACTATCGTCTTTCTGTGGAACAAAGTTGTTAGCCTGTCAGATTGGGAAGAAGAGGTCTGTTCAATAGCAGCTAATTTGTCTATGCCTCAGGGTATCTCTCTGTAAAATAGTGGTTAAATCCCATCTCTTTCACAATGCTTTTAAAAAAAATCTTTAATACTATTGGTAAAGAGTTTAAATATTGTGTAAAAACAAGATATGGTGGTAATGAAATGTGAAATGTAAACTGCTGTTCATGGGTTACACATTATATTGACTTTCATGCACTGTTCTTTTCAGTAGTGACTTTACTAACAGTATCCCATGGTAATAAATCAGTGTAAAGTTTCCAAAATTAATATCTGATAATTTTACAACAGTTATGCTTTTCTAGGCACCTGGAAAAACTGAGAACCTAGTCTTTTGTGAAATAATTTTATACCTACCTAAATTAAAGTAAATGTGGGTACTTTATTTCTTCAAAGTCGCTCTTCAACAGCGCAATATAAACAGTTAATTGCATCAGTTCTGTGATTCACAGTTCATGTGTTGTGTACTAGATGCTGATTCATGTTCATATACTGTTACACCAAACTCTGGATTATGCTTAGAGGAATCACTTCAACCATTAAGAATATAATTTTATTTTGTCTTATCTAGCTTTGTGGTACAAAATGCTTCTACCTCCACAGTTCGATAGATCCAAGAAGTACCCTCTGCTTATTCAGGTGTATGTAACACTTCCTTTTTTGAATGTTGTTGTTTTGTTAGAAAACATACTTTTTATAATTTAACAAAATCTGGGACATTTGCAACGTTTTATGAAGCAAAAGCCAAACTAGTTAGTTCTGTTTTGTTGTGTTTTTTTTCGATATATTTCTGGAATAGATGTTCCCAGTGGAGATGGATAAGGATTTTAATGACAATCTTAGCATGGTACGGATTACGTTCTCAGAGAAAGGCTAAAATTATGTGGGGTATTCCTTGTAGATCTTAGCTCTGTTGCTGCTTCTGTTTATCTTGAGGCAGTCTGAAAGTATTGATTTCAGCTTTGCTGATATGAAAAATACAAGAGTCTGCTTCATTTTTTAAGAAAAAAAGCCCCTAAGCCATGTGGACTGCTTTTTAAAGAGCATTTGACATAATTTATTGCAGACAGAAAAGGCAATAAAAATTACAGTGGTGAAAAAAAAGGATGCAGAAAGGAGAGCTGAGTGGGTGTAATAAATTTTACATCATTTTTTATTAACCACTGATGATCCAAAGGTCCAAGAATGCTAAGTATGTTTAAAGTTTAGAGTAGACTGAGTACTGCCCTTGAGGTCAAATGTGTAATTTGCATTAGGCCATTCTCATGAGTGTCTTTGTATTGCTCGGCTGTGTGGGGTGTGTTCTGCCTGAAGCTCCAACAGCACGTGCTATTCCCTGCTGAAACAAATAAGGTCTGGGGATAGCCAAGTGTGTAAGGAGGCGTATTTCTTTCCCTTGTTTTCTTCGGCATTACTGACTGCATGTGGAAATCAAATGCAGGAAAGCGCCATAAAGGGCTGTTACACCTAAGGAATTTGGAGAGAGGAAAGAATTGAAACTTGGAGGGATTGCTCTTCCAAAGATTCCCCTTAGAACAAGCAGCTGACACTGCATCCCTTAGTCTGAGCTGAAACTAATTATTTGCCTTAGGAATAAGACCTAAATGTTTAAAATGGATTTTAGATAGCAAAATCTCATGAATACATGAAAATCTTAGTTGAACTGTTTGTATACTGAGCTCTCTGTACCACAGTCATGTAGCAAAATATGTGTGGAGAAAATGTTAGAAGTCCTGATAGCTATAGTCCAGTGTCCAGTAACCTTTTGTAAGGATGAGTTGAAAATTTGTGAATTTTTATCCTCAGGTATGGAGGACCTTGCAGTCAGAATGTAAAGGAAACGTTTAGCATTAGCTGGATAACCTACCTTGCAAGCAAAGAGGGAATTATTGTTGCTCTGGTGGATGGCAGAGGGACAGCTTACCAAGGTGACAAGATTTTGCATGCAGTATATCGAAGACTTGGAGTCCATGAAGTTGAGGACCAAATCTCAGCAGTGAAGTAAGTAAACTATCTCCCTGTATAGCTGTTGTATTTCCATACCTAGAAGTAGTAATGTGGAAAGAATATTAAATTCTCAGCCTTTCTTCTGAAGAGCTGAGGTCTCCAGGAAATAAGACAAAAACACTTCTGAAAATAAAATATTTGGTTTTGCTTGATGTCAGTGAGGTTTTGTCTGATATATTAAGTCCATATACCAGTAAGTCCACACTGGACCTCAGCACTTGAATCATATAAGAGAATCATCAGAGGCTTCAATCCTAAGCCTAAGGAAATACAATTATCAATTGTACAACAGGTAAGCCAATTATCAATTTTTCTGAAGTTTTTTCCTGCAGGGCAAACCTACCTCAGTGACCACAGAGATTAGGCAGAGATCCATAGTGATGTACCTCACTGACTAGCTAAAGGTCAAAGAGAAGTTTGTAGCAAAACTGAACCTGACACAAACATTCTAGAGGTCAGTTAGTCACAAACTCGCATTTTGTGCTATCGTAGGATAGTTAAGAACAACAGAAAATACATGAGGTCCCTTGGTAAATGTCCCCCACAGCTGCTCTTTTGCATAAAAACACTTAAAAGTTTTCCAAGGGACAACAATTCCCTGTGCAGAGTTTTTAGGCAGGAGTGAAAGCTGAGGATAGTAAAGAAAGGCTGTCTGTTAATCTTGCAGATGAAGTAGCACTGCTAAAGTGAACGTTTGAAGAAGTGTTATTTTGAGCCCAGAGATGACTGCAAGGCAGGAATTTAGCCTAGCCTTTGGTTGAATTTGGCCCATCAGAATATGGGTGCAACAGTAAATACCCTATTTCCTCCAGACTCAACTGAGTAGCTTGGCTAGAAATTGGATGTAGCAACCCAGGTTTTCACAGCTTTCTCTTCTTGTTTGAGAGCACTGCCTGTGTGTGCGAGGAGGAGGATATCTGTTCCTTCCTCTTTCTGCTTTGTGATAATTAATTTCCTCCTCAATGTTATAAATATAAACATATCATTATCCTTTTTGGTGATAAATGACACAGAATAGCTGTATACCATGCCAAGTTTTTCTATTATTCTACTATTTTATTTTCTATCTTGAAACTTTTAGGAGGAGTGGCATACTTCAAAATATCACAAGAATGCTTCTATATTATTCTGGATCGTCACTCAGACATAAGATATCAGAGAGAACCTAAACTGATTCTGCAGTTGCAAAATCTGCTGATACGGGCCACGAAAAAATGACCTCAGACTTCACACTTCCCAGTTTTCTGTCAGCACCTAGACTAAATTTTTATTCAGTTAAATGTGGTGCATTCCATTTTCCTGATCTAACACATGGTTTAAGATGCATGATTTTGAGAGGTTCTATACTCTCGTGGGAAGTTCTTGGAGGGGCTGTTACTGTAGGTGGAGCCCCAGGGATTAAGACAGTAATATAACAAAGCTGAATCAGTTTTTGGATTTTCTAATTCTGTCCCACCCAGACAGTATCCCGCATTCTGGGTGTTGTCAGTCTCTTGTGCTTGTCCTAGTAAATAAGGCTAATATGTGTCCTGGGATGTATCTGAACCTATTCTGTTTGTCTGTCTCTCTCAAACCTTTGTGTTATTTTGCCTCATCCTCTTTTCTTTGCTGTTGCTAGTAGATGTTTGGGAATACAGTCTCCACACTCTGATGCAGGATATTTGTAGGGGACCTAACATTTATGATTCTCATTGACCTGTTTGACTCCTGAGAGTGCAGGGTGCATCTTTCATACATTTTGATCTTATTACTTACTTGAAGCGTTAGTAGATGATTCCTTCATTTTTTTTTTTTATTAAAGAAGCTGTATGAGCTTTTTACTTTTCAGGTACATTAAAAAAAAGAAAAAAACTTATTTCTCCAGGGAATCCCTAACCTCCTCAGAAGTTGATACTGTTCCTCTTGAAAAATCAAAGTATCAACTCACCATGACATCAGTATGTTGAGCACCTTGCAAAATAAAGTCTGAATGTTAATGGTAATCCAGCACCTTTGGTACTAAAGCAATGAAAACGATCCTCATCCACTGGAACAAGAAATATTATGATGAAAATATTAATTTCAGTATTTTTTATTCTTTCAGGAAAAATTCTTCCTTTTCCCTTTCAACACCTATTGATTAAATAATTGATACTTTGTAGAAATCAGGCATGCTATTGATTCTCTGTTTGCTCAAATTGCTAGCATACGTACAAAAAGTGAAAGAAATTTTTTTTTTTCTAATTTGTTACTGTACTAACGTTTTTTTGTAATAGTGTATTTATTTCTGTGGTTTTATTTTCCACAGAAAATTTATAGAAATGGGCTTTATTGATGAGAAACGAATAGCAATATGGGGCTGGGTAAGTGATTGGAGTTTTTCTATCTATCTTTAAATAACCCTGCAGTATAATTTTTTTTAATTCTTCTTTGTTCTGTCTTAAAGGTGTATAAAATTCCTTCTGCCCATGTGTGATGGCTTGCCAAAGGGGATGGTTCCTGCTGGTACTTACATACATGCAATTGCAACAGTGGAAGCCCCCAAAAAGAAATCTTTGGCAGCTCAAGAGAATTTTTAAAAGCTCATGTCTAATACATTGTTTGGACTTGAAGTTAAGCCAAATTGAAACATTTTAATTGGCTTTACTTTTAGCTTAGGGGCTTACTGGCAGAGTCTCAGAATTCTGCTATTGTCCTTTCTGATCTGAGATTTAAATGGTGAGAAAAAGTCATACGACTATCTCTCATCAGAAAATGTGACCCCTGCATCATCCTGAATCACTGTGTACTTGGCTGGCTTTGCAATGGTCATCAGGGATGAATCTGGGTCTGAGGGGTTTACAACACTGACAGCTTCACCAAGAAGTGGAAAAACTAGACAGTATATGAGGCATTCCAAATTATTAGCCCGTCTATTTTTCATCTTTGGTTTTTTTTATGTATTTTGCTTTGTAATGCTCCAAGAACCTTTAATAGCCAGATGTGTTTCCTAATCTTAGACAGTACATGAGCAGAGTTGCTAAAATCTTTCTGTGAAGCTTCTAGCAACCAATATTTAAGTTACTTTGGTCAGACACTACTGTAATACCAGAATAAAATGGGTACCATATGGTGAAATTAAGTGACACAGACACTTAGAAGTGAATAATTACAAAGTGACATTAGGTAATTTAAGGCCACAGGAAAATATTTTCTTTTTTAAATCACATCATATTTTATTTCACCACAGTGTTTCCAGAACCATCTAAGAGCTTGCACACATCTAAAACATTGTATCCCAGTAGTGGATATAATATTAAAATAAAGGTACTACTGCCAAACCTATCACTCTTTTTTTTCCATTTTTTTTTCCAATTTATTATGCCATTTCCTGGTCTGTAAGCTTTGAAAAGAGTTGAAAGGTATTTCCTTATTTATAGACTGCAGCTTGGCAGAAATGCATGAACTCGTGCTTTCAGACTCACCAAGCTCTTCAAGATGCCAAAAGCTCTTAAATAACCACTAAAGCAATTTGGGTTGTGAACTCTATCTCTTGGCCTGTTACAGTGAAGAGATTTATCTGCCCAATCCTAATCCCTTACTGTTTACCCTTGTGGACTGAGTTTTTGAAAGATCAAATGAGCAAATCAAATGAGCTGGAAAAATTCTATGAATTACTGTTTCTATTAATATATCCCTCACTATCATTTCAATCTGGAATGTCAAGAGGAAGGATGGACTAACTTTACAGCAACTTTTTTGTACAAAAAAAAATATTTAATACTTCTGCTTATTTCCCTTTGTCTTTCATGTGCTACTGAGGTAATCTTCAGAAGTTTTCATGACACACCATATTTTTATCCCTTCCTCCATTCCAAAGTAAACAGAAACCCATTATTTTGCAAAGACCTTATATGAGGTTTTCTAACCTCAATTCCACATCCTGTGAAGAGCCAAACCAAAAGCTTTTTATTTACATTATTTTCCTGTCTCAGCAACTAGCCCCACACAATTTCACAGATCTCTTCTTGTATCCAGGCTTATTACTTTACTCTACTTACAGTCATGAAGTTATTCTTCCTTTCTGGGTCCCAGTTTGAGGAATCAGGCCAGAAAATAACAGGAACAGTCGCAGGCAGTAGGGACGAATTCCTCCATCCTGAAGTAGATGAGTATATTAATACTGATGATTGAGTTGGTTCAATATGCCAGTCTTTAGCAAAAACTGGGTAGTTTGTTAAGGGAGGGAAAAACCTATAACTCTTCTTAGAAGTGCACATTGAAAGGATGAGGGGCAATGAAAACAAGTTGCAAGAAGTGGTTTCCTTTTGTTTTTAGCAAAAAAAAATGACAACAGTGATCATTGTTGAAGCAAATTAAGTAGAGGATGTTTACTATGGATGTGACTTCAATCAGTATCATTTACATGTGAAGTCAGCCCTGTTTTGAGCTATAGGTTGTGTTAGATTACTGTGAAGGGTGCTACCAATTTCAATTACTCTGTGATTGTAAGTGGTAATAAGAGCAGTGTCCTGTGATAAACATTGAACAAGTAGCAAAAAAGAAGTGATTCGATAAAATAGTCTAATGTCTCACAAGAAATTACATCAGATCCATTTGCAATCAATTAATTAATTTTTTTTTTAAACCAAGCTTTTGTTACTTTGTCCTCCATGCATTCAAAGCAAAATATTTCATCTGGAATTAATTTATATGAGTTTGATTCAGAAAACAGAATGATACTTCACCAGTAATTTTAAACTGTCTGTGATTTCTTCCTAGTCTTATGGTGGATATGTAACTTCTTTGGCACTTGGATCTGGCAGTGGAGTATTTAAATGTGGAATAGCTGTGGCTCCTGTGTCCAGCTGGGAATATTACGGTATGGAAACTTGTCATAAACACTGACTTGGAAAGCAAGATGTAGCATTTAATGAGTTCTTAAATTAAATCATTGCAGGAATCTGGCAATTTGAAACATAAAGACATTCAAATTACCTAGATATAAAACTCTTAAGACCTTAAGTTTAATGTTTTTCTTGCTGAAAATAACTGACTGCAACTGGCAGTTTGGAACTGATTTTGTCACAAAGAAAAGGTATGCCTGGATAATTCCATATGCACTTCTGTAACAGTAAGCGTATAAAGCCCTCTCAATAAACTGCTATTAAGGAGTGATCTGCCTAAAAATCCTGTTAAAACATTATCACTGAATTCAAAAACAGCTGAACTGATTTATCTGCCAGTAATGGAATCACAGTACATTTCAACTTCAGACACCACAGATGACCTCTGTCAGGAGTCAGTATTTCTGATGACTGCAAAGTTGTTTCCCAAAAGCACTGGAAAAGAGAGGGAGTGTTGTGTTTGATACAATATTTTTAATTAAATACTTCTCCCTTTAAATATTTCTCAGCCACACCTTCTGTATTGTTGTGTTACAATACATATTTTTAATTATGTTTATGGAATTAAGCTCCCAACTGTTGAGAGGAAACAACTCTGGGAGTATACTCCCAAGGCTTTCCTGTGTGAATTGAGCAGGCACATACTCATGCTTGCCGACCTGTTAAGCCTTTGGCATGGTGTAAAAGAACCTTAGTGTAAAAAAAGAACATGGCATGCATGTATTCAATGAGTAAAATGTAGCACTTTGAACACATTTACTTAGCATATGGTCGTTTTCTAAGTCTTAGTTATGAGAAAATTTTTTGGTTAAATGGGAAAGATTCCTTCCCTGACTGCTAACACAGACATTCCTTGTATTTATGGTGTTTTGCAAACAAAAGGGAAAATATTTGTATGACACAGGAAGCATAGTCTTCATATTTTCACTGGCATTGAGATTTTTTTAAGACATTTTTACTCATGATTGCAAAATTATTTCCAGAATGCAGGCATAAAACACTGATTTTGCAAAGTCTCTTAACAAAAGACAAGTTATAAAAATTTGTCCAAGCATTAAAAATCAAGTGAAGTTTTTAAGTTGAAGTAGATTAGACCTGCACCATTGCAATCTTTATTTCAGCTGAATTTTCAGGAGGGAATTAAGGAATCTTGCTGAAAACACATTATAAAATCCAAACAGGCAAATGTACCTCCACTAAGGAAGGAAGGAAACAGAAGGAAGTCATGAGTCATAAGTTTTAGCAAACAGATCTTGTTAACATTAGGGTGAACTATGTTAGGGGCGAAACTACAGGATGCTACATATTTGAGCCTCTGAATGGTATCAGTATGTCAGAGGACATACTGGCCCCTCGAGCTTCTAAATTCTGTCTGACCCTCTCTTAGATGCATTGATGAGATTCTGGACCATAATCTTTTCTGAAAAACTGTCCCACCCCCCTCCATTTTGAGTCAGAGTTAATAACAGCTGAACAGGTGTAAGATGGAAAGGAAAATTCCGTTCAGGAACAATGTATAGTTAAAAGCATTATATCTGTGACTGTTTTATTAAAATTTATTGAAATTCATCTGCTTTTCCTTCCTCAATAATTGACAAGCTGAATCTTCCACTTAGTCATTATAATGCAATTCTGCTGACCTCTATGGACTTGTTGTAGTTACAGTGGTAGAAGAGAGTGGAGAAATTGGCTCAGAATACTGTAGAAATGCCAGCCATTCAGAAAGAGTCTATTTTATTGAAAACTTAAGCCCAATATGGTTGCTTGACACTGTGTTGACAACAGATATTGCACATTTTCTGTTTTCATGGAATGATAAAGGATTTTGATAAAAGATAGACTACTTAAATTTTTTTGGTACTCAGTTTATTACAGATTATCTTCAGAAGCCTTGCTTATCTGATCTGGGAGACATAGTACGCATCTTTAGCACTCAGCAGTACCACATATAAATGATACATAATAAGCCATGGGAACAAGAGTATATTGATTGTTTTTTTTTTCCCCGGGAGGATTCTCATTTCTACTTTTTAACAAGATCTTTCTAATACAGTGTATCAAACTGGATAAGGTAGATGATCCCAATTCCTTAATGATTACAATGGCCATCACCACTCTTTTGAGAGGGAAAGATGACAACTCTTCTTTGTCAGAAAGCCCTGACTACGTTAAATAAATAAAATTCTTGTAATACTGCAGCTTGACTGCTCAATATGTGTCAGCTACTCTTTCAAGGCAAGGTCATAAAGAAAGTAATGTTCTGGTAGTAACAGCTGCTGTGTCAGTTTCCCATAAATTTTCATAACAGCTCATAGTTAAAAGTACAAATACCGAGGCAGCTCAAAGAAAGATGTTTCTACTGATTTCTTGGTGATAGATACTGTTCAGTTATTCACATTTATTTTGTCAAATCTGTTACCAGTCTTTGTTGTAGTTAAGAAAAGAAATTGAACAGAGACCTGAACAGCAATGGGCCACCTTTTGAGTACATTCCTGTATCCTTTCCCCCTAGTTGCTGCGTGTGTACATTCAATATGTAAAGGACAACATGCATGTCCATATTTACTGTTTATACATACAAATCCTCAGCTTCTCTTTTTAAGGTGTCAGAGTTAGTCTGTGTCATCTTGCCACCATGCAACTTTATTGGCTCTTTGCCTTATTCAACTGACTTCTGGAGTTCAACCCAACAGCATAAAGCAATATTAATTACCTTTATCCACAAAACCTGCAGATGACTAGGAAACCACTATTTCTTCAAAGATGGTTTCAGGGCAGTTAATAATTAGCCTTAGTAGTTGATTTTTTAAATATGTTTAAATTTGGTGTATTGTGAGGAAACAAAGCAGAACAGACACAGTTAAACATCATTTAATTTCCTATGTGTCACTGAAGGCACAAAATATCTGCACTTTCTTTACCTATTACTTTTTTCTTCTTTAATTTCAGCATCTATCTACACAGAACGATTTATGGGTCTTCCTACAGAGTCCGATAATCTTGAGCACTACAAGGTGAGAATTCTGTTTCTGTGCTGATCTGCCTTAAATTTGAATCACACTTCCATGAATAAGTGGAACTGTGAAGAAAGAAAGTGGCCAACCAGCTCTCATGGTACACTCCTGTTGTAGCTAAACTGTTGCCATGAAATTCTTATCTACATAATTCATTGTGTGTTTGTATTTATAAATCCCAACAATCTAAATGGAATCCCTTATTTTCTTCCTTGAACAAGTCAGACTGTTCTGCCAGTGCAAACCATTAGCCTAGAAAAGAACTCAAGTGAGAGGGATTGAAGTCTTGATGTTGATAAGGTTTTGGTTGGTAGTGTTAACTCTGATATGCAAACTGCTTCATGCAAATTTATCTCTCTGGTAATAAGATCGTAAACATACTAAATTATCAGAGCAGCTTCCTCTACCTGAAACAGAGTGCCATTCTTTTCTTCACATTGATCTGAAGTCTGCAGTTTCCTCTAGCAGCACACACACCAGCTCTGGATACAGAGAGGTCTGAATGAGCCTCCAAAGATATTAGTGGAAAGATTCCGGTTAAAGATTTGGATCGTGTTCTCAGTACCTATTTCCATCCCAACTCAAAGAACAGAAATGCTCAATACCTAACAGCCCTGGTAAAGCTGTCTGGGTAGCCAGGAATTAGAGCATTCTGGGAATTACATGACTAGGGCTGTTCTTTGTATGAATTGGCCCTTAGAAAAGGCACTAAATATCGAATCTGTTTCTGATAGTGTAGAGACATTTATGACAGCACAGAGCTACCTAGTGCAAGCCAAGCGTGCACAGGGGTCTTTTATGGACAGATATCATCAATACAGTGCAGATTAATATTCTTCCTCCTGCTAGTGCTTTTCATAACGCAAATGATGTAAGAAAGAAACAGTATTTATTGGTAGGTATTCCTGTCCTGAAGCCAAAGTCAAAGATCACAGATGAACAGAATCATTTAGTTTGGAAAAGACTTCTGAGATCATCAAGTCCATCCATTAACCTAGCAGTACCAAGTCCACCACTAAACCATGTCCCCAAGTGCCACATCTACACTGTGGATAAATATCTGGGAAGATATTTAAAAGTGTCTTTTAAATATCTTCCCAGATGCTGACTCAACCACTGCCTTGAGCAGCTTGTTTCAATGCCTGACAACCCTTTCCATGAAGAAATTTTTTTATGATATCCAGACTAAACCTCCTCTGGCACAATTTGAGGTCATTTCCTCTTGTCCTGTTGATTGTTGCCTGGGAAAAAAGGCTGACCCCCACCTGGCTACAACCTTTCAGGGAGTTGTAGAGTATGTTCAGGTCCCTCCTGAGCCTCTTTTTTTCCAGGCTAAACACCCTCAGCTGTTCCTCACAGGACTCACTCTCCAGACCCTTCCGCAGCTCCATTGCCCTTCTCAGGACACACTCCAGCACCTCAATGTCTTTCTTGTAGTGAGGGGCCCAAAACTGAACACAGGATTCAAGGTGTGGGACAGTACAGGGGGGTGATCACTTCTCTGGTCCTGCTGGCCACACTACTTTTGGTACAGGCCAAGATGCCACTGGCCATCTTGTCGACCTGGACATGCAATGCTCCTGTTCAGCTGGTGTTGACCAATGCCCAGAGGTCCTTTTTCACCAGAGAGCTTTCCAACTACCCTTCCACGTGGCCACTATTGCTGCTTGGGGTGGCTGTGACCAAAGAGCAGGACCTGCCACTTTGCCTTGTTGAACCTCAGACAACTGGCTTTGGCTCATTGATCCACCTTGTTCAGATCCCTCTGTAGAGACTGATATATATGTGTATATATACAGCCATATACATGGCTTCTATTGTAATCTCAGATTGACAGGAAGTCACTGCTGCCATGTCAGGCCAATTGCTTGATTGTTTTTCTACTAGGTAATGAAAGCTTTTCAGCACTGTGAATGAGAGGTTTAAATTGAAGTTGCTGAACTGTTCTTTTTCCTCTCAACAGAATTCAACTGTGATGGCAAGAGCAAAGAATTTCCAAAACGTAGAGTATCTTCTCATCCATGGAACAGCAGATGGTGAGGTTTGCAAATGGCAGAACAAACACAGAGCCAGAATCACTTTGTTTGAAAAACATTAAGCATCTATCTTTGATTGGGTCAGGACTTAGATCTTTGGTAGATTTCCATATGACCTCTCATAAGATGCTTACTCATTCTTAGTAATGTCAACTGTATCACTTGATAATTAGTGGACACAGCTAAATGTACTATAACTTCATGCTTTGTGGTATTAACACGTTTCAACAGATAATCTCTTTTTTTTTCCTTTTTTAGATAATGTACATTTTCAGAACTCAGCACAAATTGCAAAAGCTCTGGTTAATGCACAGGTGGATTTCCAGGCAATGGTAAATAATAGACTATTTTTCATTTTGAAAAGTGGTTCATAACTTTATCAATAAGCTTATCTGACATTTGGCAGTGTTTTTAAAAACCCTCTTCAACTGAAGATGCTTCAAAATTTGACAATTGCTAGTGCATTTGTTATTCTTCATAAAACACTTCTCAATTTTTTTCCCCAAAGGATTTGCCTGCTCTTTTTTTTCCTTGTCCTTTGGATGCTAGCAGGATTTTCCTCTTGTGAAGAAATAACTTGGAGGCTTTTAAAATGAGCCAGGGAGAAGAATAAGAATCTAGCCGTCTTATAAATGTTTTTGATACCTAGTAAAAGAGAGGTAGATGAAGGAGCTGGTTTCTGGGGCCAAATTGTCACTGGCTGTGGTGTTCTATCTTGAACTGGACTTGTCTGCCACAGGCATGAAGTGAAGCAAACAAAAAGGGTGTAAGGTATCCAAATAGTATATCCAAAATCAGCAGAAAAGTTCTCTGAAAAACCTGTATGGGGTAGCAGGAACAGGCAAAGACAGAAACATGTAGGCAAGATATTGCAGGATATAAAGGAGGAATGAACAGGGGAAATGTAGTTCTGAACTATATGCTGACTTCTACTTCCAAACCGTTTTTCTCGGGGCTAATAACCAAAGTGTTTGCCTGCTATCAAACATACTGGCCTTCTGCCCGGGTCTGGTTTCACAGGGCCATGAACTCCGCAAAAAAGGATCACAACAGGGATTTGCCTGTACTTGGGTTTGTAGGTCCTTTTGTGTATTACACATTTTCTGCCTCATTCACTGATATTTAGCAAATCTGGGTTGTTTCTTAAGTATCTGGAATATTGTATACAGTTGTAGTCATTCTGGGTCAGCTACAGTGGAATGGCAGATATTTCTGAGTTAGCATCATTCATATGTGTGCTTTATTTCCAGTACACCATTCACAAGTTCATGGCCCTGCTGTAATGAAAGATGTTTTGAATAGAATTCAAACAACATTTAGCTGAAATTTTGTTGCTGAGAGCCCAGTATTTATTCCTAAGCAAGACTCTAACCCCTACTGCCCAGGCGATGGCAGCAGGTCAAGGGTATTTCATCCTTAATGGATCTCAAGGCTCTTTTGCCTGACTTGATACAACTGGCTTGTAAGTACTGAGGCAGTAATGCTTACTCTTAAATAACAGAAGGTTTAGAAACTTCTTCAGCAAGAATATTAATATACTGGAAGCTGATGAAAAAATAATTATCAAGTTCCTCTGCTTTCTTGAACCATCCACTTTCTTGTGTACGGTAATAAAATATATTTCTTGTATTGTTTAACTCTTGCAGGTTTGAAAACATAACATAGGAGGTTTATGTTTTGTTTTTGTTTTTTCTTTCAGTGGTATACTGATCAGAACCATGGAATTCCAGGCCTTTCCAGCAAACATCTCTACACACATATGACACACTTCCTCAAACAATGCTTTTCTTTGTCAGAATAAGTAGGCTACTCAGAGCATGCTGAGGCATCTGAGACATCTCTGGGAGTCTGCAATGACAGCACTGCCCAAGTTGTATAGTTTTCAGGTGAATCGATCACAGGAACTTTGAAATTTTAAACTTGATGTTTACATCCACTTTTGATACTGTATATTAGCAAATGTTATGGTAAAAAATGTTTTGATACATTTAACATCTGTTTGACAGAAAAAATAAAATCAGAATGTAAAAAAGGTCTTGTGCATCTATTGCCAACTTGCTTAAACTTACATTCTGCAGTCCAAAAAACGTGGTTCATTGCAAATGCATACTGTCAGATTAATATGATTGCATTTGTTAACTAGAACTGTAAAATGGGAAAGGACAAAGGAAGCAGTGCAAGTACCTAATTAGCATCCTAACAAGAACCAGTTTCTCAAAATTTATTTTCAACTTTTTGTAAAGAATCCAAGCAGGGATAGGAACACACAGTATTTAACACTGAAGTTTGGATACTTACTGACAGTATTGAATGATATGTTCAAATTTTGTGCAACTCTTATTTGAAACCTTGATTCTGCAAAACTCTTGGTATTCAGGTTTAAACATGAAAGCAGGACATTCATGATAACTATTTTATATCAGTTGTTTTTGTACCCGTATTCAAAGTATGTGAGCCATATTATTAATTTCTAATCATCACCTTAGCATTCAAATTGATCTCAGAGTCATTCATCCCAGACTGGAGCTGCAGGATCAAAGGATTGTGCAAGCTTTCTTTGCTTTGTTTCTATTGAAACTAATTTTGGGAGTCTTTTAAAAATGCTAGAAGCTAGTAATGATTGGAACTTGTAGTCTTTTGATTAGTAATTAAATCAGTCCTGTCATAATATAAGAATATTAACAAGATAATTGGCAAGAGATCCATTGTAGATTAAACAATTCCTTGGTCATGTATTTAAAAAATTCTGAATTAGTTTACTGCATAAGAACCATGGTCTTTCTGACACAATTATCTCATCTCTGCTATTAGCTGTTGAGAGTACAAAATAACCTGAAATAGATTGCGTTGCCTTCCCACAAAGCAAGCTGCTTCCTAACTCTCAGTCAGAGATCAGTTGCTGCTTCTTTGTGGAAAAGCAAGGGGTTTCATTTTACTTTCTTGACAAAAACATGGGGTTTGGCCAAAATAATTAAAATGTGGAAGTGATTTGCTATGTAACAGCTTCCTTCGTTTGTTAATGGCAATATCAAATCTGATTTTCCACACATGAGAACATTCCTTAGATACATCTTTATGTAAATGTAGTTGCCAAGCTGTTTGTAATGGTTAAATTATACTTTGATGGGAACTCTTCAGAAAATACTCAATTAGTTCAGGTTTTTTTGGAAATGCTGCCAATTATGTGACGTTAATGAGCTTTTTGTTGGTAATGTAATTAAAATTCAACTGCTATAATGGCTAAAGAAAAAATTATAGCTGTAAGAAAGTTAACATTAAGCAAATATAACATGAAGTGGGCCTAATTAGATGTTGATTATATGGTCCTATGTGCATTTGCTGCACACAACAGTAGTCTCAGAAATGTGGTTATCTTTCAAATAAGGAATACAATTCAGTTGAAATTACTGAGATTTAACCCTCAATTTCTTATATTGATACAACACCATGGAAATCATTGCAACATTGTGGTGAAAGAGAGAAACATCAAGCTCTTACCCCAGGTGCTTAACTGTTTAAGATACCTGAATATGTCAATGAGAACTTAAGAGTAGTTTCAAATAAAGCGTAGTATTAATCTCTCATAAATATCAGTATCTTAAGGTCACTTTCAATTTCTGCACCTTTGTTTTATTTATTCTTTTGAAAATCCTCTAAGTTCTGGAAATTTGTGCAAATAGATTGGCCCTTTGTTGGTACTGTAAGTAATAAAATTATGCAATGTGTTGTTCACACCCTGCCCACAGGTCTGTTTTCTGAAGCTTTTGGAAGTATTTGAAATAAGGGACATTTTAGGAAAATCTGTCAAATAAAATAATAGAAGATAGCTGTTTCTCAAGGGGTGCATTAGCTATTTCATTAATAATCTGCCCTGTTTCTGTTTCCTAAGGCAATCAGAGTACACATCTTCCAAACTGTCCACCATCTACTTTTAATCCCCATATAGCAGTCATGTGGATTAAAAAAAAAATTAAAAAATAAGTGCAGTTTGCTGCCATCATTTTTCTTTCATTGTTTTTCGTGCTAATTTCTTTGCCTTACACAGTGTTCTTGCCAAGTAATGGGAATATGTCTCCAGCAGAGTGTGACATTTACACTGAGTTGCTGAAATAATGTCTAACCCAAAAGCTTTATGATTGAGCAACCATGTGTTTTGATGACCTGGGAGAAAATGTCCTAGGATGCTGTGAGTGTGAAAAAAATCCTCTTAATATACATCCAACATCAGATTGTTGGCTGGCCTGTACTTATAACAGGTAATATCACAGTCAGTCATTAGAAATGGTGCAGAGCACTGCAAACCTACCCTCACACTATAATAGAATCACAGAATGTTTGGGATTGGAAGGGAACTTTGGAGGTCTGCTTATCCCACTTGCCTGTTCACACAGGACTACCTACATCCTGTAGCGCAGGACTTTGTCCAGATGGCTTTTGAATATCTAAAAGCCATCTGGACACTCTACAACCTCTCTGGGCCACTGCTGCCAGTGCTTGGTCATCCTCATATTAAAAAAGTGATTCCTTACACTCAGACAGAATACTCTGTGTTTCAGTTTGTGCCTGTTGCCTCTTGTTCTGTCATTGGACATCACTGAAAATCAGCTGGCTCAGTCTTCTTTAGACTATCGCTTCAGATATTTATATATGGTGATTAGATTCTCCCAAGCCTTTTCTCCTCTGGAAAGAGAACATGTTCAATTCTGCCTTTTCTACAAATACAGTCCATGTTACAAGCATTACCACAATTATTCACTGGACAGTTATCTGCCCCATTCCACTTTAATCAGAGAGAAGAGCCTAAAGAGGCTACAAGATAGGCTCTTTTGCAACAGATCTACAACAGCTCAAGCTAAAAGGGCTTGTCCTAAGGTATCAAGGTATCAAGCTGATGGTAACAAAGTATGTTTAAGGGTTAGCCTTATATGTGAATAAAAAGTATACGTAACCGTACTGCAAACATAGAATATGGAGTGTAAGAGCCAACACTAGGACACAACTTGAATTAAGCTAAGCTCTTAAGACAAGCTTTTCTAGGCTGATGAATGAACATCCTCAAAGTTTTGCTTCTCACTTTCAAATGTTTTAGAGGATCTGGTTTTCAGAAAATTCTGAGCACTTTCTGTTATTTTCTCTTTTGAATAACACTCTCACACTTCAGATACTCAAACATACCACTTCAGACAATGAAACATGAGTCTTCAAATATCTGTCATATAAGCAAGGTATCCAAGCCTCTGAAGATATGATGTAGTTGTTCTGAGTTAAGTAGACAGGCCCTTGATAAATAGCCACAAATACAGTTGTTTACAAGTCAGTTTCCACTGTGAATCCTCTCTAGCTTTTACAAATTAAAACTACAGCTGAAAAGTAAAAATTGCTTTGTTCTAGGAGCTGAAGTGTATATAAATAGTAGAAAGTCACTGATTCCTCTCCAAACCTGTTTTCATCATCTACCTCATTCGTGCTGTGTGAGCTGTACACATGAAAGAAACCTGCAATCCTCATACTTCAAGTGCAGAGCTACATGCTTTGCTTCACTTAGGATTACTGCAGCTGCACAGAAGAAAAGGCCTGAAGAGAAAATTAGCAGAAAACCAGCCAGGTTCTAGAATATGGTTAGTGTTATACTCATTTTACTCAGATATCAAGTCCAATTCAGACTGCATTCAATACTTTCCAGTTTGTCAGTCAGTTCCAATTACAAGGCACAGCTGTTTAGAACATTTTATAGAGTCATTTGAAGGCTCTATATTTAATCTGAATAATTCATAGTATTTGCTAAGAGCATTTGGTATTACTTTCAATTATGAACATTGTCTTCTCAGAATGTAAAATAACTAGTACATATTTGGCCAGCTCTTCTGCTTGCGCAAATTGATGCAGCTCCATTGACTTGCAGTGGAGCGATTCCAACTTCTTTGAGTAGACAGTGTAGGCTACAGCACAATTACAATAGCTGTCACTCCTGAGGTACAAACCAGTCAGCATCCATGGCAGAGAGCATGTAGCTGCATGTTCTAGAAAGCCTTAGAGACCCTAAACTAGCCCTCCATTTCAGAAAGCCATTCCTGCTTCCCTAAGGGTAGCCATGGAGTTGTACACATACATAGGCACACACTGCGTGTTAGGTACAAGTACACATTTATGGATGTAACGGTGTTTTATGTGTGCATGTGTTTACACGTATGTTCCTCCTGTATTGGCTGCACTAATTCTCAGAAGAGGAATACTCTTTAGGGTGATTATCATGTAACAAGGATAGGAAAACGAAAGAGGCTGCAGAGCACTCTGAACTCACAGTTGACAAGGTTAGGAGAGAATGCTTTCGGTATAATATAAGAAAGTAAAGGGTGTGGGCCTGTAGTCATACCCCAAGATACATCCTCCTCCCTTTAGACATGTAATGGATAATAGTACAATAGTAATAAATATGTAGTGAAGAAATACACAGAAGAATTTGGGGAGGTCACTTTTTTGAAAGCATTTGATGAGAGTATTTTTTTACTTTTTACTGTCAAAAGTCAGCAAGTTCCTAATTCATTAAAATGGTAAAACCTTGACAATTTTAACTTTTTAAAGGGTTTTTTGTTTGTCTGTTTTTTCATCCAACAGCTAAGGAGTAAATTGAAACATCCTGGGAAATTATTCTATTCAGAGTATGCTAGCCAATTATAACAAATACATTGATTCTATATTCCTGAAAAGCCATATCAACCGGAATTGTTACTGCTAGAGCATCAGGTTCAGTGTGCAGCTGGTAAGAATTCTGCTCCTTAATTCTATTAATTTCTTCACAGAGATTTTGTCCAGGGAGTGCAGTACTCTGTCCCTAATAACAGCCATTACCTGGTACTCAGATGATGGTGCAGGAAACTTTGATAAACTCAAGATACAATGAACCCAATGACTCCAATTGAATCATGAGAAACACGAAAATTTCCTGAAGGCAGGCCACTTTCAGGTTTTATGTCTTAGTCTGACTCAAAGTATTGTCTCATGTGAGAACTATGATACAGAGGAGAGTGAAGTTGCCCTTGATCTTTGCCAAGAGATGCCGACTAACTAGTGTATTTTAAAATGTGAGAGTGACAACCCTGAGTACATATGCATGTTTCCTACACTTGATACAGTTTTCTGTTTCTGTTTGGTAAATCTTGTTTACTGTGCTCCTGAAATATATACTCTAGACTCAGTTCAGGCAACTGAGGGTTGCATGGTTCTTGATGGCAGTTCATTTCTTTCCTGTACATTTTATTTTCTGTGTACCACTCGAAAAACAAATAACCTTCGAGATGCTAGATGACCTGCTAGATGATACAGCTCAGTGCCCAACCAGATGCACTGAGGTGCTGTGTCTCTTTTTTTTTCTGGAACCATCCTACTGTAAACAAGGAATTTTATATGACACAAGAAAATAAACTGAGCTAAACAAAAAGAGACAAACTGACGGTTTCCTGGAGGAGAGGATATTGTCTCACACTCCATATTGTCTCTCTCCAAAGTATCTTTAACTCAGCGTGTAGAGAGATGATTGTAGCGATCCATGCGAAGTGTGTGCGTGTCCTCTTGGAGCAGAAGCAGCGGAAAGGGCCCTTTGATCCCCATCTGCTGCACTGCCTGGGTACTGCAGGACACGCTGGTGGCCTCAACCGGAGCTGCTGGGGGACCCGCCCAGAGGACTAAAAATGAAAAAAAAAATAAACCATGAATCTCAGTAGACGGATCAAATCGCATAGAAAAAGATTATGCTAAACAAAAATTAAACTTGATTATGTGGACTGTGTAGTGAGACTTAATGTTTCCCTAAACCCATACTGTGGTACCACAGCCAGGTATTTACAACAGAGCTTTACAAAGAATCCAATAAATTTTGTTTGCCACTCTAATGAAGTTATTAAGTTTATACACTACCTCAATTGTATCATATGGGCTATGCCGATCTGGCTGTGGTCAGTCAGGAGAAAATTACCTCACTGTCGCAGGTTCTTTGCTGGCTTCAAGAAGTGTTAGGGGAAATAGGAGGGTTTGTTGCAATATGTATGTGCCCTGTGCCACAAACAGGACCATGAGCCACTCCAGACTGGAGCACAGGTTGACATTATCAGTGAGATGCCTGCTGTGATTCCAGAACCTTCCTCCTACCTATCTCTCCTACCGGTCTCAGTCTTTGTGCTGTGACCAGATGGCTGAACATGGCCTTCTTTGGCAATGCTGCCCCATTGAAATAAAATTGTCTCCATTATTGAACAACAATAGTTGCATAGAATAGGCACAAGTACAAAGCTCAAATCTGTTTTGTTTAATTTTTTTCCTTGTAGGGAATGGAGATGTGAGCAAAAGGTTTATCTTGCATAAATCTCTAGGCCACTGTGTGAAACACAATTTATAATGAAAGTTTGGCACACAGTTCTCAAGTGAGTACGAATTTTCATGCAGTAGCATTTACAAAGATGGAATTTTACATCTAAGGCTAATCAAAACATTTTTTTAAAATTACACCCATGCTAGGCATTGCATAATGGGTAGCCATCACTGCAGTATTTTACATCTCTTCATGTTCATTATATTGGTACAAGATTACTTGAAGAATCATTCAAGGCCTTTGGGGAAGTTGTGCTAGTTATTTTTAAGAACGTATTAAATGTATAAACCCTGATTTAAAATTGATAAGTGAAACCAATGCTACTGATGTCAACAGAATCAGGATTCTAAATGTTAAATGTGGCAAATCAGAACTTGCTGCCTTAATCTCAGGCACCTTTTGCCCACTGTTTGTCATGTTAATGCCCTTCTGTTTGATATTTACTTGTTTGGACATTGCTACCTCACTCCTTTTGCAAATCCATGTTAGCATTGATGTCATAAAGTAAGCAGAATGAATGTGTGAAATTGCTTGTAAAATTATCAAATGAAATGAATAGCAAATATGATGACTTTTTTTTTTTTTAAGTTGAATAAGGGAACTGTCAGCAATGATGCACTCCTGTAATGCTTACTAGAGCTGAACAGTTTATATATAAGTCTGTGCAAAAGAGGCAGCTAGGCAGAGCTCAGGATCCTCAAGGCTTGCCATAGTTGCAGAAGAGAGAGTAGCAGGTCTTTCTGCAACTGCCACATATCACTTCAAAGTATAATAAGGTAAGATTTATATAAACTACCAGTTATTTATTTGAGAAAGCTGAATGTATTATCTGCAGAGTGCATTATCTGCATTGTGTTGCCCAAAGTTTGCAACAGAGGTGCAGATCTTTCAGCAAACTGGTGTTTTCTTCTGAGGTTATACTCACTGATATTTGGAGTTAATGACATCATCATTTAAATCTTTTAATGTATTGAATTACTTCAACAGAGAATGATCTGAAAAAGGGAATTCAGCAGTTTGTGTTGCAGAATGAGTTGAAAGAATGAAGATTAGCCATGAGAACATAAAAGACAAGCATTGTAGTAAGAATTTAAATGAGATACACAATTACTGATTTTAATATTTTTATATCCTTTAGTATCTTCTGTAGAGATATTTGATTAATGTGAGTTTAAAATTATTCATTCCTTATAGATACTGCCTAAATATGAATCAATGAGGATTAAGTTAGAAGCGTGCAAACAAATTAAGTGGGTTTATGTAGGCACTGATTTAAAACTGTCCAAGAGAGATTGTCACTCTGTCACCCTACAGACTGTCACTCCACTGCCCTTTTAGATTAGTTTCTCTCAAGCAACTATAATTTCATATCACTGTGAGATCTGAAAAGGAAATTTTGTAGCACAGAAGTAAAATTAAAGCTTTTCAATAGTTACTGTGATTATTGTGTAAAATCTAATTTAGTCTTCCATCCTACTACGGAATTCCTTAGACTAGAACTTTTGTATTTTGCAGAACTTTCCACAAGACGTTATAGCGTGGTGGTTAAATTAGATGTAAAATACATCTGCCCGAAAAAGTAATTTAATTATTTCTAGAAATTGTTGCTATTTGCAAACAGTTTCACATCAATAGAAATCTATTTTATTCACTCATACATTTTCATAGGAAAATATTTCCTTTTATTTACTACTGTAACTTCATAATTTCTATTTTTAAACTGGAAATAGATACAAATGTGACTTTTGAAAACTCAATGAAATTAAGCTAGTTAAAATTCCACATAGGTACAAAAGACATCTGTAGTAGAATATATTGGAAAACCGGAAAAATCAGGTTGGGCAAAGAAATAATATTGAAATAAATATCTGGTCAAGATTTGAGAGGTATATTTGTTACATATTTCTGGTGGTTAAAATTGAGATGTCTTAAATCTTTCATTTTATCTCAGAAAGAAATGAAAATATTTTCATCCATCTAATATGCATGGAAATAAAAATTTTCTAGTGCAAGATCAGCTTTAGTTTTCCTGCATCTTGACAATAAGATTCCATGGTTTTTAGCAGTATCTGCTGGTAACCTAAATAACTTAGAGCAAATAAAACCTTTCTT
Organism: Pardalotus punctatus; assembly: GCA_013400915.1. Classification (NCBI taxonomy): domain Eukaryota; kingdom Metazoa; phylum Chordata; class Aves; order Passeriformes; family Pardalotidae; genus Pardalotus; species Pardalotus punctatus. The sequence continues at coordinate 1,059,804 of VZTX01019007.1, forward strand.
CTGATTGGGAAATTAATTGATTAGCTAGTATAAAGTAAGAAAATATTATTTTTCTTATAATCTTTTTTTCTCTATAAAACATGTCTATGTTACCAAGAATAAAATAACAATTTCTTCTTTAAAAACTGTAGCCTCTTTAACTTGTCAAGAGCTGCTGTTGCTGGATTGACTTATCAATAGCAAGTACTAAACATTGAACAAACAAAACTGATTCTATATTTTTTTTAAACATAATTGACAGAAGGTTAATAGTTTTTGAAAAAGCTTATTTTATTAATAAGGATTCTCTTACTTGAAAATTGTATAAATTTCAAAAACTGCATTTATACATCTTTCTTTTTAATAATCTGCCCATTTTGATTCTGAAAAATTTATTAAGAAATTGAACATGCATTTAATTTTAAATGTATTCTGAAGGAATAAAGTAGCCAGTGGTACTGTTCACATCTAGAAGTTCTGTAGGCCTGAGGCATAAGAGTTAGAGCCAAGATAAACTGAAATCACTGAATACCTCTTTACTGACTACAGTGGCTTTGCATTATTTTTAGTAGGTTTTATTTAAAAGAAAATCTTTTGGTGTTGGATATTTCATTCTGCCTCAGTGATTTGGGTTTATGGCTAATGTGGATCACTGTTTAATAAAGGTACAGACAGTTGTACACCAGGGTACTATTAAGCAGGGCAAATTTACTTATGTATGGTGTAATAGCCAGACTTTGTCAGATGTCCAAATCCAGGTTAATTCATTTACAGCTGTATCAGCTACCACAGCGGTCAATCAAACCACTTTCAAATTACCAAAACAGAGTCATTTCCCAAAGAATAGGTAGAGCTTTTGTTCCATTGCTAGAAGCCTATGAAATGTGAAATTATGCATTCTTTGAGATAAACATTGGATGTCAGTGTTGCACCACCAAATTGCAGCTCCAAATGAAACAGTGGAAACAGAGTTCAGCACTAGGGTTAAGGTTTTAATAAGAAGGACTACATGACCACTGTGGTATATGTTGGTACTATGGCAGGGTATATTCAAGTGAAAGAGTCAAATCTCATATACCAGCACATTGCACAAGGCAGAAAAGAGTCTTCAGACACTGAAGAAAAGAGGAGCAACACTGGCAGTGGCTTCTGGTGGAGAGAGGGAAACTGAATCCATTGCTTAATAATAAAATCCATCAGAAAATATTATACATTTATTTTCCTGGGTTTGATCAATATTTGATTAAGATTTTGACTGCCTCAAGTATTTTGGTACTGATACTGAGGTATTCTAGTAGAATAGTCATATTATTCATTCATTCTCTTAAAAATTAGGCCTTACAAAGTATCAGTAGCAATAGATTCTTCCTAACCACTGGTAAAATGCCTGCCAACAGTCAAGCTTTGCATCTCCAACTATAAGTTACTTTAAAACAGATGGAAGAAACGGGTTTCAAAAAAATCTGCTATGAAGGGGCAGACTGCTGGGGCAGAGTAGAAGTCCTACAGCAGTAAGGTTTTTGATGCAGGCGATTACCTTTTCAGAGATGTTCACATAGCCCCCTCAATTATGTTGCTCAGTGAAGAGCCAACTGTAAATCTCAAGACAGAGTAATCTGCACCTTCACTACACATAATTCCCCTATGATTTTCTAAGGCTTCCTCCAGCCCACGGTATATTTAAATTCAGCCTATTGTGACAAGGCATTACAATAGAGAGTATATGTACTTTCACTCAGAGTGCCTTATTTTATAAATCATTGAACTTCAGTAAGTAACTCCTGCAGTGGCGCCACAGAATATGGCACAGATTATATTTAGTGAGGAGTGTGTTTTTTGACTGGGACTAACTTTGCAACCACTTTACTTCAAGGCAGTCATCTGTCCTATCTCCCTTTGTTTTTCAGATTGTATAATAAGCTTCCATAGGAAAATGCCACGGATGGCAGAAGGGCTTTTTCAAATACCCAAGTACCAGCCTAAGTACATGATGACATTATTTTCAGTGACATTTTGCTGATGTGAACTCATTGCAATGCCTGTGAGAAAGAAAGAATGGGGAGTTGCTTATGTGACACTATTCTTAACAATTATTCATTTTGTTTTTTCTCTACTGAATGATCTGGGAAAAAAAAATCACAGTCGCACCTGTAACCTCAGTTTTTTAATAGAACAGTATTACAGATCTAGTGCCTGCTATCAGCAGAACTCAGAGAAAAGGAGAGAACAGACCTTTATCCTCACATTGCAAAAGAAAGTGAGGATGCAGTTGTGCTCAGCTCTTCTTGCATTCCAGAATACAGACTAGAGCCTAAAGCCTGGAACAGAGTCTATGTCTTTTGAATGCCTATCCAAGGCACTAAAATGTCATCCACTGGACATGGAACCCATCCTAGCAGGCTCTTTATAGATATCTTCAAGTTTAGATCAGCATAAAGAATGTCTTTTTTCGATGTAATTGATTCAGCCATATGTAAAGATTATAACATTCTTCTTTGTTGCCTTATTTCTGTTTTGACAGGCAATGAAAATGAAAAGCATTTATTTTGTTGCTGGTCTCCTTTTAATAATAGTTCAAGGCAGCTGGCAAAATCCTCTTCAGGATACAGAGGAGAAATCAAGGTAAATTCTTTAGATCAAACTTTTACAAATACTTGGCCTGAACTTTGTTTTCTTACAGTTTGAAGCCAAACGTACTATGACTTACAGATAGCTTTACACAGTATTTAATCTACCATTGGAATTGAAGAAATTTTTAATAATGCAAAGCATAGCACAGAAATTTTGGGTATTTAAACAGCTGCCTTATTTTCCAGGAAGTCTGTGTAATTGTGCAGTATCCAATCTGCTATGTGGTTTCTTTTTACCAGACAGCCAATGATCAATTTGCCACTTTCTTTCATTTTGTGGGAATAAAAAATAGTATTGTTAAAAGTCAATGCACCTGTAGACTTTACTGTAACCATTGCCAATTAACAAGGTCTAAACTTTTCACAGATCATTCAAAGCTTCCCATTCTGAACCAATAGATGAATCCAGGCAGCTGAATGAAGTGAAACGTCACTCACAAGGCACATTCACCAGTGATTACAGCAAGTACCTGGACACCAGACGAGCTCAGGACTTTGTGCAATGGTTAATGAGCACTAAAAGAAATGGGTAAGTGTTTTGGTTCAATTGATATAGATCTCCATACACAGAAACAGCCAAGAATCTAGCCAAATTCAGTTTCTTGGTATCAGCTTCCTGTCCCAGATGATGGATAATCCTCAAATAAGTAGAGTACCTGAGGAAAATTTATATATACAATCATAGAATCATTTAGGTTGGAAAGGACCTCTAAGATCATCCAGTCCAACCATTAATATAATGTTAATGTATTACTAGAAATGGAAAATAAGTGCAAAATCAGTCAAAAGGATTGGGTTAAATCAAAGTGTAGGACCAGTTTATTACCTGATATGCCACCTAAAGTAACTATTCCAGCCTCTTTGGGGTAGATTGTCTCAGTGAATGAATTAAGTTCAATAGGAATATGATATGTAAATATAATGTACCAGTCTGGGCCATTAGGCCTTAACAAACTTTCCTATCAATGGATACTCTAATCCTGATGTTTCTTTGTGAAAAGGGAGCTAAAGTTTAAATTTGTTGACCATTGGATACTTTACCAGTATCGCCAGGGTAACTTTGTATCTTTTTTTAAAATATACTTTGATTAAAGATAAGCTACAAAGCTGAGAGCAAGAATAATGTAAAAATGTGTCAGTCTTTTGTTCTAGAGAAAATCTGTCCAAAAAGAATCCAAATGTCTATTATATTAATTGTTTTTAATCTCCGTGAAAGTCTTCTAAGTATAAAGTAAAAATTTCTACACATTGTATTAATTTAAATTCATATGTCTGAAATATGATAAATATTAATCTATGAGTCATGGGGGTTTATAATAATATTTAAATAATAACCAATAAAAGCTTATGCATGCTCTTCAGTGTACTGGTAATAATGATCTAATGATTGTGCAATTTCACTACAGCCAACAAGGACAGGAGGACAAAGAAAATGACAAAGTCTCTGACCAGCTCTCAAGGTATTCTGTTTGTCACAACTTGTTGTTTGAAACCAGTCTGAGCTCATTGTCAGTTAAACAAGAAAGAAAACAACTAGTATTCCTTACAATGTTACCATAATACAAGAAATATCAATCAAATGTATTATCTCACCCCTGCTTTTTACAAGGAAGAGGTTGTGTTTCTGTGTTATTTATTCCTGCACCTCTGTTCTATAGATAAATGCAGTGGATGCAAGGAATACAACAGGCTGAGAATACATTTCAGAAAAGAACTTTTCAAATAATCAAGGAGATTAGAGAATAACTTAAAAACTTGGCATAGAAAAAGGGTGAAGTGGAAAAAAAAACAAACACATTATGTTGAAGAATAGAAAACCAGCGAGAAGATTAGTGAAAGGAAAATGGCCAGGAAAATTTGCAGAGAGGTGATTAAACATGATGCACTATTCAGTCCTTAGCACTCAGTCCCATGTTACATAAACACTTATTACAGAAAGGAGAACACAAGACCTGCTGAAGGCCAGAATTCTGTTTCTTGACTGTGTTTTTGGGAAAGGATTAGAGAGATTGGAAACCTTAAATAAATAAAAAAGAAACTGAAAAAGTGTTTTTGCAAAACAGATTAAAATACCTATATTAATTCTTTCTCTTGTCAGAAATTCCAAAAAGGATAGCCCAGATCACAAGGATCTTTAGTTCACACTGTCAATATTAATAACAAATTTCTAATAATGTTTCAGCTTCATTGAAAGAGCATATCTCAAAAAAATTAACATTTCATTAAAAATGTTCCAAACAACTCTAGTTAACATGCTGATGAAAAGTGCAGATGGTACTAAATTAGGAGGAATAGTGAAATCCCAAGAAGAAAAAATAATACAAAGAGCTAGATTTGGGCAGAAATTAGCAAATTCTGAAACAGCAATGCTAGGGAACTTATTTGTGGAAAGTATTCCATAATATGTCTACTTCTCAGTGCAGTTTGTCTTCCCAAGAGCCAGTGCAACATAATTTTGTGTTATATCAGATAAAGAACCACAATGAGGTGTAGGGAGGGAGAAGATAAATGTCTTTAATAAGATGGAGTTGATCAGGCTTGAAAGTTTTCCAAGATTATGACTTGGTCAGAGTGATGATTAAAAGGGTGTTCATAAAACAACTCAAAATGTAAATTGGAAAGGAATTAAGTCTGAATAGTTTGGCTAAAAAACAATGAAGATGAAGGTGAAGGTAGGAGGAGCACTTAACACAAAGGGTAACAAAAAGCATGTCTGTATAATACAATACAGTTTCTTGCTCATGGCTAATTAGTCTAACTAAAAACCAATACAATACAGCTGTAATTGCTTTCCACACCTGAACTGAGTTGTTCAGAAGTAGTTCAGGAATCTCTGCACAAAACAGTATTGCATAGTACAGGAAATGCCTTCAGAATGCAAATATATCAAGAAAAAAATATATCAAGAGTAATTTGAGCAGCAAAAAGAAATCCTCTCTCTTATAGAAAAGCTAGTCTGGCAAGTGGCAAATTTCAATCAATAAAGATTCTTTAAAAGTTCAATTCTTATGCAGTCTGCTCCTATGGTATTGCTCTTTTTGCAGCAATGCAATCTCCAAGCGTCATGCTGAATATGAGCGACATGCTGAAGGCACCTACACCAGTGATATCACCTCTTACTTGGAAGGTCAAGCTGCCAAAGAGTTCATCGCTTGGTTAGTGAATGGACGAGGAAGAAGAGAGTAAGAATCCATCCATTCCTATTATTAAATTTTGCCTTGCATTTGGGGTTAGAAATCATGTCTGATGAAACTTTGATGTGTTTTTGATCACTCTTGCTGTACTTCATGTTTTTCTTTTGTATTAGAAGATATTCTGTGGGTGTTAGACTCCCACTTTACATTATTAAGTTCAAATACAGATTAAAACCTGTTCAGTATGCTGTTATACTCTAAAAGGTCAAGTTTTATTTAAGGTCAACACATCTAAAACTAAACCAGACTTTCCTCTACCTACCACCTTTCCCCTTCCACATAACATTGCTTACAGTCTCCTTAATTATCACTGAGATGATTCAAGCCAGTGTCATCTTAAATTGCCTTTTCCTTTATCCCTTTTACAGTCAATCTTTTTCTCTGCAATATTTCCAAGATTAAATTCTTACCAATGTCATCAACTGTACTCCATGTACTGATGATTACTCCCAGCAGTAACTAATAACTTCTTTTCCTCTTCCCATGCTTCTGTCTCCTCAAGTTGCTGCTGCCCTAACAACTATCATTTGCTCTGACTGACTATAGCTTATCTTCCTTTTTAAGATGCCTCTAATTCTTTTGCTATGGTTCACAGTTTCCTAGGCGCAATAGTTGACTAATGATTTTACCGACCTATGACTTCATTCATTTCTATCTTGTTCTCCACATACTCTTTGCAGATTTCTCTATCCTATTCACTTCATGTACTCACTCATGACTTTTTATCTTTTGTCATGATGGTCTTGCATTTAGAATAGCATTACTTTCAGTCTCCTGCAAGCACCTTCTGCTCATCTGTTTCCAACTCTGCATGGTTAGAAGCTACACCATGCACCTGCCAATCCCCATCTTTTTTACTGTTCTGTACTAATTTGTGCCTTTAGACTGTAAGCTCTTTGGGGCAGGGATTTCAGTTCATCCTCTGATTATATATTCTACCAGCTGTAAAGTACTATGTAAGTCTCTTGCATTACAAAAAATAATAATAAATAGTAATAATAATAAAAAATACAATCTGTAAGACAAGATTGTGTGTTGTAGTTAAGGAAGACTAATTAGGTAAAAGTAAATTTTGTAAATATTGACAAATTCCTGGAAAAAAACCCAGAGTTAAATAAATTAGGTCAGCTATATAGAGAAAGAAAAAGCTGGTTCCCCTTCCTGGTGATGTTCAAACATGCACTTGTTTTTCTATCATGTTTTATTTTCATGAGCAGAAACAAGGTATTTCTGTATCCATTTGAGAGAAATACAACCTGAACTGAACTTAGAAACCTAGATGGGCAATTAATTGTAGACCACCTTTCTGCTTTCCAATTTTTAGTACTATTTGTGGTCAAATTTGTATATAGCCTTCCTTGAAATGAAACAGTTTGCCTGTTATTTAATCCAGGGCCCAGCATCATGTTGTGCTTCAGCATCAGCCCACCTTAATGAAACCCATTAAAATCTTCCTGTATTTGATGGGATGGAACAAGATAGGAAAGTTTTCTAAATCAAACTCTGGTTTTGACATACTGGATTTCCAGAAGTCTAAAAAGAATAGAACAAGAATCAGGACCTGATTTCAAGTGTAAAATGCTACAGTCTATAATTTTACATCAAACAAGCACATAGGTTTTATACAGGTGCTTTAAGTGAGCTATTTCAACCACCTATTCCCCTGCAAAAAGAAAAATTGCTGCTCTTAATATCTTGTATTTAATATCTAAATTCTTGTGCAATATAATTTTAAGTAAATAACTAGGCCTCAAGTCAAGTTAAAGCAGAAAATAGTATGAAAATTTGACTGTTATATTTTAGTAGTTGTATTTCCTCAATAACAATTCTTAGTAACTGTACTGATGGCTAGTCTATGTAGCATAGACATTGCAGACTGAGATTCATTTTTGCATGTATGGCTTTTTCAAAACTGCTAGAGAGGAGTTTAGGCTCACTGGAAGGAAAAGCTGTCTGTTTTGAAAATAGTGCCTCAAAAGATATTTTGACATCATGCTATACTGAGCCATAACATCAGGCGCAACCCTTAACTCCTTAAAATCACAGGAAATATGCAGTGTATTAATAAAGCCCTTTTAAATAACCCTGTAATAAGGCCCTTTTAAATTGTTTGTTTATTGTGATCTGCACATTGTTTGATCATTTCCTACCTTTGAAGTTTCCCAGAAAAAGCTCTTGTGGCTGAAGAAATGGGTCGAAGACATGCAGATGGCACTTTCACAAGTGATATCAACAAAGTCCTTGATGACATGGCTGCCAAAGAGTTCCTAAAATGGCTAATTAACACAAAAGTTACCCAAAGGTGCCTGAATTTTATATTATTATTAATATACTTGTATTTAAGATGTATTTGCTACACACAGGAAAAATACTAATTTTTCTCTTAGCTATTGATGTATCTGTACTATGTTGCAAACTTTGTTATAGACAGATGAAGAAGGATAAGACAGCAAATGGAACTTGTTCCAAATATTATTTGAATTTCTTATCAGTGGTGAACCTCTCCAATAGTTTCTTATTTAACTTGAGAGTATTTTTGCCACTGGATGTTACCAGAAGTAAGGTCATATTAAATTACTGAAAAATAAAGCTTTGCTTTGGATGGACATTATAAAATCAGATATATTTATTGGTAAAACCACAACAAATTAATTATTCTTTAAAGGCTGTGATATCAAACAGTGCCTTAAAATGTGGCTTGTCATTAGGGAACAGTGCTGTAATCTGAGTTCCTGACAAGTGACTGTTTAAGAATCCTGCTTTAGTTTGCCTGTATTTAGGCAAAGCAGCATTTTCTACATGAGGTCTGCAAACAGATTAATATTTGGGAATTATTTCTTAAAATTAACAAAGCATTTAAAGAATAATTAAATGCCAAATGAAGACACATGTGAGTGGCCAGATTTTTTTAAATGTTGGCTGTGCCCTTTGTATTACTGAAGCACCCAAAAAGACTGGTTGATCTTGTAAATCTGAAACAACAAATATTGTCTCAAAAAAATTAGAAGGTATAATTAAAATACATTTTTATTAACATGTTACTATTTTCGTGTTTGTAGTTGAGCATTGAAACAAACAATTTAGGAAAAGAATCTGTAAGAAACTACTAAAATGCTTTTCCTTTAGGAATAATTGTTTTCAATCTGTCATTAGAGAGAGGCATTGAGAGGTCTGTGGAACTAACATCTGCTCACTCTTAAACAGAAAAAATATGTTCCACACATATTTCATAAATCTTGGGAGACTTAGAATATTTCCTAATTGCTGCTGCTTTTTTTCTTTTTTTTTTTTTCATAGAGACCTTTTGGAAGAATACCAGTAAAATTGCAGAATAAAATGGGATAAATGAAGATCTTCATTTCATCAACTGCCAGTTATTAAGAGATTCTGAAATCTGTATTCTGTCATTTACATTTGGTGTAACAAAGCTATGTCACCTTGCATGCCAGGAAATAATTGTACTATAGTTTAGTGTTGCCAAAGGTTTATATATGGAAAACCTGTTGTCTAAGGGATGGTTTTCTTAACAGCTTTCAGACTGTGAAAATTCCATATCTTCGTATTTTCGATTTATTAGGACTAAAGTAACTCCATTTATATTTAAGGATAAAATTATTTTTCTAAAAAATTTACTTCTACACACAAACTATTCAATCACCAATTATATGTGTTATTCATACAGGGCTGGCAGTTCCAAATGCCTGAGAAGTGAATATCCCTCTTAAAACCTTTGTTATAAAAAGGCTAAGCTTTAAGGATATTAAATGATAGCCTTAAATAAATTTTTTTCAAGCTTCTTTTCTGTTGACTTCTCATATGTACATCCCATGTGCTTCTTTGCACTCCATTTCATTTTATTCTACTATTTTAGTGTCACTGAGATCTTAGAAGTGGTTTGTTTGGAATGATAAAACAAACTTAGCATTCTGTTTTGTCACGTTTTCTCCGTAATGATTCCCAGAAAAGAGCTGTGTGAACTTTGAATTATCTTTAGTTGAAAAAGAAATCACGTAAGATGAAGCTAGAGGGGGAAACATGACTGAAGAGACAAATTATTCTTCATTATCATAAATTCTGGCTCAGAACAGGACAGCTTTGAAAAATGTTAAGTGCAATATACTCCGTAAGTGTGGAAACTGCCCCATAACTTCTTCAAATTTTATAAGATTGCCAAGCCAAACCAACACAAAGGGCCCTCTAATCTGTGTTACATTCTTTCCTTCCTTCTTCCTCTGAGAACCACTTGTAAATGGTGTTACATCCTACTTCCGATAACGACCCGAACCCCCTTTTCTCCTCTCACTATTTTAGCAATGTACCAGGGATCTGTATTAAAATGTCCTAAAGGGCAAGTGGTTTAAGGGAAATCCAGTGGGTTTAGCAAGTATCTTGTAGAAGTTGGTATGAAGCAGGACCGTTGTTGAATCAGAGTTAGTACCTATAACATTTGCTATGAATAAAATTTTTATGAGACTAAGTTTTTTAAAAGCATCTGAAACTTTGACTAATAAATTAGAATTTCTGGGAAAATATTAGATCATTCTTCCAAAGTGCTATAGAAATTAATATTCTGTAATTTCACATCAGGACGAATCATACCCAAATTGGCATCTCAATCAGCTTCTTGACAGCAACAGAAAGCTGTTCTAACATCCCAGCTTTAAACAATTTAAACTCAATAGAATCTTGCACTAAAAAAAATAAAATCATAGCATCCAAAATACCACTGAAGATTTGAAAAAAAAAAAATATGGAGGCTATGTATATATATTAGTTGTTTATTTAATCCCATTTGTACAGAGGGGTTTGGGTCCAAGTGGAACAGGAAAAGATTCAGTTATAAACAGTTGAATACATATGGTCCAGCATAAAATGGTAAAAGGTAACTCTTCTGTTTCCACAGACTGAACAATTGCTTTTGAAATGTTTTATTTCACGTTGTCCAGGATATTTTAGTGTTCTGAAGGACAGGATTCCTAAATTACAAATCCTTTTTTTTTGAGGTGTCTGTCACTAGGGTATTTGAGCCCCACATGGTGATGGCTTTGTCAGCTATGAAAATACCAGGCTTTCCACACTTTTACAAATTGTATGCTTTAGGAATAGAGGGGTATAAATTATTTTCTCAAATTTATGCAGCTGGTCTGGAACACAACAAAACCATTTAACCTCTAATTTTCTAAGTCCTGATCTAGAGCATGAATCAAAAGTAACCCTTTCTTCAGAAGTGAGATGAAGCTGAGCTTGTAATCAGAAATATCAAACACATGTTTTAGCTCAACAGCACTAGGATTTACATATCCTGTAATCAAAGAGCAAGTCCATATGGGATCAGTAATAAGGAATGTCCTGGATATTTCTTGCACATGCTACATTAAATTCAGTGAATAGTATAAATACAGGGAAAAATAAATCACAATCTCTTCATCTTTACTACACAATAGCTGGAGTCCTCTGCGTATTGCACATGTGCTGCCTATAACTTCCAGGTGGCCTTATATTTAAAAGTGTTCCCACTGTATTTGCTGAGTGTGCAGCATCTTTCCTCTTTCACACTATTTATTTAGTATCTGGAAAAATATGCATTTTGCAGTAAAACAAGACAACTACTTGAAATTCATACAAAAAACAAAACCACCCCCCAAAAAACAACAAAAAACCCAGCAAACATAAAAACAACAACAAAAAAAACCAAACAAAAAAAATAAAAAAGCCCACAAAAAACAAACAGAAATCTGAGACACTCTAACCACTTTTTTGTCTCAGAGGACATGTAGTAAAAATCTTTCGTTGCCAGGAAAATAATTTTATAAAGAAAAATACATAAACTTGAAAGAACTGAATGACAGCTGCTACTAGCCACATTGAAATGGTTGTCCCAGTGACATAATTACATAAAATAGGGATTTTTCTTTCCTGATTTACAGTTAACACACTCTTCACAACCCTCTCAAACAGAACGAATGCAAAGATGTGTTACAAAACTGTCTTGCCATTTCAACTTCAAATGCAATGAAAAAAATGAAACTATTTCTGAAAAAAACAGACATTTTTAATATATTTGTAGTAAAAAGACACATTTAGTCCAGTAGAACTTGAACACTCCTCACTGCTTATAGCACTTTCACCTTCTTTTCCTCACAGCACATTTGAAGTGAGCCACTGAACCTGTATAAAACTTGATCCAGCACATATTTTGTCTCCCATAGCCACACACTGAAATATTTGGAACACATCATTGCACATGTAAAGTAGACTGTACACATTTTAATCACCTTTTTTTTTTTTTCATTCTGCAGAGAGATTAAGTTTTCTGTTTTTGCTGTTTGACTCTTCCAAATATTTCTGGAGGAAAGACTCAAATATATAAACAGACATCTAATAGAGTCTCTGGTTTTACTGAGGCTAGAGGAGACATCGCATCTGGCAGGTGCCCCCAGTGTTTGGGAAAGCCGACCTCAGGCTGAAAACTGTATTTTCATTCTTTCCAGTAAGTAGCTTTTTGCAATCATGCAATTTCTTTATGAATGCAACTGTGTTGAGCATGCAATATGAAGCTACAGCTTCTCAAATTTCATCATGTAGCAGCCACTGCTGATTATTCGTTTCATTTCTTGGCACGGTACTAATATGCATCTGATTGCAAAAGAACACCATAGTATAAACTAACTTGAAATATTTAGCTGGAGGAACTTTTTTAAGTCTCAGGCTATCACAAAAGACAATCTGACCAAGCACCAGAAGCACAACCATAACAATAATTTTGCAGATCATGGGCATTTTGATTAGGGAGGAGAAACTTGAGATTTTTTTCAAGTTGTAGAGAACCACTGTTAGGAAATATTGCAACTAAATGGAAAACATATTCTGCTATATTGACTCACTGGATCACTCAGGTGGTTCTGCATACAGATTTGGGTCCTGTAAGTCTCTCTGGCATGACCAGAGTCAGAAGCACTGTAGGCTATTAAAAAATTGATCTAGATACAGGAACCCAGATTTCAAAAGGCACTTAAAATTGTGTACCCACAGAAACCAGCAGTAGCCAGCCATATGCTCTGACAGTACTGCTCCTTTCTCCTCCTAAGAATTTCCCACTGAGAAACTTTAAAACCTTGCAGATAATCTCTCAAAATATTACTAAACTGCAATTTGGCTATGAAGAGCTACAAAACATTCAGGTGCATTTTTTCACAAGACTGACATAATTTGACTGTGGTATATTTTGAGACACTGTGATGATCACTACTTAAAAGCACAGATTGGCTGAATTATATATATGTTGTGATTCTTATTCACTAGGAAAAGGAAAATACACCCAGGGGTGAGGGGTGGTGGTGTTTTATTTTTCTTTTTTATTGTTGATAGGACAAACAGATGCACAGTACACCAGACAGATACTTAAGTGGGGGCTGTAAGACATTCTGCAACATTGGTCATTCATCTTACTGCACATAATGAGATACTACTTTGAAAAGTAATGTAAAAGACTGTCATTTCACTGTGATTTTACTTTATAGAAGTGGACCGATGTGTACTCAGATTAGTGGTTAGCAAGCTGTGAAATAGCAGCACATTGGATCCTCCGTGGTAAAGGTACACTGTGCTACCTGGAACCACTGTCAGGGCACATCAAAGACATTCCTAGAGTAAACTGACAGAGCCAGCACGGCATAAATTCCTAACTAGTGCCAACTGCTACCTTCAAGGAGAATGGTATGCAATAGTGAGCAAGAACATGTTTGTATCTACATCAAGTCTGTTACCTTCCATATAGATATATCTTTAATGTTTGTAAACACTTTGGGTTATACTAAAGGAGACTTTTTTATCACAAAAAAGCTATTAACCCACACAGTTTGCTTAAGAAACAGTAGCAAAAGTAAGTGCTGTGCTCCAACTGCAGAAGTAGAGTGAAGGAAGCAGCAGCATAACCTTACTGCAGTATTTTGAAGGCAAGACTAAAAACATTTGCTATTTCCCTTAACTTGAAATATTTTGCTTCAGCAGATCACATGCTTTTTCTGTTACATTTCTCAAGTTGTAAAATACCTGCATCTGTCTCTGGTAACTATGAGTGTTTTGCAATTACAGGGGAAAAATCTAAGATGGACAAAACCAAAAGCACCATTTATAATTACTTTCTGGAGGCTAGAGCTTTTAAAATAATTTAGAAACTCACACTGTTTTTTGACTACCTGCTAACATTCAGCTTTTTAAAAAATCAAAAGCTTTACAGTTTTGATTTACAAATTATTCTGTTTTCCAACAATTAGTCCTACTATCTTGGCACATAATCAAAATTCTCCTTGGAAAGGGAATTGTCTTAGGTAATTAACAGGGGTCATCTTCAGCACTAAATTTTAAACTTTTGTCCTATACTTCCCTTTGCTGGTCTTAATTTAAAATCCCACTTGGCAGACTTACACATCTATCTCCAGTGCCAAACAAATAAATATAAGCCCTTCCTCCAATCTGATCAGTCCTTTCATGACTTGATTGTCAGAGAAAGAACTTCAAAGAGCAGAAACTTTACAATAAATGCTGGTGTTATCAAAACACTGGGAGCTTTGCCATCAGCGTTTGAAGGCATTTCACTTGCGGGCCGTTATCTGATTTCCGACAGAAATCCCACCGGCGTCCCAAGTCCCTCCTCTGCCGCGTACAGCTGTGTCACCGCGCTCCGAGGGTGCGAACCGACGGACAAACGCCGCTCAAACGGCAAAGCCGGCAGAAAGGCGGGATCTTGCACAACCCCCAGCGCCTGCCGCTCCCAAGGCAGCCGCCCCCAGCCTCCGCCCAGGCGCCGCTCCCGAGGAGAGCCCCGCGGGCAGCGCCGGGGCTGCGGAGCCACAGCGCGCTCGGCTGGATCGGCGGCGCTGCGCCCCGCCCGCCCCGCTCCGCTCCGCGATGCCGGTGGGTGAGGGGAGGGTGGGCGGCAGCGCGGCCAGGGCCTGCGCCACCGGCGGCTGACGGGACTTCTCCTTGCAGAGCTTCCTGAAGTGGCTGCTGCTGACCTTGGGGGTCGCCGTCGTTGTCGTGGCCGTCACCGTGCCCCTGGTGGTGCTCACAGGCAGTAAGTGCCGGCGCGGCCGCGAGGGGAGGGCAGCGGGGGCTCCTCGCTCGGCGCATCCGCGGCAGCGGGGGAAAGTTCTGCGAAAAGTTTGTGCCTCAGGGAACGGGGTCCTTAGAGCTGGAGCTCCTGGGTCCTGGAAACTGGGAGGTACGGGCCTCTCACCAGGGAGGATGGGGGCCGCGGGGACAGTTAAAAAGTCTCTTGATTTTCCCGTACGCTCTGGTAATGATTATAGGGATTGCCGTTTTCAGCATTTTCTGTTCTTATCGTGGCCAGAGGCTCTTAAACCAGCAGTAAAATGCCGATTACTCATTTTTCTAGGGTGTATTGAAGACAAGATTATATCCTCTCTAATTTGCTCTGTTTGCACAACTTTTGTTAATGTTGTTGAGTGAAATTATATAAACAGCACAGTTACAGAGGTCAGAAAAGTAGAGAAAGATTTGGAATGTGTTTTTGGACTCTGACCAGTTTGCACTTTCCAGGTTGCCCCTGTAGCTCGGGATGTTAATGTGAAACAGCATTAAATCCTCATCAAGCAAAGCATTGCTTTCAGCTGGTAGGACAGAGCTGCACCTTATTCTCTCGTTTTGTGTTCTTACGACTACCAGCTGAGCAGTCGTGATATGTAGAATCAGCAGTGTAAACTCTAAGGGAGTGTTTTCTAGACTAGACCGAAGTCCAAGAGGTGCACCCTAAAAACAGTGAAGATGTGTAAGCTGATATTGGCGACGTGTTTAGAAATGAACACAGCAATTGCTTATGTGCACACGAAGTAATGGGGGTTTTGTGGTGTCACTTAAAAGAGGCAGAGCTTGTGTCACTTGTGTTCATATGGCATAATTTACATTAAACTCTTTTGCAGTACGGCTTTATTAATATCAATATCACATTCATTCTAAACTAGATTTTCCAAGTCCAGATATCTGAGCTACATACCTTCTAGGCTAAAACTTCCATCAGTGGATGCTGACTCTATTTTCTCTTATTTTTGGGCAGATTTTTGCCACTTATCTCAAAAAAGCAGATTTTTGACATGACAGAAAATACTCTCAATTTCACAAGTGGGGAAGAGCAAGAGAAAGGGTCTTGATAATTTATCAGATGGATGTGTGCAGGCATAACACCTAGTGAAGTAATTCAGTGTGCAGGCCCGCATTCTGCTGAAGAGTTGGTACTTGTCTATCTTGATGCCAATGCGATGTCTTACTGTAAATAAAGTGGGTTTTCTTCTTTCTTAAATTGTAGCATAGGAGTTCTTTTGCTCTAGAAGTGGCTGCAATTCAAGATCAGTCATTCAGTTACATAGTAAATTCATTTTACTTCAAAGAAGCATTTCTTTAATGTGATACACAGAATACCACCATGCTGTCAGCCTTGGCTTGCATCCTTTTGGTTGTAAAAGAGTAGAACAGTGTGTCACAATTTTTACTCTTGGTTCACATTAAGGCATAGGAAATTACCTAACACGCCCAGGTGGTTCAGTACGTCCCTCTGGGTAAAATGAGGATTGGAATGTAGTGGTCCCAGTTCAAAAACTTGAATTCCTGTCTCTTCACACGTCAGGCCAGCAGTAATATCTGTACAACTGTGACCACTGTAATTGGGGAACTGCAGCGTTCTGAATTTTTGACTGAAGGGTGCTGAACAGATGTTTTCTGTTAGCTCAGAGTGTACAGGTGGTATACTCATAAAGTAGTAATTTGTAAGTTAAAGTACTTAATCACTGACTGTTTGTTTATATGGCTTTTATGAACAACCACAGGGCACTTGAGTCTGCTGGGCGCCTCTTGGGCCATACTGGTGATTGCATACAAAGTGAAAGGGGCAAAATTGCTTTGGGAAGGAGCAGCTCACGTGGCTGTGACTGTGTGAAATCAAAGTCTGCTCTGATAAAAGTCCTTGTAATTGCAATCAAATAGTTTTTATTTCATCCCAACAGTTCAAGCATTGTACAGGGAGTGAATATGATGATTATTGATATAAACAGATAATTTTGAGTTTGGATTTCTTCCCTTTGGTCTGCAGTTGTTTTCCCTGTCATGCTCCTTAATGTGCTTTCATTTCATAAGCTCAGTAGTCATGCAGCACATTAGTTTGATAAAGAGTCTCCAGTGCTGTGAGAGGTTGTGAAATTTTGCCGCTCCAGCAGAGTTCTGGCTTGTTGACTGTCCTGTAGGCCTGGCAAGGGGAACTTCTGCTTTTTCTCTTGCAGACACTTAGCATGGACAAACAGGGCAGACTTAAATTTGCAGAGTGGTTCCCTAATTGGGGGTGCAGCCCTTCACCATTTACCTTGAGGGTCTGCTGCCAGAACTCTGTACAAAATTCTATACATTTCATTTAGACCCGCTGCCTATTTTGACACCTCATTTTATATTTAAAAACTACATGGGGCTACTTGCATCAAACAGTTTAATTTCAAAACAGCCTTGGGGCTTGTATTTGAAGTCTGTTGATTAAAGTATTGTTGTGCTTTGAGGTGCTATCCAACAGGTACTGCAGTAACAAGTGGTTACCCTTAAAGCATGAGTATTTTATAAAAAAATTTTGGTCCGTCTGTACATGATTCACCAATTTCCTTACACTTCTCACCCGTTTCTTTCTTCTATAACCTTCCATGCAAACGGCAGATTGAAACATCCCGTGTCCCTATATAACTTTACCACTTCCCTAACTGCAGGTCTTGCTCCAGCTGGGCAGGAAGGGCAGGAGTGGGAGGATGAGCAGCCAGTGCTGAGAGCAGGAAGGAAACAATGCCATATTTACTATCATTCTGCTGCCATGAACAAGTCATATATAGCCTTCGAGTGAGGTTTGTCTGTCCCCAAACCAGGTTTCTTCAGCCACAGGTTTAATTCTCCAAGGGTGAGATAGTCACTGAATGAGAAGGATCATGACTGTCATGATTAGATGATAGCATGAGTGTGTGCTTTTGTGATCTTTTGGTAGAAATGTGCCTAGAAGAGGCTGGAAGAGCAAACAGGTCCTAGGGAAGTTAATGACCTTAGGGTGCCTGAGGGTTCTTTGTGAGTCTGAAAAGATAGGGAATAGAAATGTTTTCTTGCTGCATGTCCTTGACTTCTGTAACTGTCATTCAACTCAGTTATCTACCCTAATTCAAATGTTGAGTAATGTAATATAAAACCCCATTATCAGCAGTGGATTGCTATGTGTAGAACACTTGTGCCATTCTTACTTCCTTGCTTTGCATGAGATGGGGTAACATTGAGAGGGATTCCAGAGCTATTGATTACAAAGTTAATGATTAAATCCCTCCAGGAAAGTCTCTGCAACTCCGTGGAGTGGCTCTTGGATGAACTGCTCCAGGTGTTGTCACAGCAGTCACTTACTGGTTATGGTCTCTCCTGAATGTCCTGTATCAGCTCCTGGGTATTGGATAGAATTCTGGATTAAGTGAACCTTTGGCCTGACCCAGCAAAGTAGTTTTTATCTACTTTTTCTTCTGGAAATCTACTTCAGTGCTTTGTCATATAGACAGTAACTGGGGCCTTGAGAGTACAGCAGGGGAGAGAGAGTTAGAGTAGTCTTTTGCACATGTTGGAAAAGAAACAGGGAAACAGCAGGTTTGGAAAAACCAGCTTGAAATGTCTCTTACTTCTCTGACCCCTGAATCAGCAGGTATTCCATTGCATCTCTCCTGCTGCTCCTAAATTACATGCTTTGATTGCAGATCATTCTACTCTTTTTCTGCTCTCACTTTAAAATGTCATTAACCATGCACCTTTTCTGATTTTTATAATTTCTCTGTTCCTTTCTCATCATGATTGTACTCGTCTTTCTCTTTTTGTGGTTTTTCCAGTCTCTCTCGGTAGAGGTGAACATACAGTAAAGCTTCCAATACTACTGCTTTTATAGTTTGCCATGGTTTAAAGTCGGTTAATTTCTTGCACTTTCTTTTTTTTTTTTCTTTTTTATTACACATGGAAATTAGTAAAATGCGCCTTGACACTGGGAAATAACCAATACATACACCAAAAGTAATATGTCAACAAGTTTAGGTTTTGGTATGGTGATGTCATACCTTAAGCCTTACACAATAGTTAACTTCTTGTTTGCTTTATACCTGTCTTGGTTTTGGCTGGGAATCAGGTAATTTTCTTCTTGGTAGCTGATACAATGCTCTGTTTTGGGTTCAGTATGAGAATAATGTTGATAACACACGGATGTTTTGGTTGTTGCTAAGTAGTGCTTACTTAGTAGTCAGTAAGCACTGCTGCTAAGTAAGTAGCAACAAGAAGTCCTGGACACCGATTTTCCAGGATCTGCCAGAGAGCCAGGTGCACAGGGAGCTGGGAGGGAGCATGGCCAGGACAGCCGATCCCATCTGGAAAAGGAGTATTTCATAACGTAGAATGTCATGCTCGTGTAAATGGGGGTGTTGGCTGCGAGGTGCTGATCACTGCCTGGACAGGCTGGACATCGGTCAGTGGGTGGTGAGCATCGCTTGTCTGTCTCGGGTTTTATTCCTCTTGCTCTCCTATTCATTACAAATATTATTAATATTATTAGGAGTATTATATTTAGTTTTATCTCACTCATTAAACTGTTCTTATTTCAACCTATGGGTTTACCTTTTTCTGATTCTCCTCCCCATCTCCACTAAGGTCGAGGGGGGAAGGGAGTGGCTGAGTGGTACTTAGTTGCCAGCTGGAGTTAAACAATGTCAACACCTCACCCCTACAGAAACCGACTCAATGTTTCTCGTAAGAGAGGGTGGCATATTAATAAAAAATTCCAAAATTCAAACAGAATTGTTTATCAACTCTGACTACTACTTACATAAAAGGTTAAGAGTGTTCTTTTCAGAAGGACTTACTTATGGTTTTACTGTTGTAACAGGGATATTATGATCTAATTATTTCCAGTATATCATTATGACAGTGGAAATATATATGTACTGCTAGGAGCAAGACCAGGGTAGAGATGAATCATAGAATCATCAGGATTGGGAAAGACCTCCAAGATCAGCAATCCAACCTTTGGTCGAACGCCACTTTATCAACTAAACCAGAGCACATCCAGTAATCTCTTGAACATTTGCAGGGATGGTGACTCCATCACTTTCCTGGGCACTCCTTTCCAATGCTCAACCACCCTTTCAGTGAAAAAATTCTTCCTGATGTCCAGCCTGAACCTCCTCTGGCACAGGCTGAGGAGGTTCAGGTTGTCTGGTTCAGGTTGTCCTCCTGTCTGGTCACTGCCTGCCTGGGAGAAGAGTCTGACCCCCACCTGGCTACAACTTCCTCTCAGGTAGTTGTAGAAGGGATAACATTCCCCCTGAGCCTCCTCCTCTCCAGGCTAAACACCCCCAGCTCCCTCAGCCACTCCTCATAGGACTTGTGCTTCTCTGGTCACTCTCCAGCACCTCCATGTCTGTCTTGAACTGAGGGGCCCAGAACGGGACACAGCACTCAAGGTGGGGCCTCACCTGTGCCCAGTGCAGGGGGACAACCACTGCCCTGTTCCCACTGTTGTGGCATCCTGGCCACACTATTCCTGATACAAGCCAGGATGCCACTGTCCTTCTTGGCCACCTGGGCACACACTGGTGCATGTTCAGCCCGGTGTTGACCAACACCCCTAGGTCCTTTTCCGCAGGGCCACTTTCCCGCCACTCTGCCTGGCCTGGAGCTCTGCCTGGCGTTGTTGTAACCAAAGTGTCGGAGCTGGCACTGGCTGAACCTCAGGCAGTTGGCCTTGGCTCATCGATCCAGCCTGTCTAGATCCCACTCTAGAGCCTCCCTGACCCCCAGCAGATCAGTACTCCTGCCCAACTTGGTGTCATCTGGGAACTTAATGAGGATGCACTCAATCCCCTTGTCCAAAGCATCAGTAAAGATTATTAAACAGAACTGGCCCTAATACTGAGCATTGGAAGCTAAAACTAGTAATTTGGAATTTAGAAAAATCAGTCTGTATATGGAATTGTCAAAAATGAAAAATAGAAAATTCGGTCTTGGCATAAAATTCAGTCTTTTCAACCTCTCTGAAGAACCTAAAAGAAGCAGTTTTGCTAAACTGTGAACATCCATTGACCTGTATACAATCTTCAAAGCCAATAAGATGCTCTTGAATGTCAGCAATTACTTTATTTTGTCAAAATAAATCTGTTTGACCCTTCTTTTCAACTGGAATCTGATAAGAATTACCAAAATTTGGAATTCAATGTATGTTGCATTTCTTTGGTCGGTGGCACAATGTGGATAATTAAGAATATACTGATAATGGCCTATCTTGTAAATTAAGAAAATGCTTCAGCTAGAACTTCTATGACTACAGCCTTGCAGTTTGGCTTATGTTTTCATATTCAGATACTATGTGGAAGGTGTTGACAGAAAATGAAATTTTAATTTTATACATAGCCAACAAATCTTAATAGTGGCCTGATTTTTAGTAATGAGACCTTAGCAAAATATGTATGTCACCAGGGAGAGAAACATTCATCAGTTTGGAAAAATCCCTAAACCTGTTCATCAGCCACCTGTCTTAAATTGCTTCTCCTTTTCCAAGAGAGAGTTTTGTTGCTTTCCAAAGCCCTGCTGATTGAAAATGACACTTTCTCGATTAGGAAGAAATCATATTCCCAACTAGACAACTGTGTATGAATATTAAATACCCACTTGTTCATAATCCATCAAATTATATATTCAGTTAAATAAATAACCTGAGGAATTAATATTCTCACAGAAACTTCAAGAGCAATAAATCCAGCCTAGTAATTTTTTTTAATAGTCACATTTCAGATGGAACTGAGCAAGCTTTTCTTTAAATCTTTTCTGAGCATTTTAGACTAAAGTCATTGTTTGTTAGGTCTCTTGACTTTTATTGCAGCAGCGGTTGTACCGTCTGTGCTGTATATATACAATTTTCTTACTGCTTGGAAAAAAGAGTCAAGCTGTAATAGCTGATAAAAATGTCTTCCTATGCTGTTCCAGATGTCACATGTATCTAACTTGCAGAAAGATAACCTGCAAAAACTATTGTGAGGTGTTTTTCAGTGTGTGTCTCTAAGGACTTTGCTCTTCTTCAGCATAATGAAAGAGGAGGTAGTTTGTTAAAAGTATTGGAAGGACTGGGGCTCTCGGAATTGATAGGGGCAGGTTTGCATCTTGGTCGATCAGTCACCACGTCTGTAATTTAGTGTTTTTATCAGTTGCTTTTATTCAAGTCTTTTGATTTAGCTGGATGAAATTAAAATTCCTTCTCTTCTGGACCTTGTAGGTAAAAGGGTAAATGCAGATAGATGAAGGTAGGTTTTAGGTTTCCATTTTTAAAAAAAAGGCAGGGAGGATGCAGGGAGAGAATTGAACACCTGAGTTTAAATTATGTAGTCTTTGTTTCAGAGGAAAAAGATTACACAGACTCACAGACTGACTTGTTGTTACTCCTTTTCATACTTTGGAAAAAGTCGCTTGTGCACTGCAGGCAGTAAGAAAGAAATACCTTACAGAGAAGCAGACTGCGGTGTGCTGAAGCTGATGACCAAAATCATTAGCTTAACTAGATTCAAAGTTTCATGTGGTCTTTTCAGACTAACCCAGTTAGTTGGCTTTAATTTTCCAGTCAAAATTGTAGTGCTAAAATAAACTTTAAGATACCTTGGTGAAAAACACATCAAAAGAGGAATAAATATTTGATCAATTATTTAATCATAATCTTATCAGGAAGTGATTATTATTTAATTTTTATTTTTTTTTAAATTAGATCTTCCTTGAATGTTTTACTGCTTCTCAGATTTGTAGGGTTTTTTTATTTGAGACATTTCTGACATTTGAGTTTAAGGATAAGCAAATGATTTACAATTGCAACTATTTGCAGTTGGGGCCCTGCAGTGAACTTCCCAGTGTTGAGCATGGGGAGAAGGGCACTAAGATCACTTCTTTTTAGCTTTTGACAAGTACATGTTTGCTGAGGTAAGAGAGCCAGAGGTCTTCTCGTTTGTTGAGTGATTGAACTGACTCTTCTTTATTTTATGCTTGCTGAATTTACCTTGCAATAAAGTTTTATTGCCTTCCCACTGGTATTATTTTAGAGATGGTTAGCTAAAACACTTTAATAACCAGCAACAAAAGCCCGCTTAGTAGCCAGGTTAAGAAGCTGGGGTGGAACACTTTGCAGCAACATAAAAATCTCTCTTTTCTCTGTTTCTTTCAGGAAATACCCCTTCAGGAAGAACGTACACTCTACAGAATTACTTGAACGATGACTATAAGTACAAAACACATAATTTGGAGTGGATTTCAGGTAATAATTTATACATACAACTTGAATTTCAAGAAACTGTGCTACCTTCAATAAACATATATCTTCATGCTGAGGTGACTACTGTATACTGAAAAAAGTCAGATTATTTAATAGTGCCATTATAGAATGGTGCATAGCTCAGAGCTGATTCCTTGTTTCCCTTAGATATGTGCTCACAGTCATGGCAAGCTATATTCCTGTACTGCTAGAAGAGCATACTTACTTCTGTGAGTTTTAGTAGTGGCATGTTACCCTCTGAGGTGTGTCAGCTTCCTGTGCACTGGGCTGCCAGGGAACAGGGAGACACAGGCTGCTTTTCCTTTTGAGTATGCCTAGTGTCCCAAGGGAAAGAGATGCTAGAGCATGGATGCTGTGTGTCCAAGGACCACATTTTGTGAACATTCCTGTGCTATAAGCATCTTTTCATTATAGAATTGAGAAATACAACATTGACCAGATTTTTTAATTTTATTTCCTGCTAAAAACCATAAAGGGAAAAGAGAAGTAACTGGTGAGCACTTTTCTTACTTTTTATTGTCATCTCTCCTGTGCTTTTAGGAAATCAGTATCTTCACAAAACAGATAATGGGGACATCCTAAGTATCAATGCTGACACCGGAGCATCCTCAGTAATCCTGGCAAATACAACACTAGTATGTTGAGTTACACATAATATATGCAGACATTGGGAAAGGTATTGAATTTTGTACTTTGTTCTGCATAGTCTTTTGAGTCAGTACTTAATGTGTTTCTTTTCCCCTTCCTTCGTTGGCAGGATAAGTACCAGGCAAGCACAGTTATATTGTCTCCTGATCAAAAGTTTGCTCTTCTGCAATACAGCTATACAAAGGTAAAAGTGCATTTTACATCTGAGGATGAATCTGGGGAATAAAGATTCAGGAACAACTGAGAGGCTGCGAGAATATGAGGGAAATGCAGGAGGATGGATGAATGGGATGGATGGCTGTAAGGGAACAGACAAATTGAGCAGGCAGGAGGAGAAGAGGCTGGTATTGTCTGTGATCTTGGCAGAAGAGACTTGACTGCTTGAGGGGAAAAAGCATCTGGATAAAATGTGGATGGAGAGTTATCACAAGGAGAGCAAGTCTGGATGGTTTGTCTGGGAAGACAGTCTAGGAGAGTAGATAGGCATGGTTGTCCCAGGAGTTGTGTGGGTAAGGAGAAGTGATGAGTAGATATGCTGGTATACATCTGCTTGTATGCGTGTGCTCTATATATGTGTGGTTGTTACATTGTGGTGGTAGGAGTAAGAGTTTAAAACTGAGGTGAATGAAAAGCTGCATGTGCTTAAAAGAAGGCTTGTGCTTGGAGCAGAGTAGCACATGAAAAGCCTGCAGCAGAATGCCTCATCCTGGCGTGGTGCTGAACCATGCAACAAAGGTCAACCCACAGTTATGCCAGGTGGCAGGAAAACCTGGCTGTGCGTGCCACTTGAGAAGCCTAATGGAGGTGATCATTTGCTGTGCAGTTCGTGCACTGAGGTGTTGTTCATTCCTTTTTTTTCAAGAGAGCTGCCTGTTTTGTTTGTAAAAAGTTCAGTGCTGACTTGTGCAGTGTACAAATACTTGAGCACTGTGTCACTGAGCACTGTCCTGACCTTGCAGTCCCGGAGTGGCTCTTGTACTGTGCCAGGCGCAGTCTGTGCCCTCAGTCATCAGGTTTTTTCAGTTTTGACTTCCTTGCTGGGTTCTACTAAGCCAGTTACCTTTTTTCTTTCTGAATTTTTCAGAATTATTTAATTTTTAACTGCATCTTTAGTGGCTATAAAATGCCTAATATTTTACCAGCCACCCTACACATCCCCTCTACTTGTAATTTATTGCTCTTTAGTATTTTATTTGTTGCATTCATAAAAGTTTATTTTAATGCTGAAGCAAGATCTTTTAACCTTTATATAATAATGTGATTGAAAGTTCTGTTATTATTAATCTTTATTGCAGAGAAACAGAGTAACAAAATGAATCACAAGGATGTAGACGCTTGTTATGTAATAGCCATCTGGCTGTGTAGTACTAAGTTGTGGGTTTATATCTTCATACAAATATCCAAGAACCCTGATAGAAGGTAGCATTATTGCAACATGTCAACACTGTGGGCTAAATCAAACCTCTCCAGCCCCATGTAGTGAACATGTTTAAATGTGTCTGCATTATCATCATCTTTCTTTTTGTGAAGTGCCCACAGAGCGATACAGATTTCAAGAGGCAGATTTCTCGAAGAAGGGCTTTATTTCTGTGACAATATGAATGGGAATAGGTCACCCTGGTGCTGGAGGAACTGCTACAGACATACTGCTGGGACTTGTGAGAACTACTGTAAAATAAGATGCCAAGTTAAATAATACAGCATGAAAAATGAGACAGAAAACAGAAAGTGAGCCAGTAAAGCACAAGAAGGAGGATTAACAGCACACTGACGATAGTCTGCCATGTAGCTACAAGGATTTCTGAAAATCTGCAGCATCTCTGGTGTCTATATCTTTGTCCTTTATCAGTCAGTGGCTCTGTCATAGTATTTAAGCGATGACCTCAGAGGGGTAGAAATTCTTTAGTCTTTCCTTAAACCTGGTAGAGATCTGTTAGCTTTGGGTGTTCATTGTGTTTTCTCTATTTTAAGAAAAATAGTGAGGAGGGTTTCAGGGGTAATTCAAACTGCAAGAGATATGAAACCTAGTGAAATTTATTTTCTTAATATTGAAACAATTCTTTTGCAGTTG
Source organism: Pardalotus punctatus (assembly GCA_013400915.1). Lineage (NCBI taxonomy): Eukaryota > Metazoa > Chordata > Aves > Passeriformes > Pardalotidae > Pardalotus > Pardalotus punctatus. Next base: position 1,085,688 of record VZTX01019007.1, read on the forward strand.
TGGAGGCATTCCTTTACAGCTTCATATCATATCTATGATTTCAGTAGCAGGTCAGTAATTTTTGCACATAAGATGTTGTTTTAACATTCTTTTACAATGAAATGTCATTTCACTGATTTCTCTTGGCTGCATTTTGGTTTTGTTTTTCCAGTTCTATCTTAGATGATGGACTACTACCTAATGATACACAATATATATCCTGGTCACCTGTTGGTCATAAACTGGTTAGTAAAAATAAGTAAAACTTACATCAACAGTCATTTTCATACACTTGACATGGAAACTCACATTGTCTATACCTTTGAGGTTTTGGGACTTTCCTACTGCTAGGTAAAGTAGCTGAACTAGTTTGAAAATTGAACTAGTTTCTGGAAAGACTCCACAGTCCCTCTGTGTGTTTCGTTTTGTTCTTTTAATGAAAATACATTCCTGAAAGTAAGTAGTGGCCCCAGTAGTCATGAATGCACAAATGCGCAGGAACTTTGTGTTTTTACGGTTGCAGACAGTAGTCATCCCTTTCAAAGACAGCAGCATTACAATTGTCTATTTAACCATCACTGTGATTTTTATCTCCTAATTACACAATAATCAATGAAGTTTCACTTGATGGATGCATGTAATGGGATTAGAGGATTAAAATCTGTTTTGTACCCTTTCCCACTGTTGTTTTCTTCCTGCCCTCCCCTCCAATCCATGTCAATGGATGGCAGCCACTGCATTTGCAGGGCTTGTGCATTCCTGTGGTGAGCATTGGACTGTCACAGGAGAATGTAGTGTTTATTTATTCTTAGTGCTTGTAGTATGTGAATTATAAGGAAGAAAGAAGCAAAGGAAGTTGAAAAGAGCTTTCTGCATCTCGGAGCAAAGCTCTGGAATAAAACTGTGTTCTTCAGTTATTGGAGATGAAAACCAGGGGCGATTAGAGAGGCAGGCAGGTGCCAAAAACTAGAGTTCTGAGGGCTGCTGAAGAAATGTACCATCTTTGAAGATCTATTGGCAGCACTGAGGCCCCAGTGAATGTTTTACCAAAGCTCTCATAGTTTTCTCTGAAAGACAAATTCGTGGAAGACAACTCCTGTTGAAGGAAAATAAACTTGTATTTGGCAGAAAATGAATTGTAAGATTTTCAAAACTTGATGCCACTTACCATAGTTGACTTGTTTTTTGCATCTAGGCCTGAAGTTAGGTTGCAAGCCCTGATTTGTATTAGTATATGTATTAGCAATTCCACATTTGTTTAATATCAATGCTGTTTGGTGAAATGCAACTTTAAAGATGTTTTTTGTCTTCTGCTGTAAATTTCTCAGTAGATGAAATAAAGGAAGTAGGATTTACTGTAATAGTAATTGTCATCACAATGATTTTTTGCAGGCATATGTTTGGAATAATAACATTTATGTAAAAGCTTCACCAACAGCAGAACCTGTGCAAATCACTCAAGATGGAGAAGAAAATAAAATTTTCAATGGAATACCAGATTGGGTTTATGAAGGTAACTACTTCAAGCGAGTTTTACTTTACATTATAATGTAGAATCTTTGGTTTATTGTAATTGTTATCTTATTCCTTACTATTGAAAAATTCAAACTAATAAAAGTCTGTATTTTAAAAGAAACATGCATCCTTATCTGAGTTTAGTACCCGGCTAATGCGAGGGTCTAGGAATGGAAATGAGTTTGCCTAACGTGCATTGTGTCATTGGAAATCTTAAGTGTGAGTTAGTTTCACATGCTAGATTATAAACATTGATCTAATGTCTCATTTTAGAACCCCAACAAACAGTCTGAAGTTTAGTATCTGAACTTCGATTTAAAAAACAATCCTATTAAAAACTGAGGACAGCACCTAGGATAGAAGAGTCAACTTACCAATTATAACTTAAATACATTTGCATCTCTTTCAGAGGAAATGTTTGGCACCCATTCTGCTCTGTGGTGGTCTCCAAATGGCAATTTTTTGGCATATGCAGCCTTTGATGATACAAATGTTCCTGTTATAGAGTATTCCTTTTATTCTGAGGACACCTTGCAGTATCCAAAGACCATTAAAATCCCATATCCCAAGGTCTGTGTTATTTATTAAACATGTTTGTTCTGTAGTTTCATTAAGAGAGTAGTCTCATTTAATCAGTTTCTGCTAATGAAAATATTGTCTGTCTCTCCTCAACAGCTTGCTGTGATTACTCTTTCTGAAGTCAACAGCATCTGGCAATGTTAAAGTATTTTATTATCGCCGGGGGAAAGAAAAAAGAGGAAAAAGAATATGATTAAAGGTTTTGTTGTTTCACCATAAAATTTGGTGGTAGTGAGTAGATGTTGAGCTGGAAAAGCTCTCAGGGAGTTGAGTTGGTGCACAGCATTAGGCGGGATATATATTATGTTAGGGTTGTGCATGGTGTTGATAATGGAATCTTCTTCAACTAATCCAGTATTTTCAGTTGCCTGTATTGAGAGGAAGAGGAGGAGTCTGCTGAAGAAGTTTCTTTGCCCATACTTAAAGCCCTTCCAGTTTTAGCTGTGAGAGTGAAACCTTTTGTGCAAGCAGGTCCTTCTCCTTCCCCCTCCTCTCCACATGACCTTATTCCCACTGCTTGTGGCACAGTTGGCACTGGGCTGAATGGGGTGAATGTGCAAAGTGCTCTAACAGGGTCCTTCGTGTGCTCCACATGTGGAGAGTTTCATTTTTAGTACAAGACTTACCTGTGTGAAGATATTTGGAGTTATATGGTATTCTGGTTTATCTGAGCAATGTACTTAAGACACAAAACAAATGCAAATTAGACTTCTACAAATTACACAATTGCCCTGCCCCAGCTGAGTGTCAATACAAACATGTTCTCATAGCTGGTCTCCACAATACACTCACCACCACAGTGCTGGGCATCCCCGTTGCTGGGAGGAAATAGATGGGTTGAAATCATCTCAAGCCCTTCACTTTCAGTTCTTTGTGTTCATCCCTGGGTTTTTATACTCTCTGTCAGCTTAAGGCATCAGTATCTATCCCCCCTGCCCTGCTCCAATCCATGATGGTTTGGCCATCCCAGGAAAATACTTTCACTCTTGGTTAACCAGGGCAGGACAGCTGATGCGGCCGGCTGATTGCTTGTCCGGTACAGCTGCCTGGTGGAAGAACTGCCCTCTTTGTGCCAAGCTCAGCTTTCTCTGCAGCAGCCGTGATCAGCCCTCCCCCAAGGTTCTGGAGCACACGGCCTTTGCCTGTGCCCTTGGAGCCTCCCACAGAGGGGTCACTGATGGCTGCAGATGCTGTGTCATGAGCATGGCCCCTGAGAAGAGACAGAGGCATAAAATGAATTGCCAATTTATGTCATACATTTTCCTTCAAACCCCTTTTGTTTGGAATATTGCTGACTTCTGGAGGTGGATCAGGTACAGCTACCTAACTGTTACCATGAGGATTTGGGTAGTTCATTTCAGGAGAAGCAGCCCTGACTGGCACAGCTATTTTGCTGTCAGTAGCATTACATTAGAGACAGAGGAGTACGTGCTGCAGTCGTGGCTTTGATTGTGATATAGGCAGCTGGGATATGATTAGTTAATGTAAGGTGCTTCTTCCATGGAGAAGCACTTTCCTTTTGTTAGCAATGGATTTGATTCTCTGCTAGGTGCCATGTGTGGCAAGTAGGATGAGATATGGTCCAATACAGCAAGTCCTCTGATTGTTTCTAATTGTGGGAGTCTTTTTTATCTAGAAATGCATAACTAACACTTTTGTGTGAAAAATACAAAGGATAAGTCATATATCAATCTTCAAAACTGCATTTAGGAACTCGTAGTTCCACATATTTGAAGTTGCCTGATTTTACCTTTCTTTCTGTACTAACTTATTCATCTATAATTTCAAACATTTGTTTCACCAAGAATATTCTCTCTTCAGAAGTACAATGAAATATTTTATTTTTAGGCAGGAGCTACAAATCCAACTGTACGATTCTTTATTGTGGATACCAGATCGCTTCCAGGTTTTGGCTCTATTGAAATTTCTCCACCTGAAGGAATAAAATCAAGGTGAGAAATTTTGGTTAAATTGATTATTTCTTTTGATGGGAGAGGAGGAGCTTTTACAGGTGACCTCCCTATAGGGAGTGTATATGGCAGTTTTTCCCTGTAATGTGGCTCTGGTAGCAACAAGATTTACCAGAGAAAATCTGCACAGAGATTATCCTCCTAGTGATTATATATAGATGGCATATTCCATGTATGTTATATTCAGAATGTGACAAGTTCTTGGCTCATCACATTCAGTGGAGTCTAACTATGGTGAAGTCATTTCACAGTACAACTTTAATATGAGCAAGTTTTCGTATAATCAAATTATAATATATGTATTCCAATTCACTGGGGGGAAAAAAAAAACAACAAAACCTTAATGGTAAGTGAAGATTTGATTTCATTGGAAGCAGACTCCTTGCTAAGGCAAGGTATCGTGGTTGTCTTCAGATTTATACTTAAAATGTTTGTTTTCTTTGGGAAGATGGTGAAAATCAGCACCTCTCAGAGTAAATGGAAAATTGTATTCCTCAAAATGCCACTGGAAATGCACAACATGATATAAATGTATTTTGTAAAGAGCAGCTACATCAATTTAAAGTGCATGCACACAATTTGGTATCCCAGATCTTGGGTTTTGTTTTTTTCTTTTTAGCAGTATTGTGGAAATGTTTTAGAGGTTTGCACTTAGAAACATGATGGGTATGAAAGCATAGGTTATACTGATAAACCAGAAAAAAAACAAAGGTCTGTTAGCTTGTGCATAAAACCAGCATTTTATACGTGGGGGCCAAAAAGCTGTAACTGGAAAATCAGTGCTCTTCCATTTCAGTCCTCACCAGAGTGTAACATCCATGTGTTAACAGAGATGTAGTTCTTATGAATATGTTGTTCTTTATCCTTCCGTCACAGCCACACTGCAGTAGCTACATGTTAGATAACTGTCGTGCCTTGTTTTCCTCCAGAATTTCAGTGCCTCAGAATTAAAAGCCCTTTACATTTTGCTCAGTACTGATTAAGATCTCTGCTGCCTTAGAGTTACATTTTACCTTTTGTTAACACCTCATAGAAGTTGACGTGAGGAGAATAACCATCAGCTACCTTCAGCCTCATGCCCATCTGGCTAACAGAGGCGTGAGTTATATGGAGTTCATCCATTTTTAAATTCATTTAACACTGTTAATCAGGATTAATACAGAGATAAATCTTGAATGATGAGTTCAAGGGTCAAAACTCACTCCTTCTCCCAATGGTTGATCCAAATAATGGTCAACTCTCACCATGTCTGTCCTGCAAAAGTTGAGGTGGCCAGAATGAGTCTTGGGGAATTTTACAAAAGCAAAGGTACATGAGTAGGAAAAGGTCAGCTATGTGCAGTGTTGCTCTTGGGTAGTTTTTCTTCTGGAAGCACAAAGTATTGAATATTTACATGGTGTTTATATTTATACTGCTGTGTGAGGACCAGTTAGCTTTTGTGGCGGAAAATTCTGTTTTTACTTCCACTGAGCTAAATTTTGAGCAAAAGCAAGTTGGAATTGATGGCATACCTCACTCCACCTGCCTGGTAGGGGATGTCAAGGGGCAGTGCCCCAGGAAATGGTTGCCTGTTACAGCACTATCCAGAACTGGGATGAGCAGCAATTGTACCCCCACATTTGAAGCGCACTCAAGTTGCAGAGGAAGAATTTTATTTGTCAAGAAAAGCTGCCAGAATCTGTAATGGCAGTGCTTTGCCATGTGATGGTACTTGAAACCTGATACTCTTTGCATGAAATGACCAGCATGAAATCCATCCAGTGTTTAAACACTGGTTCTGGCACCATGGGTGTAGGGGGCTCCTGTGAGCCAACAGGAGGATGAAGAGAATGGATCCTTCTTGTCTGAAATGATCTGTCCTAAAATAAGCTGACTTCTGAACAGTGTTTGCAGAGTATCCCTTCTCAGCAAAAAATGAGGAAAGGCAGTGCAAAACTACTGTGCTTTATATTTGAGTTAATTTCGGCTTAGTTACCCTTTGGTGTGCTACTGAATACTGAAGGTGCATTCCCACTCTCACAGGGGAGATATATTTATTAAAATAGCTTGATAAATAATATTTTTGTTTGTTTTCCCTGTAATGTCCCTCTTTTTTGATGAATGATTTATAGTCACCTTAATTATTAACGTCTCTCACTTTGAAGGAATAAAAACTGTGGGACTAATTCTCCTTATAAAAAACAAGGGAAGCCACTGTTACAGGTACATGAAGAATGGCGTTTTCCTTTTTCTTTTTTTGTTCCAAACAAGCTCCTGCATACTCAATGACAGTAGCAATTAAATCACCTGCTGACTTCCCAATCAAATATAAATGCAAAAATAGACTTTTCCAAACATGATTTTGAAACCGTAATCTAGAAATAAATCTGAAGGTTTTTGGTAAGCAGCTGACATGTATTTTTAATCCATCCACACTAATTGTAGTGTTTCCCTCCCCAAACCGCAGTGATCACAAAGATACTCTTATCACAAAACTTCCCACACATTTTTGTTAACTAACTTCGGGGGAAAAGGGAACATGAACTTGGAACTAAGTCAAATGTGCAAATTATGGTTAAAAATGTATACTTGCCTTGGAGGGGAAGTTTGTTTTATTTTAGTTCATAAGGCTTTGAGGAGATAGAAGAGATCTAAAATAAGAAAAGACAGTACATCTAACAGATCGTTATGGTAAACAAAGCCACTAAATTTTATGTGGTGCCTTTTTAAAATTAATATACAGGAATATTCATGAAATTTTTTATTTTTTTTTCACATACTGCATTCTTCATGTCAACTGGGTCGTATTCTGAAGATGAAAGTAAAATATTCAAATAGTAATATCTGGTTTTGGTGCAATCTCTTTCTCCACTTTAATTAATGGAAATAACTACTAAATTGAACAAAAGTATGTATCACTGAGAAAATAATTACAAGCAACCAACTTCAGGCAGCTAAGGATAAAATTCCTAAATCTAAGGCACATATACCTTAATATTTAGAAGAATTTCCTCTAGATACACACAGTACAAGATTTATGAACAGTCTGGAGTAGATATTATTTTATGCATTAGAGAATAGCAGTTAAAATTTAATTGCAGTCTTTCTGGAAGTGGGTTTGTACAAGCCATCTAATTCTTTACTGTATCTCTGAAAATAATCAAGGCATCTACTAGCAGCAGCAGCAATTGATGAGAAAACTGCTCAATTACATTTCCATCATTGTTTATTGTTGAAGAGTAGATTGAAATGAAAATAGCCAGATGAGCCTCATTCAGTGAATTGCTGAATGCTATTGTGTATGGTATGCTATTACAGAGAGGATTTTAAATATCTTATGCTGTTGCTGTTTTCAGTGATCATTATTTGAGTGTTGTAACATGGGTGACAGATGAAAGGATTTGTCTGCAGTGGCTCAGAAGAATTCAGAATTTTTCAGTCCTCACGGTCTGTGACTTTGAAAATGCTGCTTGGTCATGTCCAAAGGTAAGAAAAATTAGGTGGGAGAGTTGCAATGGTAAATGAAACTAGAAAGGAGTAGAGTATATCTGTATGTTTCTCATTGTAGAAATAAAGCTTGGTGTAAAATAAACATAATTGTTGTGGGATTGTTTGTTATTTTTTTTCTTAGGAAAAACAACTTACAGAAGAAAGTACAACTGGCTGGATTGGCAGAGTGAGTGTTCATTTTCTAAAACTGCTACATGATAAATAGTTCTGATAATTATGAGAATTTCATATGAGCTTGTTGCATTTTGCATTGCCTTTTTTGTGTAGGTCCAATCCTTTCACTTGCTCCATTTTACATGTACAGGAAAAAATGGTCTCAAATGGAGCCACTGTGTCACCCCACACCTGTGGTTAAGCTTTATTTTTTTGTGGGTAACAGGTTCTGAGCTCCCAGGCTGGGCTGACAGTGCAGCATGGCTGGAGCTCTAATCATGCCCTCTGTGACCTGTGCATCTTGTTGACAGGACAAGGGGTAATGGCTTTAAATTGAAAGGGTAGGTCAGATTAGGTATTAGAAAGAAATTCTTTACGTGACAGCGGTGAGGCACTGGAACAGGTTACCCTGAGAATCTGTGGATGCCTCATCCCTGGAAGTGTTCAAGGCCAAGTTAGATGGGACTTTGAGCACCCTGGTCTAGTGAAAGCTGTCCTTGCCCATGGCAGGGGAGTTGGAACGAGATGAACTTTAAAGTCCCTTCCAACCCACGCCATTCTACGACTCTGTGATTTTATGTTCAGCTTACCAAAAACATAGCACCCCTTCCGGACTCCTTTCTACTTCTGTCCTGCTGCTCTGGTAGCCCTAGGTAGGGGGGAAACACAGGAGCCCAGATTCAGAATTCTTTGTTCTGGGGAGTTGCCAGATGTGCTGGTTTACCTGCTTTGCAGTCTTCCTGCCACCTCCAGAAAGATCTAGGGAATAAAATGTGTTAATAAGTGTGCTCTGTAACCTTTGAATCATATTGGAAGGAAGGCATTGGGGACAAAAGTAATTTTTAGTCTATCAGGTTGCAAAAAACCATTCCAGGTTTTAATTGGGGCTACTTGTTTATTTTTCCCCCACATGACATACCCCTTGAGGAAAAGTGGGGACAAGATTCATGTAACTGGCCAGACTAAAATTTTCATGCACTTCTGCCAAACCAGCCACTACTGTCTGGATGATGCTTTCCAAGCTGCCTCTCAGTCCTTTTGTACATGGTAGAGAGTAGGCACCTAATGAACTACACAGAAGATCTGGGGGAAGTGAAGCAGAGATGCAAAAGTTCAGATTTGGAGGGAGAAATGAGTTTCAGAGTTTTTGATGAGAACACAGAGTACACTTTCCACTCCCGCATTTTCCACACACTGATTATGCTTTAGTCACTAATTCACTTTTGAAGTCAAAAATGAAAGTTTAAAGAAATGCAAAGAGGGAGGCAACAGCAGGGATGAAATCATCCGCAGTATGAAGATGAGAGATCAACCCACCTGCTGTCAAATTTGATATGGAAAGGAAGGCCTTAACGCTGACACATTTTGCTTCTCTGCAGCAAAGGCTTCACAATTAGACAATGTGATGATCAAGCTGCAGACTTTGTAAACAGTTGTGCAAAATGAGAGGGCAAAATGCAAGTCTGTGCCACTAAACTAGGTTGTTGGTTTTTTGTTTCTTTTAAAGAGACAACCCACTTCTTAGGAGCTGTTGGAAGAAATTATAATTTCACTGCATGATTCTTGGATTTGAAAAGGGAATGGAGAGTAGGGAGGATTGAAGAGGGGATAGGAAAGGTATATTTATTCCTTTCTTTTATTTTTACCTTAGGGGTGATAAAATGATACTTGACTGATAAGTAATACTTTTATACATTAGCAAGATGTATATATGCACATATATATGTATAGACAAATTTAAGTAAATTATATATGTGTGTAGAATGCAGATATACAGTCCTCTCTTTGTATTTATAATGATTTTTATGGGGGGGGGAAGGGTTTTGTTAGTTTTTTTGTTGGTGGTTTTTGGGATTGTTTTTTTTTTTTGGTAGAGATGAAATTATGTTTAAACTAAGAATGCTCAGAAAAGCCTGCATTACTGTATGAAGGTTCCAGGTCATCAGCTGTTAGAGCTTGCCAGCTGAGTTGAAGGAAAGTCACGCTTTGAAAAAGCAATACTGTGATAAGGGAAAAGCTAGCAAAATATTTGCCAGGTTACTTTTTGCAAAACTATTGCTTAGGAAGAACGAGAGGTTATTTGGAGCACATGGTTAGGAAGACTCAATTTCTGTCATTGCTTTCTGAATGACCAGAGGCAAATCACTTCAGCTTTGTTTCACCATTTCAAAATGGGTATAATATCTCCGAGTCAGTTTCATTGTGTCAATTGCCTAATTAGCATTTAGATCCTTTGGGTATTTATCACAGAAATAAGTTTTATTTCATTCGGCTCAATTTCATTCCTCTCTTTTTTTCTACCATATGTAGCACATTCAAATGGCAGTCAACAGAAGAAATTGATTCATTTCCATCAGTCTCAGTTGATAAATGGGTAGTTCCTTCATGAAAATATTATTCCAGTTTGAGTTCTCTGACATTCTGTAATCACCTACTTACTAGCAAAATTTCCTCTTGGAAAGCAGCTTGGTTTTTTTGAATAGAGCAGGACATTTTTCAATGTTAAGCTAAAAAAAAAAAAAGAGTTCAAAGAATTTGTTCACAAATATGTGTTTTAAAATCGGAAATTCAAGAAGAACATGAATTTGCAAAGTTTACATTTTTAAAGGTTACAGCTGCATTGGACAGAAAAAAAGAGTGCCTTTGAAAGTAGATGCACATATTGTTTCCTAAAGTTGTAGAAAACAGAACTCTGGAAATGCTTTAAATCGG
>VZTX01019007.1:1096153-1130407 GCA_013400915.1 Pardalotus punctatus
GCGATGTATCACTACCAGGACTAATACGCAGGAAATTCTGCTGCTTAAGGAGCAATAAAGTATTTCATTTTAAGAGTGATGGCTACAGGTTATACCTGCTAAGTCAGAAGGCAAAAATGTTTGCACTACATTCATTGATGCCTTGTTTTAAGCATTGAGATTCCTGGTTAGATATATTAAAACCTAAATTTACCACTTTGGATCTGGAGTTTTGGTTTTTTTGCTTTAGTAGACATCTCTCTTATGTTCAAGTTTCAGCCATCTGTGCCTCACTTTGCACCCGACAATGCTACCTATTACAAAGTCTTCAGCGACGCAGCAGGTTACCAGCACATCCATTACATAAATGGCTCCCAGGTGAGGGATATTCTGTAGGGCAGTCACCGCTGGCTTGTGATTCTCCTGGTGATCAAGGAGCTTCATGTTCTGCTTTTTGCCTTGTCTTTTCCCCTGCTCCAGGCTCCCGTAGCTATTACTTCAGGAAAATGGGAAGTAATCAGCATAGAAGCTGTAACCAATAAGGATTTGTAAGTATTTGTAAAAAAGGTACCACTTCCTATCATAAGGGCTGGTTACAAGGGTCTAAGCAAGCAGGGAGAGAGAACAGGGAGAAGGTGTCATTTAACTCATTAAAAATCTGATTCAAACATTTCAGATAAAATTTTTAAATACTGTACTGTAAATATTTTACTAAAACCAGTATGTTTTGCTTTTATAGATACTACATTAGTAATGAAAATGGTGGAATGCCAGGAGGAAGAAATCTTTATAAGTAAGAATTTTTTTTTTCTGCAGTATGAGTAAAATTGTTAATATAAAAGAAGCTTTAAGAAAAAGCATTGAAAACTTAAAGATTAGGATGTTCAGCCTAGTGTGGGATCTTCTTTAGGATGTTTAATGAAAATAAGTGTAAGAGTATAAACTGCAAAAATAACTGATGTATTTTTTGTATAAATTTAGCTAATAAGGGGAAATTGTGACAAGAAATAATGAATCCTCAAGCAACAAACCATAAAAAAACCCTCATGCTTTCTTTTCTATGATTATAATTCCAGTATTAATTGAAGTTAAAAGTTTAAAATATGTTTTCTCTAGTTTTTGAATCAGTTTCTATCACTTCTGAATTTTAACATATTTCATTCGGCCATCTTATTTTAAAAGCGTATATTGGATTAGCATAGCTTAAAAAAAAGTAATCTCTGAGATGAAGCTCATTTACTTTGCAGAGTGCTCTTGGAAAGCAGTTCAAATTCTGCTAAATGTGTTAGCTGTGATCTGGATCAAAAAAGATGCCAGTATTATTCTGTGTCCTTCAGCAAAGATGCGCAGTATTATCAGCTAAATTGTCTTGGTGAGTATATCCAGAATTAATTGACATAAACATGACTCGCTGATTAGTTGCATGGTGAAGTTCACTTCGTCAGGATCTTGATATGTACTCTGTAACAATGATATGTGTTGATAACATTGGATAAATGTACTGGCAGTGGAAAAACATACTGCCTCCTAGGCTCAAAAGTACCTTGACAAAAATTACTAGGATAAAACTTGTTAGTTCTATCTGTCAGTGGACCTGAAAGAGCTGCAAAACACTCCTGTCCACTGCACATCTCCTCGAGAGATGCCTGGGGAGCTCTGCCTGCAGAAGGAATTTGGATGCTCTGAAAGTGTGACAAGCAACAGACTGGGTAAAGAGCAGTGCTTCATGTATGAGAATAAAATTAAGATAGATAGTGCTGGTCAAGAAAAAGACCCAAGTAATGTAATCACAAGGTAAGCAGTGGGACTGTAGCCTGTCTCTGACCTGTAAGTGCTCCTGCTAGATAATACAAGGGTTAAATTAATCAAAGGGTGGGAAAAATCTAATCATCTCCAAAATTTTTTTAAATTGAAGTGTATGTGGGTTTTTAACATGCCAAGATCTTCCTTATCTATGGGCTAGAAGGACAGACAGCAGAGAGGGAATTTTCTGTCAGATTGTAAAAATGGTTGAAGACAACTGCTGTGGTCTCTGTGGCGAGGTTTCCTGATGGCCAAACCATGGTCGACAGCCAAGGCTTTGACTTTCTTAAAGAGTGGAAATTCAGTTCTTCAGTGGTTCGTCTCTGAGACAGTCTGAATATTTTGTGGGATCCCGTGGCTTGAATTTGGCCCCTGCTAACTTAAAATTTGGCTTGAGCAGACTGGAGGGAAACGGGTTCTGAGCTGTTATGATTCACCAGTTTCCAATTACTTTACGAGGGTTGTGTTTGAAGCCAGCATGCAAACATGAAGGTTTTGTGCCCTGTTAACAGGTCCTGGCCTGCCCATGTCTACTCTGCACAGAAGCACTGATGATCAAGGTATGGGATTGCCTTTAAAACTAATTTATGTTGACCCAGAAAATTACACTGTAAGTTCATTCTAATTTTATTCTCATTGCATAGTATAATAATAAAAACATCAGTTACTAAGGGTAAATTTAATTTCAAATAATTACCAGGAGAATAAATTATATGGCTTGGCATATTTTTATTCATAGTTTATTTAACATCATTTTACACTGGGCTAGAAAACAGTAAGTACTGTATGATTTATTTACTGCATAATTGTTCAGTTTCTCTGAATCTGCATTAGATGAAAAATGGGGGAAAAATAACAGAAGGAAAACAATATTGTAAACATTGAATCTGAGAGGAAAAACAAAAACTGCAGTAAACTAAAACTGCAATGTAAGTTGCCATCATCTCAGGTTTAAATATTAAAGTAGTTGTTAATTAAAGAGCAGTGCATTTGAAAAAAACATATATTTAGTCTTTGAATCTTACTTACACTGTTGTTTAGTCCTTAGATACTTGGAAAATAATACTGAACTGGACAATTCATTGAAAGATATTCAGATGCCTTCAAAAGAATTTGGCACTCTTAGTATTGGTGGATACAGTAAGTTAAAAAATATCTTTTACTTCCCTCCCCCCGCTTTTTCACCAAGTGATTCAAGGTCTTCTGCTGAGGAGCATGACAGGACAGATGGGTGTAATGAGAATTATTGCAATTATTCAGAACTTAGAGGCAAGATGATTTTTTTTGGACATTTCCAAACATTGAGGTTTTTTCTGAAATCCCAAAATATACTTATCTAAAATATGCTTTTTTCTAGTGCGATAGCTTCATGTTTTCATGATGAAGTGGCTTAACTCCTTTTTTCCTTTATAATTAACTGAAAAACAGAAGTCTCTAACAATACATTAAATAAGATAAATAAGGTTGGGGCCCAAAGCTCTTAACCACTGTTGAATTTAAAATACATTAAAAATTCAAGTAGGTCTTTCTAATTTACAGTACAAGTGCCTTCGGTTTTTGTTAGCAGGTTGGGAAAGTGGAGAAGTTTGGTTACTATGAAAAAGACACAGTCTAAATGGAAAATCTTGAGAAAACATTTAAGCAACATTTCAACACTATCACCTTTGACATTGTGTGGGGGAATATTTGGATTGAATAGTCATTCTTGAAAGCACATTCACGCTCCGAGTCTGCATAAGCATCGATACAGACCAGAACAAAATGCTAGAAAATGAACTGTTAATGCTTTGTGAGTGGTGCTCCTCAGAATTTGGGAAGAGAAATGTTCTTGGTGTGATCTTGGGCTGAGCGACAGCAGCGAGCCCAGCAGTGGGAGGCCTGGTACCTGTCTGAACTGTTCTTGCTTTAGCCTTTGCTCCTGGCTTTTCTCTTCATGACAAACTTCCTCCTGATGAAATGAGCAGATATTCTTCATGGAATTACATTTGATGAAAAGTATTGAGTTAGGTCAGTCATTGCTGACTGTTCTTTTTGATGCCTCCCTTCTTTCACTGTTACCTTATTTATATAATAATTCTCTTTATCTTTGTGTTTTCTGTCTTTTATTTCTGTCACATTTTTACTAGGGCTAAAGATGAAATCTTCCAGGCAAGATGGAGATTTAAAGATGTTCTTCATGCTATCAGTTGTATATTCATTTTTTTTTATTCCTCTTTGTTCTTACTACTTCATGTCTTCAGGGTAAAAGCTTTTGGGTAAGGGGAATCTATTTTTAATGTCAAAAATAGGAGAAACAAGTGCATTTATGTATTCCTACGTAAAGTTTCAAGTCTGCTCACAAATCCATGTATGTTATTAGAGAAGAAATCCACCCCTGTGACTATAGAGTATGCAAAAAGTTAAAATTAGTATTTTAATGTGTTTGATTTATATTGTTAATGTTTCGGTGTTCTGATGCCTTGCATATTCATACCGGGCAAATTTCTGTAAGATTTGCACTCTGACTATTACTGCAGTGCAGTCCATCAGCATTGCCTCGTGGTTCCTTTGCAGCATCAGTTCTCTTAAAATTCATGAGTGAACAGTTGAGCCATTCAGTTTGTAAAACTTACATGGTGTGCATTTAAAGTGTTCAGCTCACAGCCAACTTGGGTATAAGGAATAACATGAATGGAACTGGAATCAATATTGCTTCAAAAATAATAGATACTTGGATATGTTTCTGGGATGCTTTACAAACTGTCATGCAAAGTCTATCTGGCAGGTTCAAAATATATAGAATTTTTTTCCTCTGCTGGGAGAGAAATTTTATTTTTGAGCCTGTGTTAGATTTACCACTGTAGAGACATAATAAGTTTCACATGTAAGCTTAGAATAATGTCATGAGACAGCGTGTTGAGTCCCCAGATTTTATTACTTTCTGCTAACTTGACTGTAAAACATTTTAAAAAAATACTAGATTAGCTAGGAACATGTACCTGTATATATTAGGACAGTTCAGATGAAACAGCTTTTTAATTTTTATGGGATGGCTCAAATGTGCTCTTGTATGAATTGTAATGCATGTCAAATAATTTCACTGGAGAGCTGACCCAAGTCAAACTCTGTTCACTTTTAGACCTGTGGTATCAAATGATACTCCCTCCCCGTTTCGATTCATCAAAGAAGTACCCTCTGCTCCTTGATGTGTAAGTTTTCAATTACATGGCAGTGCAGTGTTAATAATCACTTTCATCTACTTCAAATGATCTTAATAAGGAAACACAAAACTGACATGTATTCTAATTACTTCTTGAAGTAGTTTTAAGATGGAATGAAGAATTGAGGTGTATCCCAGTTCGTTGTGGGTTCCTGTGCCTTAAGATGATGTAATGCTTAATGAGCATGTACCCTGGTGGTGGCACTGGGGCAGATATATTCTGTGTGATTTAACAGCAGGGATGTTCACCTTAGCTTGCCTCCTCCTCTGCTCATGAAGTTCTTTAGGAATAATCTTCGATGAAATTACATTCCAGAGTGAAATCTTGAATAAACCTTGTATCCTAAAGCTGAAGTAGTGTGTGTGATGGTGCATTTTTTCTGTGATACTTGACAGTCAACCAGTGTTGACAAGTGTCATACTGTGGTCAGGGTTGCATTTGCTGTGGGTTTTTTTCATAAATATAAAACCATGAGCGTGTGCTGTTTGGTTTGGTCTGGTCTTCCTCAGGCACTTCTGTTCATCCTGGTGTGTTTTCTTCTAAATGGGAATTACTGAATTTTAGCTATGCATTAATATAAAAATGTTAAGCTTTTCCTCTTTTTGCAAAAAGGTGTCTCTCTAGGGAAACTAATTTTTAAGATACATCTTTCTGTAATGCAATTTGGAAGCACTTTATGATAGGCTTTTTGATATGCCTGTTAAACGTTTCAATGAGCAGCCAGCACTCTTGGCTTCTTAAGACTTGTCTTGATACTATTCTTACTGACTTACCTGGACCTTTGTCAGAATCATCTCCAGTTCAAGGTGATCTTAACATCAGAAATAACTTCAGAAGTGTAGGGATCCATAGCTTGAACTAAAGAAGTCTCTGTAGTTTTTTCTTTGCTTTTAAAACTGATAACAGTGGACTATAGAGCTGTAAGAGCCATTCTTCTGTTTCTTACTCTGTTGAACAGTGGCTAGAGGAGTGCACACAGAATTTTACCATCGAGGCACTCAGCATATGATTTCATAATGGTCAAGTGCTTCTGAAATATTTTAAAGTAAAAAGTTAAAATTACAGTTTTGCTTCCTTTTTTTCAGCCTGCATAAGAAATAGTTCAGAGTGGTGAGACACTGAAAATGCAGAAAATGGTATTTTTCATTTTTCCAGTTGAAGGCTATTTGTTGATTTCAGACTTAAACCAAATAAATCATGGGTGAATGGAACAGAAAGAGTTAGAGAACATCACTTTGAAACTCAGGTGATTAGATATACCAACGCAAAAGAAAATTTGGCTTGGATTTCTGATAAGCTGCTCTAAGTCAAAATAATGAAGGCTTCTTATTAGAGCAGAAAGGAGTAAAACAAAAAGTCCAGTCTGCTTTCTTGATTAACAATGGAAGTTTAAAAAAAGCATATTGCTTTTATTGGCACTTTGGAGTCAGTCAGCGATGCTTTTCTTCTTCCCTCAGTTTAATTTAAAAGTTTACCCTGCTTTAGCGGCCAAAATTGTCAGCAATAATTCTAATTCAAACACTTGATGTGAGAATAAGTGGAGAGTAAATGCCTGAATTTTGTGGCACTTTTCACTCAGGTACGCAGGACCTTGTAGTCAGAAAGTAGACAAAATCTTCCGGATCAGCTGGGCTACTTACCTGGCAAGCACGGAGCAGATCATTGTGGCCAGCTTTGACGGCAGGGGCAGTGGGTACCAAGGGGATGAAATTATGCATGCAATAAACCGAAGGCTGGGAACATATGAAGTGGAAGATCAGATAGAAGCAGCCAGGTGAGCTACAGGGGAAGGTCAACACCTGCTCCTTCTTTTATGTGTTTATTGTGCAGGGGGGGAAAAGGGAGCAGGTTTTGAACTGTCATCTTGAAGTTACTGGCAAAAAAAAACTACATTCTGCTTAATTTTGTACACTGAAGTGTGTCATTTATGGGCCAACCATCATTTTATGCTTAAAAAGAGAGAAGAGTTAATGCTGTAATACCAATTAACCATCTCTCTGATTTTATAGAGATGATATGTGTCAAATTAGTAGAAGAACATGCTACCAAGGAACTTGGAGATGGAAGTTATACTTCAAGATTTTTGCAAGTTTCTGTTGTGGCAGAATTACTTACGTGAAATACTCAGCCTTTAAACCACAGTTCATGTTTGTCACTTGGTTTGTGCTTGTAGAACCTCACTAAAACAATCACAGTATGGATCTCTCAGAATTGCAATGAAGTGATCTTAGAGGGTTTTCTATGTGGGGTTTTAAAACTTTAAGGGGTTTAAACAAATAGAATTTCTCAATCTTCTTGATTTTTTTTATTTTTTTTTTTTAATGGTGACTGGATTTACATGTGTTGGCCTGTTCCTTACTGCAGCAATTTGATTGTTGTTCATCTTAAAAAAAAAAAAGACAAGGCAGGTAGTGAAATCTAACCTAATACAATACAAATGTCAGTGAGAGTAGGTCACATGTGCCTGAATTATTGTATATTTTCATATGCAGGCACTATGATGAAGGGGGAAATGCTTATTTGTACAACAGAAAGAAGCAGACCTGATGGGAAATAGGCACGTCTGTAGAATGGCAGATATTTGCAATCCGTTAAGTGTTTAATTATTCTGTTTACTTTCAGAAAATTTTCTGAAATGAGCTTTGTTGATAAGAACAGAATAGCTATTTGGGGTTGGGTAAGTACTCAAATAATTTTATCAGGAATACTGTTTAATTGTAACAACTATTTGTTGTGCTGCCATGTGTGTGAGATCCTGTAGTGCTTCATGTGAGTCACCTCTGGGGTCACAGCACAATCAAGTACTTGAGCTGATGAAGTGCATCTTAAAAGTGCTTTTATACATTGCCCTTTTGCAATCATTCAGGAGCCTTTGTAAGATAAATTAGGACTGCTAGAGGGATTTAAAAGCAATTTAAATGTATGCTGCAGAGTTCCTGTGTACAGTATGAACCAATACTAAAAAGAAAAAAAAATCCAAGCATATATTCACCAGTATCTCTTTAGCTGGATGACTGATTTTTAAAAAAAGATGTGAAATTATTTGTGAGCTAGCTGTGTGGCATGGTTATCATGGTATTTGCAAGCAGAGGACAGATTTCTCTAAGCTGATGCATCTTTAAAACCTGTCACAGTAGATGGAAGTGTTTAATAGCGTATACATACCCCCGTCAGCTGCAAGGCTAAATGTGTATGTAGAGTTAGTGATTCTGCTGCTGAATTAAATTGTTAACTGAAATTTGGGCACTGCAGGTGACAGGCACCAGTGAATGAATTGCTTGATGGCAACATGATGATGATGGTGCCTTCAATAGTTTTCCTTCTGGGGGTAAACATCTGTGGGATATGAAGTCGTGTAGTAGTATTAACTGTAGTGAAAGGAAAATTCCTTCTGCAGAAATTGAGGATTTGATGCAGTCAAGTCCCTATGAGCCTCAGGATGAATAGTTGAAGAGCATTCCCCTTTGGAGCTAGGTTGGGATTATGCATCCTGGATACACAACCTGTGGGCAAACAGATTTTCTTTATCTCTTGAGTTTTCAGATTGTCAGCCTCTCATTGTCAGCCTGTCACTATGTACATGGATTTTGTTTGCCATAGATCCAGCAGTAATATCTTTACTGTGGCCAGGTTAGGCATTTATACATGGGTTTAATTACTAAGTGCATGCGTTACTTTGCTGATCTCAGTGGGAGGACCTAGGAATTGAAGTTGGAGCAAACATTTAAGGACTTTGAACTACAATGCAATTCCCTTTGCCTGTAATCTGGTTTCAAGACAGGAATGAGATCCAAAAATGGCTCTGTTTTTGAATGTGGGTGGGCACATTTTCCTAAATAACCCATTCAAACTCTTGTGAGGGCAGTCATTTGGGCGGTTGGTGACAGTGTTTAGGTATCTTGGTGCCTGGATGCTCAGGCATGTCAGATATTTACTCATCTGTGTATCAGGCTAGACCGTGAGTAAATTTTCTGTGTGTAGCGAGGAGTGTGTTGTTGCACGGTTCCTCCCACAGACTCAGCAGAAGATCCTTCACTCCCCAGTCACAGTCTTGCTCCTGACGCTTTTGGGGAGAGTTAGGGAGCAAGCCACCATTGACTTGCTCTGAGGGAGCTGTAAATTTTTGGATGCCCTGTTGCAGCTACTCATCAGGCACACTGTGGGCCAGAGCTCTGCTTCCACCCACTCCCCCAGCACGGGAAGGGACCCAGCAGTTCAGCAGTGTCTTGTTTCCTGTCTTTTGCTGCTGCCTACGGTGCTACCAAACACTGTCATCCTCAGCTGAGTCACAATTCGGCAGCGTTTGCGCCCTTTTTCCTCATCAAGTTCCCATTCATCAGTGCCACAGCTGCCATGCGCTGTTTGATGCCTGTTTCCCCAACTGAGCAGGCTGGCTGAGATCTGACCCAAATTCAGAATGGAGTTCATTAATATGAAAAACGCTGAGCCTATAAATGTCTGATGAACTGTGTAGCAGATGGGCCCCATCCTTTCCCTTCCGACTAAAATAACAGCAATGTTTTCTTCTCAGTCTTATGGGGGATATGTGACCTCCATGGTGCTTGGCTCTGGAAGCGGCGTGTTCAAGTGTGGAATAGCGGTTGCCCCCGTGTCACGCTGGCAATATTATGGTATGTGATGGCTTCCTCATTACAAGGATTCCCATATGTCTTCCAGTGCACACGCTGCAAAGTGTGGATTCATAGCACAGAACTTTTGATTACCTACTAGATGTCATGGAAATGCCACTTGGTCTGTTTTTATGGCCGCTGCATTTTGAAATTAAACCAATTCACTAAATATTATTTCCCATTTTAAAAAGTCAGATCCATAACTTCAGGTAATCTTTTGAACCATTAATGAAGGCTAAATTATTGTAATATTTGTTTCATTACTGTAATATGTCTGTGTTTGCTTTGAAACCAATATTGTGTGTCAGAAATCCATCGCTATTAAACATTTGTGTCTTCGAAATGAACCTTCACTTATAAGAATGAACTGTGAGGATTAACATTGAACTTGAATTGTAATTTATTCTCTCAGAGTAACAGAATAGGATTTGAATTGCCTTAGGTTGCTTGGTTGGTGTTTTTTAGCATGTAAATTTGGATTTTATAGTCTAATTCATTTTGAGAATAGCTTGATGTGAGGAAAACCTGATCAAGTGGACAAGTCTCTACGTGCTTCAAGCCTATAGAGCATAAGGCTTGAAGTAGTTGCATGAGGCTACAAATACAATTATAGGGGCCTTCCTCCTAGATTAAAAAAATTATATAAAGTTATAAATAGGTGCTGGTGCAATCTAAACATATTTTAACATTTTTCTGGGGTTTATTTGTCCAAAAGCATTCAAGGGAAAGCTTTCCCTGGCAAACCTCTGCTAAATAAGGCATAATTTGTCATTCTGCAACGAGCGCAGAGGCTGTATAATAGCTAATTCAGCAGATCAGATCATACTGCCAGGTGTTAGCAGTAGTCTGTTGAGGACATAGCAATGTCTTTATATTTTGGACATGAATATTGCAGTATGACAGAAAATATTTTTTTAATGATCAAGATATCTAAAGTTCCATTTCTGGTTAGTTAGATGAAGGATTATGGAGACATACATATGCAGCATAAAAACAGCTCTAGTGCAACAACTCTGGTAAAAAGTCAAATGGGCATTAGAATATGACAGCAGAGCATTAATTTGTGTGGGTTAAAACAAAGCAGCAAATCTGCAAATGGTAACATGACAAAAAAATGTGGAAAATCAATTTTTTCTTTTTTTCAACCAAGCTGAATCCTAATCTACTACTATATTTTCATTGTATAGATTTTTGGTAGTAAACATTCAGATCTAAGGTGGTTTTTTTTTTCAAATGCTAGTTATTTACTGCAACGTTGTCAGTAATTTTCTCAGGATTACTGAAAGAATAACAATAAGGAAACAGTGACACAAAGTACTATATTAATATTCAGCATTCAGGTGTCCATGGCAACAAGATTAAATATTCTGAATAGCGATGGTTACCTACACCCCTCATTGTGGAAAACCTGGTTTAGTTTCCAGTATATATTGTTACTGTTTGTAGTGATGGGTAAAATGGAAAGACTGAAAATTAAGTAGCAGATTCTAATTTTGGGGTTTTTTTAATTCCAGATTCAATATACACAGAGCGATACATGGGCCTTCCTACAGCAAGTGATAATCTGAAGAACTATAATGTAAGAAAGAAATCACTTTAATTCATTTTTTGTGTGTTGTTTCATTTCTAAACTGCGGTATTGTTCTATAAACAGTTTAGTTCCTTCCCTGTTGGGAGAAATAAGTTTGTTTCTTCTTTCCAGCTAGAACTGTTGCATTTTGCTGTTAGAGTCTGTAGTTTCATGTGTTTGGATTTGCAAAAGGCAGCTTCTTCTTGGTGAATGGAATGGATTTTCTATTGTTTGTTTGGTGTGTTGGTGTTTTTGTTTTGGTTTTTTTTTACATTCGGTTCCATTTGACTATTTTGCAGACTGTAAAGCTAGCTGTAAAAACTTTTGTTTTAGTCACCAAGAAATGAGTTTATTTTAAAATTTAATATGTTCGTGAGCAAACCATGCTTTCACTTAAACACTTTTCACCAAAACAAAGGTACTCCCATTCTTTCTGAAATGTAATTTTTTTTTTTTTTAAAGTGGGTATTGTGTGAACTTTGATTCTTTAAGAATCTGCAAGTTTTTTCCTGGGAAAGCAAAATCTCCTCAATACTAGAACACATTGACAGGTAGGCAGGTCTGTGCTGTAATCATATCAAATTGCAGACCAACTGAAAGCCAGCAGCATCAGGTCTGAAACGCTGGCCCAATCTCCATGATCACAGGGTGTCCAGAGTTTGTTCGAATATGACCAAGGTTTGCACAGAAGTGAGGGAATTTCCATGTGTCCTAATGAAAGCAAATTGCATGCAGATTGTTTGCCCTTGTTGCAGCATGATTATCAATTGTTTGACTTGCTCCTCCATGTGCCAGATGCTTTTTGTTGCCTCAATGGCTTTTTGAAGTCACAGGTAGCTGGGCATAGGGCAGAGCAGCCAAACTTTCTCTTAGGTTTTGTTAAACTTCAGGCCAAGGTGAAAACACAGTGGCTATTGGAGAACAGTCAGGGATCTGATGGGAACTTTGTGTCCCAGTTATTGGAATGTTTCACAGAGTCCAGCCATGGTGACACTGGAACCAAACATTGATTTTAGATGAGGAGATGGGGCATTCGCTTTGTTTGGGTTGGAAAGCAGGGTAGTAGACAGTTTAGCACTGGTTGTGTGCATTAAAAAATGTCATGGGTAGAAAAAAGGATGGAGGTTGTTGCATTGATTTAGAAGTACAATAAAACATATGTGGACTGAAACATGTGGTTTGGCATACATTTACGTTATTCCAGTGTTGTCAACTGCTATATGAGATGTTCCGGTCAAGACTGGGGACAATGGTAGTGACTGCTGGACAACTTGACACCGTGTCTGTGTCTGCCTCTTGTAACCAGTGAGCTGCTGGGGCCCAGCAGGCGCTGACCAGCAGCCTGCAGCCGCCTGCCTGCCTTTTTCCTAGTGCGTTTCTTTAAGGCAGTGGGAACAGTAGGAGGTCTGCGAGGTAGCAGTGTAAATACAAGTTACTGTCGCTGTGCAGAACGAACGTTAACGCTCTGGGTGCACAAAGTCACTCACCAGCTTCACAGCACAGATGGCAACATAGGACTGTTTAATCCTTTCAAGCCAGAAGTCGGATTTTCTTGGCATAGTATCCATTGCTGGCAATGGCCACGTTGAAACTGCCAGTACCAAAGAGCTAAAGGTTTCAAATGTGTTACTCAGAGGACTAATTGGGGAGAATGGTGGCTAGATGGTGGAGGAGTAATTGCCTAGATCAGATTGTCACACTTCGCTGCAGCTCCTAGAGAAAAGAAAATGCAACCTAAGTCCTCATTTGTTGTTAAAAACTCTAAATAATATAGTACCTGGGCTTTATTTTTAACCTGGAGGGTGGGTTAGCTCAAGAAGTGAGTGTGTTGTTTTTCATGTAGGCTCAGTGAAAGGGTTGAGGGATTTTGTTATTGCTGAAGACCCTTACTGACTTCAGCCCAGCATGTTCCTGGCTTACAGCCCCTTTGTTCCAAGTCCCAGTCCCAACAGCCAGCCTCCTGGCCCCTTGACACTGCTGAGAGCTGTTTGCTGAAATGAACGTTTTTTGAGGTAGATGCTAAATAGTACTCAAAGCTAGTACGTGTAGCTGAAGCTGTTAAAGCATTTTTGCACTGCTAACTCTACTGTCAGGTCTGTGTGCTGCATCATATATTCTCAAGATACTCTGCTGCATTGCTGTAAAGCTGGCATGAAAAGTGAAAAGTTGTATAAACTCTGTAGTATGCACCCTGATTTAAAAGAAATGAGATGGTGTACACCCTGCTTTGAGAAGATGAGCACTGCTAGACACCTTCCTAATGTGTAGAGTATTATTAATGACTGAATATATATTAATGACTGACTGTATAGACTCAAGAAGGTAGTTGTGGTAAGAGGGGTACATCCTACCTATTACTGTGACATCAGGTTTTACAGTTATTGAAGGCAGAGAATCTGAGATGTTAAATATTGTTTGTCAGGAGTCATGTCTAAGGGAGGACTCACTCTCCTAAGTGGGATAATTAGGTATGCTCAGTGTCTTCTAAGGTAGTTGTAAACTATTAAAAATCAGAGCTTTGTAAAAGAGAGGATCAAGCACAGGTGGTGCTCCCAATATAATCCTAGGCTGGATGGCAGAGAATCTGGCGGCCTGGAAGAAACATCCCTGATGCAGAAGCCTTGAGACTGAATTGGGGAAGAACTCTAGAGGTCAGACACAGTAGCCATGTAAAGCATACTGAAGAGACTGTTCAACTTGTGAGAACATTATTTTGCAGTTCACTCTGAATTTGATATGCTTTTGGCAAGTGTTTGAAACAGTCATAGATTTGGCAATCTTTTTCTAGCAGATTTGAAATGTTCAGTCCTTAAGAACTGCTGCATCATTAGGTTATGCAAAACAGGGTACAATTTTGTAAATATGCCATCTTGTACTGATTTGACATTTGTTCTATTATCTGAGAATATGCTAAAGGGAGAGAGACCTTCAGTTTCAGCCAAACCTTAACTTGTTTGTGGAGTGCTGATAAAATGTTGACTGCTGTGTGATCTTTAGAAAAGCCAGTTACACTCAGCAGGGCCTAATTCTCAGTACTTGTGCACATTACCTTTACGGAGCCTTTGTCCCAGCAGTATCACTATGAAATAGAAATGGTAAATAAAGTTGTATTTTTTTGCTGTCCA
Source organism: Pardalotus punctatus (assembly GCA_013400915.1). Classification (NCBI taxonomy): domain Eukaryota; kingdom Metazoa; phylum Chordata; class Aves; order Passeriformes; family Pardalotidae; genus Pardalotus; species Pardalotus punctatus. Next base: position 1,110,462 of record VZTX01019007.1, read on the forward strand.
CTTAAGGGTTGTTCAGCTGATGTTGCTGTTGCTTTGTCCTCTAACTGTGCCTAACTTGAGATTGCTCTCTGTCTTGCAACCTTCTGTGAAGACACAGAGGTACTGTGTCCTTAAAGCGTGTTTTAGGGAAGGGACTCTTCATGTTGCGTGTGAGTACAGCAAATGAATTATCACCAGTGATAAAAAAGCAGAGAAAGTATCTTGTATGTTTCTTCTTTCTGGAGTATTTTTACAAATAACTTTATTTTATTTAATGCCTGATGGGGAAAAATAGTGACATCCTTTTTATAAAACTGCTTTTGTCAAGTCAGGTTCTCAGAAGTGTAACTTAAATCAGGCTTCCACTCACGAAAGGTTTGTGCTTAAAACACCATTGGTTTTCTGGAACAAAGCTTAGCAAGGTGATATATGAAGTTTCCCTCTGCACCTGTAGAAAATTACGTACCCAGAGGATAAATGGTTTGGGGGTTTTTTGCTGATTTTTTTTTTTTCTTTAATCTCACTGGGCCATTTCTTTCTGATTTGTTCTTTTGGTCAGCTGGTTTACCAGTTCTCCTCAATGCATCAAAGTGCTTTCTCCTTATTTTGGCACTCACAGCTGAATGTTCTTACTCCATGATACCAAATTATGTAAATGGAAAGTGTCATGCTTCCATTGCTGGTGGATTTCCATATATTGGATGGGATTTCTGTGCTCTCCAGAATTTGACTACCAAAAGAGGGCAACTGCAGTGTTACAGACCGGAGAACTATTTTTTTTTACCCTCTCTACTGAACTTGATTTTTAGAATTGTTTGAATACATACAAAGAATTCATTTCATGTATGGAAGTGTTGTGGTACGTTATTCTGCCATGAAAAAGGAATTTAATATTTGTACTTGCTTTAAAGATTTATGAGTGTACAAGAGACATAAGGAAATGGGAACATTTCTGTGTCTTGGCAAAATAATGTATTTGACTTTTTTGGGGTACTAAATGCAAATCCCTGTGCAAGGATACACCCTTAGTACAAGGTGGGGAAGAAAAAAAGCAAACTACTACTTTCTTCTTTTCCTAATTTTTGGTATTTTTGTTCTTCCCTGAGTAACTGGTTGTGTTATCAATCCTAAAATGTCTTGTCCCTGCTTTCCCTTTTCTTCTTCCTCTGCTCAGGGCAGAGCATCATCCTATTCCCTTTCCATGCCCAAATTAAAGATTTTATCTCCAATCCTTACTGTCTTTAGTCACACTGGAAAGTCAGGTGGGTTAGAATGTTCTAGGGAACATGTTGTTACTTGTGTTTTAAATTTCTTGATTAATCTTAGTTGCTGGTTATTTCATCTTTTCATCACTGTATCATGTCTCCATTCCCAAAATGTAGCTTGACTTCTGTTTAGAGATTTGGTCTAGTATTTTTCCTTCAGGCATTCCTCTGTCATATTTGGAGAGAGCATTGTTTTAAATTTCTTGTTACCCAATTTTCCTTGAGACTGAGGCACTATTAGCTTTGGTGCCTTACCTGCAGGTGAGCTTTTGTACCTTGTAGGGGGAAGAGAACATGTGTAGCCTCTGCAAGATCTACTCCTTGCTTTCATAGGGTGCACTGTTGCCATGGCAATTTTTTTTTAATTTTTTTTTTTTTAATTTATTTTTTTAACTCATCTGCAGTCACACAGGAAACCTATGGCACGTGGTGTGCTGCAGGCTACCAACATGCTAGCAATGCATGGAATGCGTACCTCACTCCAGAAATCTTCCCCTCTGGAACTGCCTGTTCCTTTGCAGCCATAACCCCTGGTAACGATTGTGTGGAATGGTTTGGGCGTGGGCACCCTGCTCCCAGATGTGTGACTGTGCCCCATGGCGGTTCAGAGCAGGGTAAGCAGGAGTGGGCTTGGTTTTAGCTGAAAGACCCCAGACTGTGTCAACAGGAATCAAAGTCAGTTGGTAGCAAGTCATCTCCTAATAAATAGCACCTTTTTTTCTTTTTTTTTTTCCCTTTAATTTCAGAGTTCAACAGTAATGGCCAGAGCTGAAAAATTCAAGGAAGTTGAATATCTCCTTATTCATGGAACAGCAGATGGTGAGTCGCAGTTAATTAGACATTTTAGTATTACAGACAGGTTCGCAATTCTACTACTGACAAAACAAAAGCATGAAGGGGCAAGGCTGTTACATTTACGTCAATAAAATAATACTGCTTTCTGCAACTCATCTGTGTTTCAGTCAGCAGTGCTGGGGAGTCTAGTGTGTTCATTGCTTTGATTTCCCCCCAGAGTATTACAGAAGCAATTTTTGTTTACCTTTTTCCTCTTCCACTTTTCAGATAATGTTCACTTTCAGCAAGCAGCACAGATTTCCAAAGCTCTCGTTGATGCTGAAGTGGATTTTCAGGCAATGGTATGGTTCTGTTTTGTTTATCATTATACAAATGAGAATAATAGCATAAGCTCCCTGTGGTTGGCTATAAAGTCATTGCCATCTTAAATGAAAGTTCATATAATTGCATTTCACGTTCAGTAACATAAAGCATGTATTTTATTTCTGCACAAGAAAAAGTGTAAAGCAACACCATCTCATATTTAACCCTCTTTACCTAATCTTTCATTTGTTAAATTTTTTGTGTTCTCAGACAAACAGCCAGTCCCAACCATTGCATAAAGCCAAAGTGCAATGAGTAGTATCTTACAGATAGGATAAAGGACAGGTTAACTTCAGCTAAATCAAATAAAACCTGGCTGTCATATCTGGTGTTAATTGGACTTGTAAGACAAGCACTTATTTGCCCTCTTATGTTATACATGGAAGCTCTCACACTAAGGTGCAAACTCTTCTGTTCCTACATTCTCTCAGCCCTTGGCAAGCAGTGCTGAAAAGGATAATGTGTAGAAGGCCAAGTGCGTGGTTTTCCTTCAGCCAAACTGGAAGGACATACAGAGGGAGAGGTCAGGCACCCCTCCTAACTGAACAGCTGAATCTACCCTCCATGTGGACCGGTCACATGTTCTTTTTACACCTTCAGGGTAAATAACGCAGCATATCCTACATGCAAAGAAAGGGCTAAAGTGTCATAGCAGCTTCCTACCCCATCGAGTCTTTGCTTCCACGCTGAAAGCCTCATGCTAGGATCATTTTAATTGGCTGCATCCATTTTATGTCTGTCATGTTTGATTTATGTAATTTAGATGTAGCTACAACTAACATTCTCTGTGTTTCTCTTTCACACAGTGGTACACTGACAAGGACCATGCCATCTCCGGTCAAGCACATAAGCATATTTATACCCATATGAGCCACTTTATAAAGCAGTGTTTCTCACTGTCCTAGCACCAGCATTTTGCTTGTTAGTGATGGTACTGCTCCAGAAACCTCCCTTGATAATGTACTCTGAGCCAGTGTAAATCAAGATGAGATAAGAGTCAGCTCTTGGGATACCGGTGTACACAATGAAATGCTAATCTTTATGATTCCTGTTGCCAAGCAACTATTGCATTTTTATTGATCATGTTTAATCAGGTCTTAACATCACCAGAATGACGTTGCAGACTTCTAGGAAGCTTGGTACTTGCTTGAGTAGTTACCCTTTGATATTTCAGTCTAAAAATGAAACAATCTGGTTTGTATATCAGGCTAATGAATGATAAAAATGTCACGTGGAGATCACTTGCAGAATAAAAATATAATAATGTTTCCATCAAAAATGAAATGAAACCTGGGATCGTTTCTGTGAAAATAATGAAGAAACTTTTTTGCAGAAATTCGGTAAGGTTTGATAATTACTATTTTAACATCAGTATCAGCAATACTGTGATTTTAATATTTTATGTGCAGAATGAAACAGTTTATACTGCAGTTCCTGAAGTTAGTGTGTTTCCTCTGCATTCTGTTGTATTACAGTTTTAGAACTCTTGCAAGGAGAACATGTAACCAGCTTTCACCAAAGATTTTGAATGATACCTAATCAAACCAATGGCCCTGAATTTCTTTGTGTGCTATCATATAGGACTGTGATTTTTGCTTATTTTATAGTAAAAAAGGCTGCTACTCTGGGAATCTGCACTGTAAAATCACCTCTGGGAACTCAAGAAGACACCCATTTTTTAAATGAAGTTGCGTATGTACCAATGAATAGGAACTGGATCTTACACTCAAACATAAAATATTACAAAGCAAACTAGCAGCCACTTAAAGGGCTGGACTGTCACTCTCATGTGAACACACTCTTTGGCAAAACTGCTTTTCCTTACAGCCTACCAATTAATCTCTGCTTTATTTTCAGCACTCCAGGTAGGCTTCTCCATCTGAGGGTAAGAGTAGTCTTCTCAATTTCACATAGAAGGAAAAAATACAATCTGCTTGTACTAAAAACTGTGCTGCTTTAAAATAATAAAGACATTAATTTATGAAAAGAGGTGTAGTCCATATAATTGAAAATGTTGCTTTAGGAAAAAAGGCTAGATTTTTTTTTTAATCCCCATTAATTTTGAGGACGACTTACAGGGAAGCTTCTGCTTTTGTGTAATGGTATCATGTAATGGAGTGTGACATGATTATCTAACACTTAGCTTCTTGATATTACATGCCAGCATCTGATTATGTCTGTATTGTGGGTTATTAGTGACATTAGGTGTGAATGTAAAAGTACTCATGCAGACAGATAAAGCATGGGGGAGAATGTTAAGATACTTGGTTGCAGCTTGTCCTTAAATGAAAAAGCCTCGGATAGAAAATCAGGTTTTGTTTTCACAAACTAACAATTCCATGACTCACAAAATAAGAGGGTGGGTTGTTTTATTCTGCTGGGCTTTTTTTGAAACACACTGGAGCTGGGTTTTGCAAATTTCATCTTGGGTTCAAGGCAGTAGTGGCTCTAATGTACACTGGAACCACTGTGGGATTACAGGCTGTCAGCTGTCTCCAAGAGGTTTTATCCTCATATCTTTCATTCTTTTGATTCAAAGAAAAGAAACCTAAATCAGTGTAGGGTAGATCACAGCAATCCAGAGAGGTTATTAAAAAAAAAATTATCATTATGAACTTTGGGATGGCTTGTGTATGCAAGGGTAAATAGTTGGGATTTATTTTAATGTTATCAGTGTGAGACACTGTGATAAAAAGAAAAAAAAGTGTTTCTGTGTTAAAAAAACTTTCACTAGGCTCTCATTAAATAACTGCAAGAATTACTATAATCAAAGAAACATTTTTAAAAATAAGTGAAACTAGAAATTATATGGTCTAAGTCTTTCATTAAGTAAAGATGCAGTTTTTTGCATGTGACCTACCTTAATGGTTCTAATCTCACTGGGGAACTCTTCTGTACTTTCAATACATAGTTCCCTTTTAAATGTCTTATCTGCGAGGCATAACAAAATGCAAGGCTAATTCTCTTTCTTTGTCTGGAAAGCAACTTCTAAGATATGCTGCTAATAGACAATAATACAACTTTTAAAATAAAGTTTTATTGCTACAGTAAGTGTCCTAGTTAACATCAATTCAGTGTCTAATTTTTCATTCTGGTAGAACTCCCTCAGCTCCAAAAATAATGGATAGTAGGATAATCGAGCTGCCTCAGGGAACTGACAACTTGCCTGAACTGCATGAGCACCGGGAAGTAACTAAAACTGAAGCCCCAGAACAAATCCAGCTCATGTCATTAATGTACAAAGCCAGAAATCAGTTGTGCATGAAGTAGTACCAACATGTTCGTTGTTATACACCTACCACTTACCTTTTTCCTCTGTATTTTTTTTCCTATATGAAATGGATACTTAAGTTTGTTGTACAATACACTTTGTGTAAAATCCTAACAGAAGCAGCTGAAGCCTGAGGTGTCACTGTTACCATTCTGAGACTGGGAGATTTCTAGTTTTTGGTTTAAAAACTGGTGAAGAAGCTCAAAGGGGGTTTAGTAAGATGGAGTCAATAATGTACATAGTACTGGGATTTATGGCCTAAGTTTTTCAGTAGCAGAAGTTTAGGGTTCTGAGAAGAGCAGAAGCACTGAGGAATTTTAAATTGTACGACCTTACCTATTGATCTCTAAAAATATCCAAGTACTCCTGCTTGGTCCATATCATCTCTCTCAGGAGGAAGGGGGACCAACTCGTGAGTAGTAAATTGGAGCTTAATTCCCCTTCTCCTCCTGGAACACGTGAGCTCTGAGCTCTCCCCAGTGGCACCTTACTGTTGAGGTCACACCAAGCACATCAACTCCACCAGGGAGCCAACACTCCCAGCCCTGCATGTTCCACTGAGACTCCCCTGGAAAGGGAGCCATGCTGGGCTCTGCCACTCCCTGGTTTGTGAAGCACGTTCAAGTCAGGCAGACATTTCAAATACCACGTGGTATTGCTGTTCTCGGTTTTGCAGGGCAAAAATAAAATTGAAAATCAGTTAGGATAAATATTTATTTTCACATAACATATCTTAATTGTGAAAAACACAATAGTCTATTCACATGTACACATAAACTTTTGTAATAAATTACATCCAAGAAATTGAGTAATTTTGACCAGGAATATGAAATTAGAAGTAAATATAGTACTACACCTGCTTTATATTTTGTTTGATTTCAGAATGTTAAGATTAACATTGGAATAGCATTTCAATTCACGCAAAACCAGAGCGTTTTAAATAAAATCACTCTGAAATACTGAACAGAAATACAGAATGCCATTGAGTACACTGCTTTCTTAATATTCTAAGAGTTGGTCAAGTGAAGCTAATACATTTTGATTGTATACATTATCTGTAACAAAGTCAGCAACGTTAAAACACCATCAGGCTGCTTTCAGGACAAACCAGTATTGAGCTTCTATACTAACCTTAAAACAATTGGAATCTTACAATTTATCATCAAGTACACGAAACAAAGCATTTAACCTTAATGCATCAGTATTTTTTCCCCTAAATTTAAATATACAAACATTGAATTAGATGTAAATCTTCCTTTGTGTCCATTGTATTTTTTTTTTCTCCATAAAATGACTTTTAATGGGCTTTGATAATGCTAAGGTAAATTTAGAACAGTGACCCTATTAAGTTTGCAGCAAAATGCAATTATTTATGGCTAAAGTATTAAAACATACACACTCACATACACAGAAACATTAGAGTACTTTAAATGTGCTGGATGGGAAATGTTCTCGATGTGTATAGAAAATCAGTGTATTTTGGAAAGCTGGGGAATATTAGAGCCCTATGGATGAGTTCTTATGAAGATTTTACAACTACAGTTCTTATTTTTCGGTTTCAAAGTCATAGCATAATACTGAGAGTTAGATTTCATTTTAATAATTTAAAAATTTATCTTAAAAAATTTAAAAATCAGTGAATTCCAAATAACACAATAAAACTTTAGCTCCACATCCCTATTCATTCAATACCTAATCTCACAGTCTTTTACACAAAAGAAAGCTTGAAGGATCAGGCAGTAACAAAATCCATTACAAAAAATGTAATAGCCTTAAAGCCACATTTTACTTTGCCATGTTGTTTTTATCTGTTAATCAATATGTACTTGATGGAATAATGAAGAGCTGTAACAAAACAACAGCAGGATACCCACTGAAGTATTATACACAATCTCTGAAACGAAGAGGTTTACAGTTGTTAGTAGAGAGAAGACAATATAAATATGCCCTTTATGTGGCTGAATTTTAGGCAATAAAAAGGAAAATCATTGGGCAGGTGATATAACTGCATGTGGGGTACAGTTTGCATCTACATAATTTTCCCTATTATAAAATAATGGATTGATTAATGACAAAATGCATTTGTTTGGCCTATCATGGCAAAATTCATACAATACAAGATAAGGTACCATAATCACAGATTGCATTTTAAGAAATACTGTACCCATGTTTCATATCAGAGGATGTGGTGCAGTTTTTCAGCTAAGGTGAGAAAATGTTTTAATATATTTTATATATATATATATATTTATATTTATATATATATATAGGACTATGTTCCAGTTACATACAAATTTTAATATTAAATACACTGTATTAAATCAAGGAAAACTTCACAAATACAGAATCCGACCCTGCAATTTGCATTGCAAAAGTAATCCATGACATCAGAAGGACAGATTAAGGAGGAAAGGATTATCCTTGTTAGTTTATTCACAGGGTCAGACAGTTTTTATTTTATAAACTTCTTACTGTTTGCTTGTCAGTTTGGGTCTCCTGAAACCATTTACTAGTTAGGTGATTTTTAAATAAAAAGAAAATTGGAACAAGGGTTTTCAAGTTTATCTTGAATCAAGATTATTAAGTATTCTCACACAGAAAAAGTAGCAAAATACAGTACAAACCTATTAACAGGAAAATTGAATTTGAAAGAAAATTTGCTTCTTACATTTCTGATACGAATACTGATAAATGGCCAAGATCAGCAACAAACACAAAGATTTTTTGCATTGGCTACTGCAGACATTTACATTGATACCAGACAAGGTAGACAAGGTGGAATGAGACAAGTATTGCACTACATTACCTGTGCTAGTTTGAGATGAAAGACAAAAGTTACAAGGTAAATCATTTCTATTTAGTGGTTGTGGCACTCCTTTAAATCATTTGTAAAAAAATCACTTGAAGAGCAAGTCATAGACAAGTCTCCCGGTCAACACCTTTCCCTGAGTCAGCTTTCTTCTCTTTTCTGATTTCAGCACTAGGAAATGAAAGGGGAGACAAAAAAATAAGAGTTACAGTAGCACTATCATGTATCTATACATATATAAATTATCTACCTGAAAACCAACATTGCACAGATATTTTATTTTTCATGCTTCATGGCACAAACTGGGAAAGCAAGTGAAAATTTCTGTGCTGAATGGTGCAGAAGACATCAGCCAGCATTTTAGTGACAAGGTAGGTAAAGAACTTATGATGTACAAAGACAAGTCAGCCAGCATGCAAGCAAAAATAGCCACTTCTTTTTTTATTGGCAAATACAACTGTTAATTTACTAAATAATGGTAATGGTACTGTTCTCAGGCAATACCAGGACATTCTTAAATGGAACAAACAAGAGGTCACAATAAGTGTTTCTTGTCTTTAAAATGTATTCTCTTGCTCACTGTACATTTAGAAGGAATGTTTCTGAACTAGAGTCGTGCAAACCAACATCCAACTAATACTTGGCTTTCAGTCTTGATTGGGGAGAGTAGAAGGCTGGGAAGGATGGGGAGAGACAATATTCCCCATCTGGAGTTTAATACATACTTCCTCATGTATACATTATAAGGAAATAACTTCTAAATTATTTTAAATTTTAAAAAAAAAACAAACTTATAAGATCACACAAAAGCCATATAATTCAGAACTCTGAACTAGAGTTCCAATTTGGATTCAGCTTTTTTTCCCAGTTAAAACAATGTTGATTTGCCTACAGAAAGCAATATACGTGCAAAGCAGATGATTTTTTTGTGTGTGAGGGTCCTAATTTACAACAGTGTAAATAAATAAAAAGTCAAGTTCTTCCAATGAGTCTCAATCACAGTATGAAAATGCAAAGAGGCTTCCACAACACAGGCAAATCAAGCCTTCAACAAAGAGTGGCAGGGTATCTAAAAAAAAAAACCAGATGGTTCTGAGAACAAACCTGTAGCAAGCACATAACCTACCAGGTTTCATGGGAATAATTCCTTAACTAGAACGAATGAGAAATAGGCTGAGTTACACAAGGCTTAAAGAAAGCAAGATCAATTCTCAAATTCTTAAGGCGATTCATGCACAATTCTACAATCATTTGACATTTTTCTTCACATAAAAATTGCTTTAAGGATACAATTCAGTTCAGCCAAAGCTTACTTCTATGCCTATGGCAGCTTCCAGAGGTGTTAATGGAAATAGCTAAAGAATACCAACTTCTGCCACTTCAACTGCCAAATCTGTCACCTTCTGTAGAACAGTGATAGAATTGGGTATGTTACACTTCCTGCACACAAAGGGTATGCAAACAAATTCCGGAGGGGGATGAATTGAAAGTGCAGCAGTACAGCAGGCAGGGAGTTACCTGTGCTTAGTAAAAGCAAACACTGAGGTGTTGTGTGCCTTACAGTCTATAATATTTCCACGTTTTAGGTGCCTCTGTGATACCAGGAAAGTCTTCCTTCTATTTAGGATTCACATCTCTGAGCAGCTCCTGCAGATGTGGGCTTTAATGCCTTGAGAAATTTGGAAAAAAAAAGGACAAGTCCAGTCTTTTGCCAGTAAAACACGTCACTGGTGGATCTGTAAAGGAGTTGGAGCTCTCCTCCTCCCTACCAAGGGAGTAGTCTAAGAAGCCTCAGCAGGAAGGTCTGGGATGTGGGATTTTCATATCTTCAGGTAGAAAAGGGAACTCACTCATACCATCTACAAAGTGACTTTCTGCAATACTTTAAAAGACCAGCTAAGTCTACCTCCTATATGTGGTCAGATCTACATATGCTTTGAAATTGCTCTCTGAAGCGCTTAATATTATTAGCAAAGACAGAGGAAGGTTTGTTTCTTTACATGTAGCAAAGAGGGCCGTGTTTCAGATCGGTGCTTGGGTGTTCAGTTCTACCAAGAAAGGCTCAAAGGCAGACCTTTAAGTCCCTAGGAATTTTAATAATGAAAAACTAAGGTTAGAAAATTGCAAAGTTCAGGTGCCTCTATGGCTAAGAAACTTGACTGAATCTCATATAAGCCCCCTCTTCAGACACTTAAAAATATTCAGGAGCCTGGGATGCAAGAACTCTCACACTGTGCTGCTTCACAGAACCAAGGCCCGGGCACATCTTACAGAAACTAGCCATGCATCAGGCTGGGAAGTCATTTGTATAAACCCTTCCTGCCTAAAAATCTCTCTTTGTAGATGATCTTGGTTTATAATTGGCCAAGTTAACTCAGCATTTAATAACTCTGAAAAACTTCCAGATTCTATGTATTCCAGAAATCACCCTATGCTGTTAATTGGTCAATGCCTTGCATAAAAGGCATTACATAAAATCATAGTACACTATCATAATTTAATTACCCCATTTAATAATATTTTGGGATATAAGAAAGCAGACCTGACAGCCGATAGGGAGTACTAAACATTATGTAGCTGAACTTCAGAAGGCATCAATAAAATTTATTTCAAAGTGAGATTTTTTTCCCTTCTATGATGAGATACCCTTCACTGAGGGGATTGTGTAATCTAATACTGCTGCTCTTGACCATTTGCAAAAATTCTCCTTACAACTGCTACCATTCCAAGCTTTTTTCCCCTCACTAATTACCTAGCATCGAATTATATCCCCATGTACTGATACATGCATTATGGTTTGTAATGTTTCTATAGTTCCCTCCCTAATACAACTGATGATTAAAGTTGTCTATGGCTTTGCTTATCAGAAGGAAATCCTTTCAGGGTTAAAGTTCTTTGAACCTACTCCTCTCTTGAAATCTAAGACAAGCTAGAACACATGAAAATGCAGGTTTTCAGAGTCTTTAAGGCTGTTCCTTTACAACAGGACACTCATATCTAAAACCAGAAAAATCTTTTCTCCTGAGTGTTTTTATGAGCAAGGATAGAAGAACAGATTGAAAATAGGATCTTTAGAATATTAGTTTCTATTTTACTGCAGTGGAAAAGCCACATCTCTTATCTGAGCCACAATCTGTGTGGATGCTCTTTGTTCAGAGGGTCATGTTTACATAATCTATTGTACCATCAAAGAAAGCAACATCCACCAGGAAAATCAGAACTGCTGCGTGCCCAGGGGCTGTGAATGCACCACATCAGGTTCTTCTCTTTATCCAGGCTTTCACAGCCTGGGCAGCAGAGGCACTTAACGTAAGAAAATCCTCCAGTACATCCTTCTCGCCCGCCCCGCACTGATCTCGGTGACAGGATCCTTTTCAGCCCGTGTGTAGGGCGGAAGGCAAACAAGAACTACACTATTTTGACTGTCAGTGAAATATCATCAAAACAATCACATTAGGGGGCTGCTCCATGGGTGTCTGAAATGAAGGTTCTCTGGTCAGCAACTGCTCAGTCTTGTTTATGCTGTACAGGGAAAGGAACAACACTGAAAGGCAGCATGCCATTTTGGGGTGACAAAATTAAAAAATGTGTATCACTACAAATGTTCTCTTACTGCATCTGTTCACCTTGAAACATCGACCAGCTGTTTCAAACATGGAGCTTTGGAAAAGTACTTTTAGAAATAGGTAGAATATAACTCTGTATTTAAAAAAAGATGACTAGGAATAAATTTAGTTTGACATTTAAATACACTATGTCTATAGTTTCTATTTTTAATACAGAGTAAATTTCAAATTTTAATATTTGGGACTTTAATGAAGACATTATACATTCCTATTTGAAATTTCTTTACATTCTGTCTCCCCAAAAACTACATAAAATCAACTCATTTGGGTTCCAAGGTGACACCGTTTTGAATTGGAAGACACAATCAAGGAAAAGGTTGGGGACAGGGTCTTACCTTTGGGGAATCAGCTTCTAGAGTGATTAGGAAGGGGAGCTTATGACAGAAGTGTGATACAAAACAATTAAATAGAAAATAGTTAAATTTTAAATTTATGGAAGCAGAGGAAAAAATTCTCTTTAAAAAATCACACTGTTTGAATTTAGTCTTTTTTTTTATTCCTGTAGTAACTCTGTTGCACAGATAAAATACTGGGGCTTCATTTTACTGGAATAAAATTTTAAATTATTTAACTGTTTTGAGTACAAGTGAAGTAGGCAGAAAAATGTAAAGCAATGATGCAATCGTAGAATTATTTTCAGTGTAAATATTATTAGATTGCATTCAGACTACTGGGGTCTTCATACAGCTATTTCCAGGGCAGTGATGATTACTTCATTTTCAAGAGGAAAGAACAAAAGCAAGCAGAACAAACACAACAGCTGTTGTGCAATATCCAGGTGGAGGCTGGTGGTTCATTACACAAGCATCAGGCATGCTCAACTTCATTTTCCACTGGAGCATAACTAAGTACCATGCAAATATTTGTGATTTTTTTTTAAAATAAATAGTGAATCTGTGTTTTGAGCTCAGAATATTACAACTGGACATATGAAATAAAACCACAAAATGCTAGAAATCTTTCTAATCCCTAGCAAAATAGTGGTTTGACACAAATATATAAAGTATAATGAAGTAAAAAAAAAATTAAGACCTTTTAGAAGGAAAGCTTGACTCCTTATCTTTTGCATTATCTGAGGATATCAACAATGTCTTCCATACAGCAGTTTTTGCCATTTCATCAGAAATGTTTATCACAGATGGGTCATCTCTACACAAGAATAAAAGTAAATACACAATAAAACAATCAGCAGTCTTGTTACTTACTAACTCAGTAAAAGTTGTTGAAAACTGGTAGTGATGACAATAATTAAGTGAAATGTAAGTTAAAAAAATTGGGTTAAACTTCGGAGGTCCTGAACAATTACTTCAATACTCTCGTAGAACATCTTAGCACTTTTTCAGTATTTTCTTCCTTCAACAGCAATTAATCACAGTAACATCAATAAAATATATTGTGTCACTCCCAAGTAATAAACAAAAGGAAAATGAAGTGTGGAATTAAGTATTTCCCAAGATCTCACAGCATAATAATGGCAGAGTTGGATTAAACATGAATCCCAAAAGGTCCTACTTATGCTCTGAAACTCAACCTACTTCTAAAACAATGTTAAAAGCAAGCAAAAGCCTTAACAAAATAAAATATTTAAGAGATCTAATAAAAATGTCCAAATTAAACTAATCAGTAGCCTTAAGTAGCACTTTGTGTCTGTTATGCTCTTTGCTTTACCTGGACTCCTCCAAACACATATTTATACACTTATAATAAAGCCTTAATGTTTTAGGGGTTGCCTGTACATTATTCCTGACATCATGGTTACAGTAAGCCCTTGGTAAACTTGCTGTTGTGTGTTTTGGGGAATCTCTTTAACAGCCAAGATCCTGACTCTTGTTTTTAGCTATAGGACTGTCGCCCTGACAGTCCAGAGAGTCAGGTCTTACCCAGGCAACTCTACCAGCATCAGCAGATAGAGATCACACTGCAAGATAAATTAAGCTACACATTGCCAATGTAAATTAGAACATAAAGGTATGGACAAAACAAGAAAAAAACCCAGACCATTAGTAGTGTGATGAGTCAAAATAAATAGGCTGCGATTTTTCAGACACAGAATTGATGTGCATTAGGAGACCTTGGGGTAACTTCATGTTAAAATGTTAGAGAGGAGGCCACTCTGAGATGGTGTTCCTATGAACTCACTTGAACGCAGAGGTTACTGTCACCAGATATTTAAAATCTTTTATTAAGAATTTCTTTCTGAAAACTGTAAATTATATTCATTCCTTATGGGCTGGCAACATGTATTATTACTATCTATAACACTGATGTTCATGCTTTTTGAGTTGTGTCAACCCTGCATTATGCCTTATCTACCTGGACAGCTCTTGATTCAGTCATTATCTTACATAATAGGATCTTAATTAGAATGTTTTAGAATGTAATTCTGTAAGAACCTAGTTTTTCTTCAGTGTGTTCAAAACCTTTCCTGGATCGCTGCTTGCATCAGGGTGAAGGGTTTGACCTGCTCTACATCTTCCCTTTGCACTGTGCATGTCAAAAGCCAAAGTTCATTGTGAACAGTCTGATCCTGCACTCCTGCCCAATGGGAAACTTCCAACCAGTCCATCTTTTTCCCAGGGACTGTGAGATCATGTGGAAGGTCTGGAAAGGGCTGACCTTGTTAAATGCTGCAGTGTATGGTTCAGTTCACCTATCTGCACCAGACAAACACCCTCCTGATGTTCAGTAAGCATTAAGAATAAATATTGTGGCATGTTTATTTTATTTAATTGCAACTCACCTAAAAGAGGAAAGGTATATTTTACCTGTAATGTCCTTCTAGTGGTAACTGAACAGTCCCTTCCTCTTCCATTGCTAACATACTTTGCTCTTCCTAGAACGAAGGAATTTAGACATAAGACAGGATATGAAATTGTAAAAAGTGAAATTTATGTACTGTAATCACCTTTCCATTTTCTTTAATATTAAGTATTTATTTGAAGGTCTTAAAGTAAGATAATTTTCAACTTTTTTAATTGTTCACATTTAAAACCCTCTATTTAAAAAGATGTGTCTTCACTTAATGCTATTTTCCAATGCCAAATAGAACATTGTTTCATAGCAATAAAGAGGAAAACTGTAACACTGAGTGAACAACTGTCTGGTGACCTTTCAACAACATTGATAACAGGATATATGCATTGATTTTGATGTGCAAAAATTAGGGAAGATTATTTAAGTTTGCACACACAGTTTTAATACTGATAAAGTTTTATTTCAGTGAAAGGCAGTGAAACAAGACACCCAGAATTAGTTTTCACTTCAAGAGAACTAGGAGATCAATCTACCAAAAATCTTTATGTAAAATAATTACAATTTTAGAAAATCTGCCTTAGAGGGAGGGGAGAAGAATACGACACCCCTCAAGCACCACGTCCTGCCTGCAAGAACAAAGGAAAAAGGCCTCCACAGGAAGAGTCTCAATGTTCACACCCATTAGGTCAGGATAAGCCAGCTGGGAGGTTAACAAGTCTTGGCAGGAACGTCACAATCAAATCCTGCTCTAAATTGTTGGAGGGTGTGTGAGCCCAACAGACAGCGGAGACCTCCTCAGCCTTCTTCCCTCTATTAGATGGCTTTGTAGCAGTTTTCACCAGTGCCTGTCTGAAAGCATGAGCTGGCTCTCCCAAAAAGAGAGTTTACCCTTGCCTAGCAGATCACCAAAGCCGCACATGCATCTCACACACTGATTGTTGGTATTAGCTGCAAAAGCCAGTACAATTTTCCAAAGTACTAGAATTTAAGTTTCCTCTGCTCACAAATTTTTTTCTTCTATGCTTTATTATTACAACTATTTCAAAGGCATGATTTTTTTTTTCTTCAAATGGGAAAGTCCTTTGTTCATTCTTGTCTCAGAAAGACTTAATTGATTAACATCAAAGTGGCTCCCAAAGGAGGTCTGTGAGGAGAAGGCACGTATCATATCCACTATAAATGTAAAAGCCCTGGAAAAACATGGCCTAAAAATATAAAAACAACCTAAGTGATGAAATTAAGATCCAATCAAGTACGTTTCAGATCCTGTCAACTATATTTCTGAATATTCTTGTGGGTAGAATACTTCTATTTTTAAAAGCTGTGTGATAGCAACTCTCCAATTAATTCCTTAGGCTACATGTCAGAAGTTTTTTATTACTAGTTAATTTTGTCATTTCCAGGCTTCACAGCTTCATAAGTTTTTGACAGTTGAACAGTTTTAATAATAGCTCTAAATATTTAGAAATGCCAAAATATGTAAAAATAACCTCTCAAAATAGACAGTGAATGAAATAAAGTAACACCAGTAAATTTTCCCAGTTTTGTTTTCTGATGCCATCCTATCAAGCAAGGGAGGGAAAGTGACATAGAACCAAAACATAAGGATAACAAGGAATTCTTTCCAATAACCAGACCCACAAGAAGAGAGCTACCTTGGTTACTTCTGGTTACTCTGAATTGTGATGACAACAGACACTGTGATGAAACGACTCTCTGGTCTGCTTTGATTCAAGGGAGAAAACAATGACTCACATATTTTAATTTCAGCCTGGTAGTTTTACAGGCACATACTAAATAATAAATAATCATCATGATGTTTATCACATAGGTAAAATCTTTTCCCCAAAACATATTCCATGACAGTATATTGAATGTGTCAAGGAAATCAAAGTTAAGAGCTCTCCAGGTTACAGATGAGGCAGGGAGTTGTCAAAGGTCACAGGAGAATCAATCCTAAAGACAGAGAAATCTAGTTTGCACAGTTACACATTCAAATTATTAGCTCGTTGTATTTCTGCAAATGAAGCTACTAATGCTAATCCTCAACACACACATTTCACCGGTCTTGGGGCACATCAGGGCATCCCTAAGGATAAATGGCTGATTTATCCATTCACATTGTCCAGTTTTTGTGGTGCCCTTGTACCACCAAACGTTTATGCCTCGTGGGTCCTGGGCTTTTGCAGTGGTCAAAGAGAATCTCAGA
Organism: Pardalotus punctatus; assembly: GCA_013400915.1. NCBI lineage: Eukaryota > Metazoa > Chordata > Aves > Passeriformes > Pardalotidae > Pardalotus > Pardalotus punctatus. The sequence goes on from VZTX01019007.1 coordinate 1,127,533, forward strand.
GGCCCTGAGCACAACTGACCCCGCTGACTGCCAGGACTGCACAGCAGCGTCTGCAGATTCCCCTCCCACTGCTGCCACAGCATCACACAATTCCAAAGTGCTGATGCAGAGCACATGAATCCCATTTAAAACACCATGACACCGACATATTCTATCTACTGCTCTTGCAGTTACTGTTCACCACTCAGGCTTGTCCCTCATTTATCTGGGCCCAGTACTGAGGTTTCCTAACAGCTGACATTGATCAGGTGGCCAGTACCAGGGACAAAGGACATGTGTGTCCCTCACACATAAAGTTACTTTATATCCCCACAGTTTTATATGCTACTAAAGCAAGCAATTAATGAAGCAACAGCTAGATTAAAAATACTACAAAACAGATGCAAAATTGGTTAGGAAACTACAATCAGAAAGATGAGTGTTTCACTTTCAAAATACAGGAACATTCTGAATGGAAATATGTAAGAATTTGTCCTGTATGAAGTTGATAAATTATCTGAAAAGCTTATTCTTTGAAATAAGATGAGGAGTCCAGATCTGAAACAGCCAACTGGGTGGTAATGCCACAGATGTAAGACAGAGTCGGAGGATTTGGTTAACAGGGTTAGCAGTGCCACTGACCTTTTCATTATAAAGCCAAAGTAAATTATCCTTCTGCTACTGCAGACACAACACCGGCCCAGAGTGTAACTGGGATCCTGCACAGGGTTATGACAGTGCTGAGCAGAAAGGGCAGAGCGATGCTCAGAGGCAGCTGGCACATGCCACAAGCCTGAAATCCTGCCCTCCTCAGCATCTCCTGCAGGGGCGAGAGCTGTCCCACTGCAGCATCCAAGTGCCCCAGGCATCGGAGCGCTTTCCTACAGACACGGGCTCATCTCTGCACACCGTTGGAGTGGCTCAGAAGCAATCCCAGCAGCACTGTGGATAATAGTTGAAATTGCAGTATGGCAGCCTAAGAATCTGTGTCCCCACCTAAGGCTGTCAGATTTGTAACCTTAAAAGCACTCACGCAAAGTACGACAGTATTACACTTAGGTACCGTTAACAAGTCTGCCCAGTGCATGGAATGTGCCTTACCTACAGAATTTTCTCTAAATGTCTGAAGGAGAAGTTGATAAATTGCTACACACCAAAAAACCTGAAACCATGACCCACCTCTTTCTCAGCATCTTCCAGTTTCTTTTTCTTGCTCTCGGGCATCAAATCATCTAACCAACTGAGCTCCCGCTTGGTAAAAAAGAAATCCATGAGTTTTCGGACAAATACCAAAGCTAGGACCTGCAAAGACATTAATTCAAAGAATTAGAAAATTAAGCAACTAAAACAGATAAATATGCTTGTAGAGGAATACTTTCAAAAGTGACTGTTTGCAGCTAGAATTTTATCCTTTAATTTAAATAAGGCAATAGTTGTTATTCCTTTGTTCAAATGAAGTATGGCTTGAAGCATTTAATAATCACTGAGGTCAGTAAATATATTCTATTTTCTATTAGTGAAATAATCAGAGAGAAATCACTTAAGCAGCAGAACACCTTTACTTCTACTAAGACATAGAAGTGTAAAGCGCCTCAGTGCAATGAATAGTCTTCCTCAATAAGTGAATGTTCTTTCTGTAATAGGATTGAATACTATTGCTTAAATAAAAAGTAGCAAATAAATTTTACTATTTTCCTTTAAGAGAAGAATTTTCCTTAACAGAATATAAGTTGGGATATCCAAACACAGGACTCAAAACAGAGGTTAAACGTCAATTTTTTTCCTTACTTATACATTATGAATTGTCCTTGAACATGGAATCAAAGCAATGTTATAATTACCTGCCCAAAATATTTTTTTTCTTCAATAATAACTATCCACAAGTGAAAAGGGATTTTAGAGAAAATTTAAAAATTCCATACCATCATGGGAAAGACAATGGCAGCTCTTGAAACCTTTATAATCCAGAGAAGCACAAGACAACTCAGCTGAATTATAGTGAAGAGGTGGACCTTTCTAAGAGGAACATGCCTTAGATAAATAAAATCTGGCTGATGCTTTGCAGGCATCCAGAATAACTTTATCCTGTCAAAAAGCTGAAAGAGAAGATTTTAAAAGTTTGGATCAAAATGAGGTGTAGGATCATCTTTTCTGGCATTCACACACTGCCTAGGAGATCCTGAACATCCAAAGAATCTGGCTTGTTATTCTAAAGGCAAAACTACATAATTTCAGCAGCACAGAAGAGACCACCTCAGTTACAATCAAAAGCCTTCAATCTATAGTAGTGCAACAGTGGCAAAAGACTCATCTTCTCTCCCACTGAGCCACCAGGGTAAGAATGAGAATCATATTATATTTAAGCAAAGTTTAATTACTTGGTTAGTCATACTTCAGTTCCTTTCCATTTTAATACACATGTGTCTCCCTAGGTTGTGTTGCGGATGTGCTCAGACATTGAATTCTGCTGAATTACATTCCCTATAGCCACACTGCAATATACTAAATATACTAAATCAAACTGCTGATCATGAACTCTTAACATTAGGCAAAGCCAGACTGCAAAGTGGTTGTGAATCAATTGTGAATCCAACCGAATGGAAGCTGGTTGGTCCTGTTGGGCAAATGCGTTATTATGCTGCTTTCCTAACACATCCTAAACTTGTATTTCAACAAGTGAGCTCGGCCTCCTTTAGCACATAAAAAGGAGGGACCTCTTCTGCAGAGGTGCCTCCCTGCTCACGGAGGGACCTCTTCATTCCTTTATTTCCTGTGAATGAACAGCTTATTTCCTTTTACTTCACCAGACACTTTATCCCAGGCTGTTTTCTTCTCCGTATTTCACTTTATTCACAAAACCAGAAACAGGGGGAAAAAAAAAAAAAAAAAGGAAAAA